>KZ308446.1:1056673-1067657 GCA_000376725.2 Ladona fulva
TTCCAAGATATTCTACTGAGTCGACTACATTTAAATTCGTTCCACTAATTTTGTACGGGCGGTTCTGACTCAATTGTTTCCTTTCGAAGAAATTTACTACAGAGCATTTATCTACATTAAGACCTAGTTGCCATTTTTCGCACCACATTTGCATGTGAGCTAAGTCGTTTGAAAGTGAAGCACTATCTTCATCACTTGATATTTCTCTATATATTACCGAATAATCCGCAAATATCCTCACATTGCTATCGATCTTGTCGCTTAGGTCATTGATATAAATGAGGAAGAGTAAAGGTCCGATTACGCTGCCTTGAGGTACGCCTGAAGTTACTCTGACTTTATCCGAACTAACGCCACATTTATCCAGAGATATTTCTCGTATAAAAAATCATGTATTAATACATGGGTTGTTTCGTTTTGAATGATAAATGACCCTTTAATATCTCTTATATGCAAACAAAGTACCTAGAAGCACATATTCAGATGCTTCGGTGGAAGGAAAATCTCCCTTTTCCCAGCTTAGCTCTGTCCCTCGCATGCCGAACTCTACCCGAGTGTTTCGCCTCAATCCACCTCCATTTGCATTTAATCTTTTCACTCGTTCCAAAAACGTTAACGAAATAGTTTCCCGTCTTCTTCTCTTCACACTTGCATGAGAATGAGGCCTTACGTAAATTACACCGCTTCCGGAACCCTCATTTTTCAATCTTTTACCCTGATTAAATGTCAGTCTCCTGTTGATAGCTTTGTGTTTTACGTTGTGCGAACGAGTTAAACGAGATGTCCTATCCAGTGCATGTTCACTATTAGGATTACTAAATGATATCTAATGGCTATAACCTGGGGGGTTGAAAATATTTTCTCAATATTTGTGGGATTATTTACAAGTTCCGTTCCAAGTTCTCTGAATAGATGTAATTCTTTAGTATTATGAAATGATTATAAAAACCTTTAAGTGAGCAAGATCGAGGCTGATCTTAATAAACTCGACTTAAGTATAGAGAAATAGAGGTAGAATAATAGAAAAATTAAATAGAGTACGCTCAAGTGAAACATAACTAAAAATATAGGAAATTCGAGGAGTTATGATTACGGTAAGATAATCACGGTAAAATCATAGAATCGGCTATGTTTTAGGATAAATATATGATTCCGGAAAGATATTTCTTAATTCACAATACTAATTTAAGATATTCTAGGATTTTTATGGATTACAAACAAATCCTAAATTATTCAGAGTATAGCATTTAATGTTCGAACATTCTGAACCACTCAAAATAATTAAATAATTTTCATTTAAATATTTCAAGTTATTGACTGAAAACTCCGCTGAGCTTCATAAACATTTGATAAAATATATTTCCCGCATTACCTCTCATTTTCGTAAAGGCTTAATTTCTTAGGTATATCTTAATTATCCTATTCTTGCATGTACCGATACTATGCTGAAATGATTACAGACAAGAATATCAGAAAGGAATATGGTTAAAAAAGGAAATAATACTTTCAAAATTGTGGACCTATTGCATATTTAGAATTAGGCGACACCGCCATTTCCCAAGTTTTTGAAATTGTACGGAAATTATTCATTTTATTGACATCTCTCAGAAGAAAAAATAATCTCAGAAGCATTACATAGTAAAACCTTTTGTTTACGAAATGGGTCAATTTGTTTTACTCCATTTATTTCTCTACATGTTTCACCTAAAATATTCTTTCCCTCCTTATCTGTCATTTCTGACTTTAATCTCCCTCCATTTCAACCTCTCCTATTCGACGATTCCCCTTTTTATCACCATCTCCTCTCCCCTTTTCCTCCATCTCTCCTTCCATTCTTTCGTGGACCAGGGACCGCCAAAATCTTTCCCAATTTCCATATTTGACGAGAGCTAGCAGCACGGTGTTTTAGAAGGGAGGACCACGGTGTTTGCAGAGGCAAGACGAGGGCAGGGGAGAGACATTGGGGAAAAGGGGCCTGAATCGAGTGGAGAAGGGTTGGGGAAGGGCCTTGTAGTTCTTGTGTGTTGGCGGTGGGGTGGTTTGGCTAAGCCCTGTAGACGTTGGAGAGAGTAAACGCGAGGAAGAGGAAACAGAAAGAGGCAGATGGGAGGAAGTGCGCGGGAGAGCAAAAGTTTCCTTTCGTTTAAGCCTTCGAAGGGATGTATTTTTGTAGGCCTTTGACGAGAGTGTTCAGAACCGGTCAGAGTTTCAGCGGTATCCCGCACTCTCGGCTATTTGGAAAAGAAACGCAACGATGAAAATCGAATACCACGCCCTGGAATAAATTCGAAATATTAACACTTACTTAGGACAATTTTTAAGAAAATGTGATGGATAGACTGGAGCATGACTTCGATGTCTTTTATAAAAGACAACGGTAAAACTTCAGACAGTATCTGTTCATATATACTTAAATCATAAAGTAATCAAAAAATAACCTAGAATTTCTAAGGCTTAATCGAATGATGAGGCTTGACTTCGAAGCCCTGGATAAAGTCCTTCTTGTCACCTTACATATATAGTGATACCTCGACTAAGGTTTGACTATACTAACGAATTTTCGGCTAATAGAGTTTTTTGTTCGCTGTTGCTTGTCCTCTGTTAACGAATGCTTTGGTAGGTGCTCGCGTATGCAAGGATGCATAAATATTCACGAATCCGCCAAAAAAATAGAAATACTCATTCCGGTTTAATCTAAAATATTTATGAAACCTTTATAGCAATATTTAAATTGGGTGTATCCTCTCAGCTGACGAGCAGACTTCCAAAATCCAAAATCAAAACAAACTATCTTCGTCAGGCATTTGTGAAAACATGCTTTTCGCCAGAAAAATGTTTACATCCATCTAAAGCTACAGATTAACTTTCTTCTCCTCTAAGCTTTCACATAGAATAAATATGGATTTGACATCTCAAAATTCAAAATGTACAATTCTATGTGTTCACGCATTCTTCAAAATGCACACGCACTCTATTAAACGCTTGTAGAATTCAGATAACTACTGCATATTGGCTCTACTGTAAAGGTAATGTGGATAAAAACCAAAATGGCGAGGATCGGAAAAGCAAAAAATGAATTGACTATAAAGGAACACCGAATATGCAATTGTGATTAAAAACTTGAAACACATTTGCAGTATTCTACCCTTAGATGATGTTGAGAATTTTATCTAGATTTCAATGGCCAGGTAGGCTATCAGAAACGTTGACAACTTTATTATAACAGATGATCATAAATCTGTCGAAAAGATAGATATCGAAAGATGATAAAGAACCGAAATTATCTCAAATTTATTTTATCAACTTAAAGGAATTTTGACACATTATTGTTTTAATACATACATAATGACCATTTCATAATCGAAACTAAGGCAATTTATAATTATCAAAATTTAAAATATTTTTATTATTCCTTTACAAGTCGTATGTGCTCCTTCTGTTCTTTCGTAAAAATTACGATAAGGGTTTTATTTATTTTATATTTTTAAGGATACTGGATTAGGGCTTATACATAACACTAATAATGAAAACGCAAATGAATGTAATTTGGAGTAGTAGGAGTCGTGAATGTAGTGAGAAAAATGAAATAAAGTTCAAAACAAAAGCGAATACCTGGAAATATATGTTCAGGAAAATTTTAACGAAACAAGAGTGCAGAGCAAGGAAAAACAATAGAAAACAAACAATAAATCACTTTTAATTTAAAGAAGGAAAGAATAAAATGATAATTTGAGAAGAAAGATGGGTTTCACAGTGAGAAAAGGACGAAAAAGCACTTCAAAACAGTTGTTCGCATTAGGAAATTATTTGTAATGACATATTTAAGATCATCTAAAGGGAAATATAGGCTCACATAGGCTTAAAGCACATAGGCTTCCACCGGGAATCGAACCCGGGACCGCTTTCAATCACCGAAGTCGATTGCGTTGCCCACTTGGCTATCCGGGAGTCCTCTTCAAGTTAGAATTTCTTCCTTTGGATGGCTAACAGTTTCCCCAACTTTTAATATTTAAAAATGATAACCCCATAAAAATCTTTCGTTACACTCAGCAATGGACGAACTTTCGTTAATGAGTAACAATATTATTTGCAATCAAATATTCACACTGTCGATAACGATTAATGTGAGTGGCACTGAATTCTGATGCAGAAAAGTAGTCTTAGCATCTGAATACAGTGTTTTCTATGAGAAATTATTCACAAATAATACTATGTATCAGCTGTATTTCAGAAGCAGATATAGCTGCATTAGCCGGTAAAAAAGGGCTTTATTTTCAACCGGCTGATTTCATAACATATATAAAATATATGAGATAGCTATGGATTCCCGATCAACAACTGAAGACCGGCATGCTAATGAACACGGAAGAGTTACAAAGAACACTCAAGGAATTTGTAATATAATGAAGATTAAATTGCGTATTTAGCATTAAAAATGACCATTGATAGTTAGTTAGGAATTTTTCGTACGATCGAGAGAATATTTTAACTAAATGAAGTCGAATTAGGTCATATTAACTGAAATTCGTTGAATTGACATTTGATCAAGCTATTTTTAATAATATTTACATCTACCACAAACACGTGTTTGGTATAAAAAAATCCTCCAAGTAATAATGTTTACTAAGGCTTAGAGAGTTCGATATCGTATAAAAGAGATGGCATCTTTAGAATCTAATCTGACAAATTTCACGAAAAATGTCTGAGTATGATTGAAACTATTTCAAAATTATTCTCATCCATTTATTCAGCAGCTCTTTTCCATGTCTTCNCAAGCTATTTTTAATAATATTTACATCTACCACAAACACGTGTTTGGTATAAAAAAATCCTCCAAGTAAAAATGTTTACTAAGGCTTAGAGAGTTCGATATCGTATAAAAGAGATGGCATCTTTAGAATCTAATCTGACAAATTTCACGAAAAATGTCTGAGTATGATTGAAACTATTTCAAAATTATTCTCATCCATTTATTCAGCAGCTCTTTTCCACGTCTTCTAAGAGATTCACTCTTACGAGTGAATTAGGTCAAACGGTTCAGTATTTCTTATAGTGATTTAGAGATAGATTAATGAAAATCCTTCATAATTTTTATAAAAACACGATCTCGCAGATATAATAGGAGTTTTAAGGATTAACTTGCGTAACGTTAACTTTATAAAATTCAGAAGGTTCTATGAGTAAAACTTACTTATTTGTAATATTTTAACGCAATCTTCCATATAATAATACGCTACGGTGTAAATTAAACAAGATTTGTTTGCTGATAAATCATGAAAGAAGGCTACTCAAAAATTCTCTGACAAGGATAGCTCAAAAATTTTTCCATGATGTAGTCAGAATATCAAGAAAATGTTATTTATGTGAAAAGAACAAAGAATTCTTTTGACCTCATTAATTCCTCAAACTAATTGATATTAATTTCTTATCTTACACATAAAAGGATTACTACTCCGTGTTTTACATTTACATAACTCCAACGTTAATTTTTATAAGATATTATCCCCAATTTTTACGAAATGGAAAAATTCGATTTAAGGAAACCATAAACTTAGCTAATAAAAAACTGAAAGTAGAGAAAGAATTCGAACTTAAGCCTGAAATATTAATCCCTTAAAAGGGCTTGGAATTAACCTCAATTAGTTAGAAGTGGATGTGGAAGAAACACGGTTTGCGATGATTAGCTACATCGTATTCAAGCTTTAATATTCATTGTAACTCTCGTCTTCGATGGAAATTACATTTATCTGAAATAAAATGCAAGAAAATCAAGCGGAAACTTTTACGAATGATTGACTTAAGTGCCAGAAGGGAGTGAAGTATATAATTTCGGTTACAAACCCAAAATCGATCTTATGAGATACCTTCGAGGAAGCAAAGCGAAATTAAAGATTTTTCTCTCAGGACAATATGTTAATGTTTATTAAACAAAATAAAACTATATAACTAGTAATGCGATTTTATTCCGTTGATGTATATATTTTCGCCATCAAAACAGATCTACATTTGAGCGAGACATTGTATTTCATCGTATGGAAAAACACTCCTCTGCCCTCAGGACGACTTAATATATTGTTTTAGAAATTAATTTACGAAATAACTATTTTGGAAATACTTATTACTATAGCTGAAGAAATTGTAATGAAATAACGTCCACGTATTATATCGAATATAATGGAATTAATGAATTCCGTAGATATTCAGGAATCCAGATTATTTGAATGAACCGGATAAATATTGAATAATAAATTTAAGGACATGAACGAAAATGTAGCACAAAAGACTCCCAATAGCAGAGCTTATAATTGAACCCTCCTTAAACCTTATGAAGAAGCGTTTGAGAAATCAAAAGAACTAGTGACATTTTATAGGGTATCAGCGAGTCATTCTCGATTGGACTAATAATCTTTCTTGAAATTGTCATCATTTATACCTTGTAAGATTCCATTGCAAAATTTGACTTGAACCGTATTAACTTTGGAACTATAAGATATTTAAATAAGAACAGATGAGTTAAATAGATTCTGAACAATTAATTTAGAAATTCCAAAGGTATCGCATTTAACACAGAAAAATTGCATTCTATGCAATTGTATCATACTTTTCATTATTTGTCTTTTGCAATTTCCTAGCCTACGTATAAGATTATTTTAGTAAATTTGAGGTTTTGTTGAAGAAATATTCATGAAACGTACCTATTTACTTCGCGCATGAAGGTAAATCTATAATTAACTAAAAATGGTGAGCAGAAACAGAAGATATTGTAGATTACGGTGATATGTTTTTGAAATATTTTCTGGAATATCCATTTTAATTTCTAAAGTTATCTTACCATAAAGATGAACAGCTTTAGCCTAAAATTTCAGCAAACTGTAACTTTCCAGTGAAGAAGTTTCTTTTAATTAGGAGAATTGTTTTATTATATCAAACCAAACTCCACCGGGTACAAATAATTTGATTCCAGCGTAGAGAATTTTTGCATTGCAACTCGAGTCATCTGCTGTAATGCAGATTGGCCTTACAAGCGTCTGTAGTTACGTCGGAACACCCTCAAGATCTCATTGCCCCTCCGCCCCAGTTCCACCCTTGCTAGCTAGGGATTCCTCTCCCCGTCTTATCCTCTCTCTGTTCATTGGCGAGTCCCCCCTTGTCAGACGCCGTGTTTGAAGAACTAATGAGCTGTCCCCATCTCTACCCTGGGGACATACAATCCCCGCCCACATCCCTTCTCCCTCTCACCTTTATTCCCTCAGCCCTATTATTTCGAGTCCCTCTCCACCGGAGATGTCATCAACTTGCATAGACGTGAGGATTCTAGGGATAATTTCGCGATCCCAAGAGACATTCGATTCAAGATTCCAATTCTATTCCCCCCATTTATATATTACCTCTGTTTTAGATGGCTATCAATAGGGATAATTACAGCTATATTCGTGGATATGATTAATCCTTTTATGAGCTAAATTAAACGGAAAAATGCGGGAATAAACATTATTCCAAACTTTGACGAGTATACAGTAATAACTGGTTCCTTTCCCAAAACGATCGAGATAACTTTTCCAATCCAAATTTTCTTTCCTGTTTAGACCAAATCTTCTTCAATTAATTTAAATTTACACAAAAATATTGTAGATAATCGATTTAATAAAGTAATATGGATTCCGCAACAATTTCGAATTTTTCAAAATTTCAGCTCAGTTCAATTTCAAATGAAGTTCATTTTAATTTTACTATTAGTCCTCCCTGTTACTTAGGACGCTCTGACACTGCAATAAAAATCAGAGAAAGAGGCTAGAATGTTCAATAATACGTTTCAAAAATGATTCTTTTTCCGCGAAAGATACGCGAAAGTTGTCGTAGTAGTAGTAGAATTAAATTTAAAGTGCGTCGACGGTCATTTTGCACCATTGCTAGGTGTATAGGTTTATCTAGGTTTATGTTGTACTAGGTATATCTAGGTTTATGTTGTACTAGGTATATCTAGGTTTATGTTGTACTAGGTATATCTAGGTTTATTAAAATTAGAAGTGGTCTTCTACATTAAAATCCCTTAAGGGTCAATAGGATTTAAATAGGCTTAAGGGTCAATAGGCTTAAAATATTGGATGTGCAATTAATTATCCACCTTATTTCCACGTCTATATCTTGGAACATTTTGCGTACTAGATGTCTTTTTCCATAGCACCCTCGTCTTTTCTACGTACGAGGTACGTTAAAGCTCTAAAGTCTCCACTAAAGTACTTTCCCCTAAAAGTTGAAACTTCTTCTACTTCTTAATATAATCTTTTTGAAGAATTATACATTTTTTACAACTTCGTCGCAATGATTCCATGTCTTCTAAGAACACATCTTTAGAGGTATGTTTTGCTCACTGTAAAATCGCTGGGAAATCGAGGTGCGTTCAAGTTCCAAGGTCTCCAGTTTTTCTTATCTAGTTTATTATTCTTATCCAATTTTTCTTATTAAAAGATGCGGCTTGAAGATTTTTATTAAATGTATTTCTGAACTTATCACATAGATATTAGCGCCATAC
Organism: Ladona fulva; assembly: GCA_000376725.2. Lineage (NCBI taxonomy): Eukaryota > Metazoa > Arthropoda > Insecta > Odonata > Libellulidae > Ladona > Ladona fulva. The sequence continues at coordinate 1,065,207 of KZ308446.1, forward strand.
AATGCGTAAGGCGACCTTTGAGGTAGGAGGAGAAGAAGGTAATTTGAAGACCTTAGAACTTGAACGCACCTCGTACAATTGTACGTCGGTACGTCGTAATTGTACTTCGGTCATTACATTTTAAAGTACCTTCTCAAGGTTCGCTCATTATACTCCTTCATATGGCGCTCTTCTAATAAAAGGCTGCCTTAACTATCTTAGGCGTACATTCCATCCTTAATTTAACTTGGAAAATTATCACATTACCTAGATATTGAAATTAAACAATCAGCTCAATCACGTCTCCTTGTATCTTTACATTCAATACATTTTGTATTGCTATAAGATATAATTCTACTTGTTCTCGATTTATCGTATTTTGTAGGCTATGATTGGTGCACAGATTTGTTAGAAACACGCTCAACAAGTGGACTAAAATATTTATAATTAAATTCACTTCATAATATACACGTAAATTATGCCCTAAATAATGGAAAATCACTCCTTCAATTGCCGGACTTTTCTCAATGTTGAATAATTATGAAATTATACTTGCCATTTTGAGAGTAAGATCCTGCCGATATGCGATATCAAAAGTTGAAATTAAATTCAAGAGTATTTAAGTTCTATTCATCAACAAGTCAATGTTGTGACACTTTGAGGCAGTTTTTATTTTACTTGATAACTCATGTGATATTTTTTTCCGCTTGTAAGTCTTCAATACTTATCGGGTTATTTCTAAATGCTAGAAGTGTAATCGTAACTTCTATTTCTTACGAATCATANTCTCCTCAACAACTCCTGACTGAAGAGGCCCACGCTGACGTAACAGGTTTAATAAGACGCAGCTTGTTATTGTTATTGCCTTTCGCCTTTCGAAAGTTATCGATTACGGTAGTAGATTCATGAGGTATACACCCCTTGCCAGACGACAAAATACCGATTACAAGGTACATACACATGTAGAAGATGTAAAAGGAATTTTCATAAAAAAGTACCCTCGTAAAAAATTTACCATTAAAAAACACGTAATTTCATAGAAAAGTGTTCATTCGTGAACATCATTATCATCAAAGATAATCAATTCCGCAACATTCAGCATAACACCTAATATTCTTCATTTAGGATATCGTCGTTGAAATTAGTTCACATTAAGACAATGTCATTTTCATAGTAAAGATTAAGGTAAATGCTTCTAATACAAGTGGAGTGATTCCTTTTATGTAATTCGTCTATACGAGACTGATCCTTGGGTTAAATACGCAAAAAACTTGCTATTCTGAAAAATATAAGAAGTAGCATTAGGTTTTAACTATTACTTTCAAAATATATAAATAGGTAAATATTCAAAATTTTAAATAATATTAGTCAGTTAATCTTCGCGATTCAATTCAGATTCAAATGAGGGTATCTTTCAAACTGTATTTGCAGTAAGGAGACATAGTTGGTATCAGATCAACCATTAAAGCCGTGCCTTTCTCTTCGTATAGCTATAAATGTCTTTCTTTCTTAATTAATTTGCTAATATTTGCTAATTTAAATAGTAGACCCTTCGCTGCGCTTACTATGAACAATGAAATTAATCGGTGATAACAAAATTCAGCGTATGCATGTGCGATGAAAAGCACATATATTTGAAACGGAACATGTGTTCGCAATAAGAATGAATACATAATTCAATTCTGTCCTACTGACTTGAATCCAAGTCAGATGAGAATGAAATCTGGATGGCATATGAATAAAACAGTTAGCGGTTCTATATCATATGTTAACGTCTGGTTTTTAGTACATCGTCAGTTACCCGAGAAATGGGAGTAAGACTTTAGGGGGGAGAGGGGTTCGCAAATTAGTGGTCTAGAAGCCAGAACTTTTGTAATTGCATCTATTTAAAAATTATTCTGCAATAAATATTTAAAATGTTTTAGTAAATGTAGATCCATATCTACAATATGCTGTTATAAATACTTAACAACCAGTAGTAGCAGTAGCTCCTTTCATTCAATCCGTGGAGAGGTATACATAACACCCTCCTCAATAGATTCATGCGATATATCATAAATGTACTCGTAAATAGCAAATAGCTGTCCGTCCGTTCGTATGTCCGTCCCCCTATTTATCTCAGAAACGGCTTGACTTAGAGATCTGAAACAAACTGCAATGTGTTCCTACGATGCCGAAGTCCCCAGGAAAACTATTATCATCTCTGTAAAGGCCGGGGTTCGAACCCAGGAGCACAAAATACGTTTCCATAAGAGATGTACGTAGATAACGTTTTCATGACTTGCAGAGGTCGATTCTTTTACAAAATTAAATTAGAAACAATGGTCCTACGAAATTGAGAAAAGTGTCACGAGAAAGGAAAATAAGCATAGAATTTTATTTTAGTCGTGAATCATTCATATAAATTCGAAATTGCGAGAACTTTGATAAAATAGACGTAAATTTCGTGAAAATATTTGGAAATAAACAAAC
>KZ308446.1:1070073-1122837 GCA_000376725.2 Ladona fulva
GCTTTTGGTTTTTCTGTAAATTTTGCATTCGTATACGATAAGCCATAATATCAAGTAAATTTCGGAAAGTAATATTATTGCACGCGTAGATTTATTATTAGTATAACTTCAGTACATTTGATTGATATGATTTCTTTCTCACGATCTCCAATATTGTCTGCCATTTGAATACAAACTTGTAACGTAGGAAAGTTATAAGTGTACACTTTTATGCGTGCGCGAGCTACTTTCCCAAAGTTTTAGTATATCAGCAGCGGATATCTGTCATTTATCATCATGTCAATAGTGATTATGCAGATCATCATATATATAAAAAGCAAATGTCTGTCCGTCCGTCTGTCCCCCTATTTATCTCAGAAACTTAGAGATCTTAGACTTAGAGATCTGAAACAAACTGCATTGTGTTGCTACGACGCTGAAGCCCCCAGGAAAACTATTTTCATCTATATAAAGGCCCGGGTTCGAACCTAGGAGCGCAAAATACGTTTACATAAGAGATGTACGTAAATTGCGTTTTCATGACTTGCAGAGGTTGTTTCTTCTACAAAATTAAATTAGAAACAATCATCTTACGAAATTGAGACAAGTGTCACAAGAAAGGAAAATTATCGTAGAATCTTATTTTAGTCGTGAAATATTGATATAGATCTGAACTTTCGAGGATTTTGATAAAACACGCGGAAAATTCGTAAACTTTTAGAGAAATAAACAACCCATTCCTTTGACGACCAAGGCATTAATTGAATATTGATTTCATGAGTTATCCCATATAAATGCATAAATAATTTATATGACAAGACATATATTGAGTAATTATGATCTTACGTCAGTATTGTTTTGTGCTTAGGAAGACCAGATATATACGATAATAGATATATTTTTAAACTAAATTAAGTCCCTTCACGCTTGACGAGGGCGTTTACTAGTATAGAAATATTCGTTCTGATTCATTTTCTTCTTCTTACTATTCATAAGGAGAATTCAGTTTTTCAAATGACCCAGTGATTGGCACGGTGACAATTGAAAAGACAACTCGGCAAAGATCAACTGGTCAAACATAGATCGATGACTGTCAATTAGACGACATGATGTCATAGTTTACCTCCTCAACGATATTTAAATGATTATGAAGGGCAGTGTTACGAATATAGACAGAGCGATTCTCCCCCGCTAACCCAATCAGATTCCCGTCCCAGTTAACTGTTTCAGCATTACTTCACTGAAAAACATCTTGACTATTATTATTCTGTTACATCGGCAAAGTAAATTATCTTCGTATGATATGTAAATTTAATTTCAACGTACCAGTTTCTATTATTTCATTCCGCTGCTGCCGATAAGACCACTGTCGAGTAGTTGCTACACCCAATATGATTACATTCTGAAATAAAAGGAGGGATAAATTCTATTATATCAGGCCAATGGCTTCATGGAACGACATAATGAGAAAATAAAATGGCACTTTGTAATATCCAATTTTTAAATTATTTTGAGGTTTACCAGGTGATGATGGCGATGTAGCCAAAACTGGTCGTGAAATATAATTTGAAGTGTGGAAATTACAAATTTACGTTTTATTTCCTTATATTTATATTGTTTTTAATTTTTTTTATTGGCGAGACAAAGTTGTAGCAGACATGATTGTATTATAATATATTGAGGTATAAACAATAAATTGGCGAGGTCGATGGATAGAAGAAGGTCAAGCAAAATGTAAAAATAAGCTTTGGAAACGCATGGCAGTTTTCCAAAGATTGGGAGATCCGGCGTACTGGGAGTTCAAGTCCCGGCCACGGCAGACTCTTTCATTTCCTCATTCAAAATGTAAAAGGACTAGATATAATTAGGCTAGTTTCATTGGTAGCGAAAACACTGAATATTTCACACATAGTGGGCTCTTCACGTTCTGCGCAATGACCTGACGACAGCCATCCCGAAATAGAAATGAAGTGAAGTAAACCAGAAAGTTCCATTAGCATCCCTTTTCAAAGGCTTAATCACAGTAACAAATGGGCAAATGTTTGAATGACGAACGGTATCATCAGAGGACATCATTCAATTCTCCTGTTGATTTCTTCCGGACGATAACCAATCGCTTTTCTCTCATCAGCGACCGCTCTTCGTCAGCGATTTCCCATCCTTCGATCCCCCTTGACTTTCCCGATCTAATCCATTTCCTATTGGATTTCCAGCCGCAAAGGTCTCCTTCAAATTAACGAGGATCTAATTATGTTAAGGAGAGAGGCGTTTCTTTAAACCCTTCGTCAAAGGATTTTTAAGAGCATATTTTTCTTCGCTCTATTTCCGGGAAATTTAAACTTCTTTGTCTTGATGCGGCGCGCGTACTTTCAAAATCAGTACCGCCGATAGGTACTCACCATTTCTACAGATTAAAAGTATGCGGTGTAAATGTTCAGTCAGTTGAATGGTTGTCCATCATAAACAATTATTTAAGAATGCTTTTGTCAAAAGATAAACTTAGCAAAATTTGAATCTCTTACATTCAGAGGCCTGATTTATTTGCACTCTTTATCGCTCTTCACGGCTCTAGTTCAACTTCTATCTTATTATAGGTAAAATATTAATTTGAAATTTTATGTAAAAATGTTGTCCATTAGGTGGTTTGCATATATTTATGAACCTATTAGCGACAACTGATAAGTTGGTAATCTAAGAAATTGAGGGTAAATTCTTCCACTAAAATGCACATTCCTTATCACGTGAATGTATAACCTTGTGATGACTAACGTCTCCATTCAATTCTTTTCAAAGAGGATTACCTAACCATTACGGAATAATACCTGTTGTGGTCGTAAATTTTGATTTCATTTATGACATTAAATTTGAGATATGAAAATTCGAAGAATGACGATAAAGATTCGTGCACTAATAAGACATGATTTTATGGTGACTGAGACGTGAGGTTATCTGTATGACACCGACTTTTCCTTGTATAAGCCTATTATGACTCAAGCGAGACAAAAGTAACTCGCTAATCGTTAAGGAATCACCCTTTTATAAAAATATAGACAATATTACGTAAAACCATACATACGTCTGAATTCTTCATAGAGATCCATTCTCCTTGCTTTAGAATAGCAGTGACAAATTTAGCCAAGCTTTTTACGTAGGTGAAAAAACATATTACAATTAATATTTAAACCTCGTGATTATAAACTTTCGTTTAAAAGCGTAATGGACAGGTCTTTTGAGGGGAAAAGCGATTTTAGTTTCCGTAATTCTATTGACAAGGGTTCTTTAAATTTCAAGTTTATCCAGGACTTAAGGTACATACCAATTCATTGAATAATGAAGCATCTTGAAATATTCACTAAATAAGAACGCATACACATTGAATAAAATATATTTATATTCAGTTTTTAATAATATGAATGGCGGAAAATTTTCATTGGCATCTTAAAAGAGCAGATAATTTCGAATTATAATTTTGTGACAGAAAAGTAAAGTTGAAACTACATCGTAGCTTATCAACCTCAGAGATCTCGCGGAAAACATTTATTAAATGGAGATAACAGTCGACCAGGGTTGTCCAAAATTCGGTTCGTGAACCAGAATGCTCCTCGCAGATTCGCAGTCTTCCCATAGATTGGTTATTATAATATGTTCACATTAAATAAAATAATTGTAATTTATTGAACACTTCATAATATCTTAATACTTAATAAGATACTTTCTGTTCCAACTAAAACTTAAGTTTACTTGCGCGTGATGCATCTTTTTAATTCCTTTACATGAGTAGCTGTAATTATGTATTTATATACATTATATAATGATGTAAACGAAATCTACGTAAAAATAGTCATTCTGAGATATGACATGCTTAAACCGTGAGTATAAAAATTACAATGGTTATATGATTGAAGGAACTATTGCTATTCGGATAGTTGATAAAATTACCAGTGTGATTTTAGTCATTAAAGTTGGACAATCATATTATGCACTAATGCCAGAGAAAGTTAGAGTGACAAAAGAAAACTTTGAAAATGGCGTAGAACTCATATTGCATTACCCAAGTGCCCAAATACATGATCCCGGCATATTTAAGTGCTAAGGTAAGGCACACCCAAGACAGGCCCGGTGAGAAAATCTTAAGCTAAAAGAAAGCTCTCGATAAAAATTGTGCCGCCCTCCTGTTACATGGGTCGTTCTGTCGTTCGGTCGTTCTCACAAACGATACGCGACGGAAACCGATTTGGGATATAGAATTATGCTGTTCATGCACCTATATACCACCCATGTGGATCTGCCTCATGTATATCAAGAAGAAGACGTGAGACCTTTCTCGAACATTTTTAAGAAATCAGGAATTCAAACTTAAATAAACTATATTTATAACCGTATTACAGTGCGGGTTGAGGTATAGTACACAAAAGGATTTGATTAGCTAGGGAAAATATTAGACTGACTGGCTGGGGGGACTGTTACTTAAAGCTTATTACATCTTAACCTGCGTGCATGGGAAGCGAATGAGGGTGGAAGCAAATCGCCTGAAGTTAAGGTAGCTTCGATGTGGTTCATGCTTAATAAAGATATTTATTTCTATGTATGATGATGTGCACCCAATTTTTTATATTAAAGCTTGTTAATTATAATAATAATCATTAAATATCATTACTACTATATTATAAGTAATAATAATTTCGAATTGAATAACAAATAACACAAAAGTGAAATCATTATTTCCAAAAGAGATGAAGTAGAAAATGATAGTAAAGGAAAGTACGTAAACGAAAAGCAACTTAGCCTTCGCGAAGTAAGGAAAAATATGAGGACAAAGCGTAAAAATAGGTTACGTGACTTCCCGTTAGTTCTTGCGGGAAGTCTTCAAAAGATTACTAGGCAAAAATCGTCATTACCATAGTTGATGTACGAAACGGTAGGTGGAATAGGGTACCTTCCAACCAGCAAATAGTACTTATATAATTCTTGTATCCCCCAAGAACTGCTAGAATATCCCGAGAAAGATTGGGAGCTGGACCTAACGACAACAAGTACCTTGGCGTATAACATTAATTCCCCACTCCTAATTTCTTTAATGTCTTTCTATGTCCCAGCCCTCTTCCTGAGGAGTTAGATTGGCCCTAGCCCCCTCCCTGCGGGGATCGCAGATACAACTAACTTTTGCCGCCTTTCTCTCCTTTACCCTTGACATTCCTTACATTGTCTCCCTTCTGTCATTCAATCATAATGTCTTCCGCATCCTTCTCGTAACGAATTCCCCTTCATCTTTCTCTTCCCTTGCAATATCCCAGCCGCAGTTAGCGTTGACTACTTAGTTAATTACTGAGACAACGAAAAAGTTTGCGTGTTGGAGATGTATTTCTGAGTTACTCCGTATATTGGTAAACTTTTAAGTTAAAATTTCGTCGTTAATACAGGAACGACGAAGGGTTTAAGAGATTTGGGAATAAATAAATATTTACTATCTTTCGATAAGCGTGTATCGATAGCCTTTTCCGTTGCAAGACCGATTTGCTCCTTTAGTTTTCTCCTTTCAGTTTTTATCGAAATAAACTAAGTTTTGCCATCAAACAAAATGCTTTTATTAATGAATAAAATAAAAGCTAGTTAATTTACAGCGGAAACCTATCAATATAATTTTACTAATTATGCAAATCTTTAAGTATTTATTTACAAATATATATTTTTTCATTTTCTTGGATAAACATTTATAATTCAGATCTATTAGATATGGAAATACAACAAACTTTCGATTCAATGAATCCTTTACTGCACAATCCTATACCTCCTTCAGAGATCACACCAGTAACTGCTGTTTATGCGAAGTATTTTTCCTGATGAAGGCAGAGTCGGAATTTTCGCAATCACCTGCGTTTTATAATTTCTCTGTAAAACGCCGAATAATTGGTTTCTATGACAATGTAAAACGTGAAAGTGAAAGGTTGTTCTCTCTCGAGTTTAATTCGATAAATAATTTCGCCCCGAATGCTAATTTGAAATGTCCCGGATCTTTTGACAGGGGAATTCTCTTTTGATCCGTTCGGGACGCGCAACCATAGTTACGCTCCGGCCATTTCGAAACTCCCGGATGTAATTAGCGCGCCAATAAGCCAATCACTCGATAAAATATTTTCAACACTTTGCCTTGGGTGCGCTCGTGATAAATGACAAGAATTCTGCATCCGCTCATTATTGGGACATAACCTAATCAGTTAATCTTCCGAAAATAAAACAGCTGCCGGCAGATTTGCTCGCTTTCCAATCGCCGGAATTATGAGCGCGTGATATTTTTGCGCATAAATTAAAGAAAAAATCGAGATTGAAAATTGCGGCGCATTATGTTTTCGTAATCAAATTGGTTATTTCTCCCTGCCGAACGATTTTTAAAATTATGTCGCTCTTTTTTATATTTAATGCTCTCTGGAATTTTTCGAATATCAAAACTTCCTTCGATTGTTTCAGATTACTTGTGCACTTATATATTTCAGATTATTTAAATAAAACGAATAAAGCTTTAATTCGCTAAAATACTGACAAATTTGTATCACTATTATTTATGATTTTACATCTATCTAATCTAGCTTCGAATTATATCTAAAATTAGATTATACGAATTGCATCTAAAATATTCATTTAAGACAGAAATAAAACTTCGGGGAAAGCTTCTACTATCTCAATTCATATTTCTTGCATATAAACTAAATTACATCTAACTTTTTCCAGCCATTTTATCGTTAAAATTTTTAGTAAAAATATGATAATAATTTTAATTTAGATATATGAAAATTACTCCACAAGAGCACTGTTAAACGGAAAATAGTCTAGCTGAGTTTTTATCATATAGTTACTAAAATAAAGAATATAGTTTCCGGATCTCCTGGGTTATTAGCTGGTAAAGCAAAGATATAATTTAATTTATTCTTTAATCTATGTTTTCCTTTAATCAGTGGACGGCTTTGATTGAACATTAATTACATAAAACTGATATATCGAAATGAAACCTCTAACATATGCTAGGCATTAGTAAAAACTGAAAAATATTATAATAATTATATATATCGTGGAATAGATTGTTTACATGATCATGATATTCGATTCATATAGTAAAGATTGCAATAAATGGAACATCAGAGAGGTGTCTCCATGCCATCGCCATTACAAGCAATTAATTACTCATTAAAAGAATGCCATACAATGCTGCATATCGTTCGACACGAAAATCGACTTTCATCTTCTTTCATGGATATGGACCCCAAATATCATGAAAAGTGACGTTACTACCACAATTACGAGTTCTCTTCACAAAGTACGGCGCATCAAATAAAGTTTTTACATCACAGGATTGGCTTCATTTAACGCTTTCGTTCGTACTCGCTAATTAATAATTCCGATATCATTTTTACCGTAGCTTTCTGCCCTTCGCCAACACGAAAATACGACTCGGCCGCATCAGTTTCGAGAGAAACCATTTGTCCTTTTCCATTAATTCCTTTGGTTGTTTCAATTGTTTACTCATCGATACTTAATGAACAAGTATAATTTATCAATTTTCTCAAGACGAATGAAATAATATATGTGTTACCGAATCATCAACGTATAAACATAAATATGTATTAATTATTTTACGCGCACACAAAGAAAATAAGGGAAACTGTAAAGCTGTTGAATATCAGCATGGCAGCGCTACCTTAAATGACGTTAATGAGTAACCTATGAAGCATTTTTTAAGTTACGTCTTATATTTCAGGTTTCCCAGGCATCCTCCAAAAAGTGCTACCCTTACCCTTAGTTGGCATTGTAACAAACATAAAAAAATGACGAAGAAAAAGATGACAAAATATAAAAGAATCTTTTATTTTTTTATATTTGTTACAAATAGATTTTTATCTATTTGTACTAAGTATGTAAGATACTTTTGAAATAAATTTCAAGAAAGCTACAAACTTTTAATATTTACATCAGAATTTTCGCTGATATTACGGAATAATATCAATATTGCTAATTTTTCTTGAACCTACTAATAATAGACAACCGATTCAGTAAAAATTATCATTTCCTAAGAGTAGAAATCTACAAATTTAGTTCCCTAAGACTTTCATTTCTTTTGATCTTCATTCGAGGGAAACTTAGGCTAACATCAGAACTGCCGTTACATAAAGCACAAAACTTTTGTCCAATAAAATATTCTACGGCTGCCCTTTTCAAGGACTTTTATTTCCGATTTGTCACTCCGGATAAAAGAAGGCATGAAAAAAGAAACAAAAGAAGCGCGCCTTACGTTTTCGGGAAGATCCCCCTTTCTTAATTCTTCCGAGGAGAGAGAATCTAGCGCTAGAGTTTTAGGCAGTTGCCGTTGATAACTCCTCATTCATACTTAACTCTTGAAAAGTCCTTCCAGTTGAACAGTCACTTTAACTCAGTTCTATTGAAAAATACGTCCGTCCCAAAACGATCTGTTTCCGCCTTTCTCCGCGGCGGAGACGTAACTACTCTCCCGGAGCCCTGTCTTCGTTAGCCTGAACGACATTTTAGGGAGCGGCTAGAGGACAAAATGGCGTCCGTCCCACGTGGCCCAAACGTTTATCTTCCCAGGAGTTCCTTCCTATTTTTTTCGCTTCCACTTGCTTCTAACGAGATGAGCAAGTTGCCATTCTCCTTCTTCTTCACTCCCCTTGGGAGATGCATCCCCTAGTCCTTTTCCCTTCCAGCACATCAGTCTACTTTTCCAATCTCGCAGTTATCCCTTCCACCACTTATTTCTCTCTCCTTGTTCGTGCTCTCCCCTTCCATCTTCACGTTTCTTCAAAACAAATTTAGAGCTTAGATGATCTCCACCGGACCGGAAGGAACAAAAGGATGGGGACATTTCCCTTTTTCGAATTACGGATATGTTTACCCTTATTGCCAGATGAACCAAAATATTTTACTTACGACTTGACTGATGATTTTTCTGCATTCGTATCTAAATTTTGGGACTGAATCAAAGTCTTCAAGGGAAACGTCTAAGGAAATTCCATGGTGATGTTTCTTTGGTTCAGCTTTGTGACTGTAATGCAGTTCGCTTCCTAGAAGCAATGCATAGCAAACTATGAGAATAAAACCGATCTTTTGAGTTATTTCTTTCTTTGAATTAAGTATTTAATTGAAAATTTTATCGGTTATATTCTATAGAATAGCCCTTTTTCACATTCTATAATATCATTAGCAAGACCAGATAGTTAAAATAAATTATATAAACGTTAATCAAAAAATTTTAGCTGACGCTACATTAAAGTTTAACGGCCATCTTATCCATCCTTCATAGTTACCTTTATTGTAGTTAATGGTTCTCAGAAACTACATTTGGTCCTACTCGTAAATACATTAGTTAAATAAATAATGATGTGTATATATCAATATTATTTCAAAAAATCAATAGCTTCCCTTAATTATCAAAATGATCGTTCATTTTTCATATAGTTTCACTTATGTAATAAGAGTACGTACTTCTGAATGTACTTATATATGCACTTATGTGTGCTTAGGTCATCAGTTTCATTGGTGACCAAAAATTTCTGACCTCCATATTTTAGATAATTTTTCAATTGAAAAATAATTTGGAAGACTACCGAGAGAGAACAAATGTTTTTCGAGTTTTTCTGCGCTGGCTATCAAATAACAGGTGAAGGATATCCTTTACTCTCAACTAAAACAATCATTTACAAGAAAACTTCTGGCACTTGTAGGATCGGTAAATAGCAACTGAAATCTTTTCAGCGAAAAAAAATAGCACGAGCAACCGCGATAAATTGTCATCAACTTAAGTGAAAGTAATGACAATAATATTTATTCCAGCTAAGAAAAGAATTTGCGCCAACCTCTCGAGCTAAAGGGAACTGACATCGTATTCGCAAAAAGTTTCACTTATAGAGACTGAGATATCAGTATTTACAATTCTACGACGACGATGCCACAAGCCGCATATGACACATGACGTGCCGACGTACTATACAGAAATATGCAATGATAGAAAGGTTTTGAACAATTTCCTATTGTATTTCTAAACTCAAAGTTGTTTTCGCAAGATGACATTCGTCTAAATTTAACCATATTGGTGATAGTAGAAATACGTATGCAGAAAATCAACATCTGCTCATTTTATTTTAACATTAGTGATTTTCAAATTATAATCTCCACTGTTTTACGTAATTTTTAATCATGCATGTATCTAACTTTAAACTTTTAACATAAATGGCTCATAAATTCAAACAATTATAAGCATTAAATTGATTTTTTAAATTATTACGGAAAACAGGCCATTCTAGAATATTCTAAGTTTGTATTGTGTTATATTCCTTTTGTATTTCTCATTTCTTTTAAATAGATGAGGATACTATATTAATACGGCGAAATTTTGTGTCACATACGATTGAGTTGTCGAAAATAATTAGTTTCATCACTTTTGCTGCGCTGATTATATCTCTGGAAAGCTTTTGAATTAACTCCAATTCTTAAATGAAAATAAAAGGGGAGTAATGTTAGCCCTCCGAGAGAGGAGATCGGTTTTCAAACTGTTTTCATTCGCAAATTTACTGAATTTTCCGCTATAGAATTCTATTGTGGAGGAAGTTCCTGGCGACAAAAGGCAGATGAATCGATACTTAGAATCACACAAGCAAGATGCATCAGGGGGTCGCTTGATTTTCCGTCTCTCAGTGCGATACTGCATGACGTGTAGCACCCCATGGACCCGGTCGTTATGGTAGACCCGTGAGAAGTCCTAAACGCCAGTTACTGGGCGGCCGGAGAAGCATCTGTCCGAACTCTTATCTGATCATCGCACCCCTCCGCCGAGACCCAAGTTGCTCGTAGAGCTCAGTTATATTCGAGTGAATGAGATACTTATCACATTCGTGCCACAGGGTCAATTGCCAAAGTGGAAGATAAGGGGATCATTTCCGATTGTGATGAATTTTAGTGATTTCATTTGCCGATAAATTAAGTCCCACCGTAAAATTATTTCGATTCTTACATCAAAACTCTTGTAATAAGAAGTACTCGGAGCGAATTCGGGAAGGACCTTGGAAAATTATATCAGTATTATAATATTATATCAGTAGTTTTTCAGTGACAATTTTGGACCAATGAAAAGAGAATTTTTGTTTAAATAAGCATTTTCTACTGTTACCCCAGAGCATTTTTAGCTTCCATATCATACAGATGGACAAATATCACCTACGCTCAAAGAGATACTTTGTAACAGGAAGATTAAAATTTAAACTTAAGAATTTTATGAAAAAAAGAATAAATAGGAAGTTTACCTAATTAAACAACGAAGCTTTTATCTTATATCATGATATCCTTAAATCCTTAATTCTGTCGCAAATAAAATAAACCTATAAAAGTTATTTTTCGTCGGCGTATCTCTTCATAATTAGTTTCTTCATTCTGGATATTCTGACTCCAATACTGGCTCTTACATAGATCATGCTACAACCATACATACTAATTATAATTATATCTTTTGGTACTATCACTCCAAAACTTTAAAATCGATTCTGGAAGTTTCAGGTGTATTTTAGTAATAACATGATTTACTGACTTATATACTTGGGAAGATTATGAAGGCTAGGACAGGTTTCTCTAGATGCATGGTTCTTAAATTTCAGTTTCTAAACTCTATCATTTTCAACTGGCGGAATAAAATTAAGAGGTGAAGGCGTTACCTCGTTTAAGGTCATGATAATGAGAATAAAACTTCTTCGAGATAGCATCATTGTCCTGAAAATTCTAGCATGCTCGCTAGCAAAACATGTCGCATGTCCACATATTCTGTAGATGGATAGTAAGAAGTTAAGTTAGAAGTTCAGAATATAAAATTATGTACCAATATAATACTTAGATTGTTACTAGAAGCTTTAATCGAAGAAAATCGAATGAAAAATTTAATTCGTGCAACCTTGCCTGAACAGTATCTAATTAACTAATAAATTGTATCAAGTTGAAGAAACAGTTATGAAGAATATAAAATGAGAAAAATAAATTTAGATAGATATCCGATACAAAAAATATGTATAATTCTTATTTATATATATCAAATTTTTAGCCATCTGCGGGATAGCAACGGTTTCATTCCTATGAATTTCCGACACTCTATCAGCCAAATTAATTCTAATGCCACCAAAAATGTCAACGAATTAATCAACTACCTTCAAACGTACAGAAATTCAAAAGTGAAAGACGTACTCTAAAGTAAAGGTTGTTTTTCTCCTACTTCTGTTTCGTCCTTCTTTCAGCTCTTTCTCCATATTTCCTCTCCTATCTTTCTTCTGAGCAGTCAATGTGTTGAGGCTCTTAAACGGATTTTCCGCCCGTTCGGAGCACTTTGCGCGTGCTTCCCTTCTGAGGAGCGATGAGGTGATCAACACCCTCTCCTCCACTTAATCTGCTTTGCTCCCTTCTCTTGAGGCATTAAGGAAACGTTTAAAACTCCACCTCGTGACTTTTAATGCCTCTTTAAAGCGATTCAACTCCAGATTCGAATCTCGCTCATGATCCGCGGTTCCGAACGCTTACTTAGCCGCGAAAATTGCAACTGAGACGAATTCCAGAAGCAACAAAGGTTGGCCTCGTTTTCATGGAGAATGCATTGGAGTAACAAGGAGATAAAGGAAATATAATCTTCTTATTTTTAACTGCAAAACTAAGCATGACGGATATTTTAAGCCCTTTCCAGCTACACTTATACGAAAACGCACGAGATCGGCTTCATCAATTGCGATGACCTTATGGGAAAACGTTTATTTTATCAAAATACTTATCAATAGCGACTTCTAAATGACACAATATATAACAATATTTCATGGCCAAAATTAAAATCTTCATTCAATCTTTCTTATATCATGCACACGGGACCGTCATTTCTAATTTAATTCTGTGAAAGGAATCAATCCTGCACGAGATATGTAGACTTGCATAAATTTCTTATGGACGCCATTCCAAACTATTTTGAGTCAAACCTGGTACTGTTAGGTACATGAAATCTGAACAAAGTATTTTTCGTGTTGCATACGTGAAGTATGCTAAATTTGGTTGAAGCCAATGGAAAAGTCTTGGATGAATGGGCTGCAGATAGACATATTCATTACAGAAACCATATTAATGATATTGCTTGTCATGAGCTGTAAGATAATAATATATTTGATAACAAGCAGTGAGTAGAATTATTTGAGGTTTAATTTCGTCACCACCTAAAGAATTATTCTACGTCTCGGTAGGCTTGTGAACTGGAAACTCCTCACGTAATATAACGTACATTCCTATACTTCTTAATTACTAAGCACGCACCTTAAATAATCCGACCATTTTTGTATTTGACTTCCGTAAGGTACAATCTTCAATTACTCTCTTTGGCAATCTAGCCTTTTTCAATATGAAAAAGCCAACAAAGCATTTCTTTGATTAAAAAATTTTCTCTTACTCCAAAATTTTCATAACCGTGATACACGCAACAGGAACGAAGTAATGATCATGTGAAATTACTGTATATAATTCAATGACACACGGGTTCATATCAGCACATATGAGAATACGTGACTTCACAAGCTTAGAAAGACAGTGAGAGTAAGTGAAGTGATAGTAGGTCTTGCGTTAAAAATTACGATCGCTATTAAACTTAGTTTAAAAGTGGGTAAACTGATCGTTAGGCGAAAAACAGACAAATCTGTAAATCTTCCAGCAGGCTACCCTAGAGTCCGTGTTTATTGTTGGAAAATCCTCTGCAAAGTCATACTCATTTTTCTTGTGCGAGGTTGGTGAAGAGGTTTTTCGATGCTCTAACGCTGAATTTCCAGTCTGGAGTGCGGAGAGAGGAACAGAGATTTTTGGATAAATAGAAATTCACTCTTCGTTATATCACGCTTATTCTTTATTCATACTTGATAGCAGACTTTGTTTTCTAATACAGTAATGAACGTAGGACACCAGAATTGGTCCAACCCTGTCTTAACTGGAAGTAAATCAGATGTCTTTCAAAACAAAAGATGAGAAAAGCAGGCAAGTACTCCAGTTTTCAAATTTGCAACAGGGTGGATGAAATATTTTCTTTACCGCCTGTCTCCGATTTCACTCTCAATATAAAGTGAAGAATTTCTTACGAAATTAAAAAAACTGCGAATAAAATCGCAGAAGTAATTCATGTATTCTTCTTCGATTGTACTTCTCGGTACATCTGAAGAAAGGTGGAATTCATCGAGGGACGTAATGAAATCACCAAAAGCAGTGCCTATGAAGGATGGTTATGAATAACATTTACCGTGATTCATGATTAAAGCATGGAAAACACATTATCGTTTCATATATCCTCTAAAAATTTCCCAATTCTTTCTCTACAAGGTTAACCTTTCTCTTTCTCTCTACCTTGTTCCGTTCTCGCTCCTTTAGGAAGATACGATAGTAAAGCTGAGGAAGTGGGAGAAAGCAGTCACTGCTGCCTCTCAAGGTAGACCCTTGCAATGAATTAAGCAACCCGCTGCGCTAAGCTAATTAACCCCTGTTAAAGGTTAGCCGATTTCCAGGATCTTCATGCTTTGCTCCACTGAACCAGTCTCTCCCCCAATTCTCTCAACTCCCAATATTCCTTTTTGGTCTTCACACTTTCTGACGCCATGAATACATTTCTTAACCCAAGATAACTCTCTCATACGGCGATATCCAAATAACTCGTTCTTTCAACAATTCATTTTTTCTGCAATTTTAGTCACTTTTCGAATAAAAATCCAGATCTTAAATAAAAGGGCTCTAACGGCCTTTGGACCAGAGTTCTGCAATTTGGCGAATACTGCCGGAAAACCAAGTTTTTGTTGATTTTTGATTTTTATTTTCTTTCGTTAAGTGTAATGCTTCAACACTCAAGCATGGATTGAGCCTCGGAAAATTTAAACGTTAAAAAATGTGTCCGCTGGTAATTATTCGTTTATGACAATAATAACATCATGAACCAAATTTACAACGGTATCATTCCCTTGATCAACGTCTCTCGATTTTTAAGGAAACAAAACAAATGTTTGAAGACAGAGGCAGGCTTCGCATTTTGCGAAGGTTAAGTTCCATATATTACCACAAAAGACAAAATCGTGAAAGATGGTAATAGATGGTAACAGAAAATTCAATAGAGTAACAATAAATGTAATAGGATAACAGAGATTTGAATCCACTTACAGTGGACCGAGATGAAATTTCCTTTAATTTGGTGAGAGCTGAAAATAGGGAAAGAGACAGCAAATTAATTGATGGACGAGAGATCTTATGTGATAAATTACACAAGTAAAATTTCATTGTAGCTCCGAAATAAATTCAATAAATGAGCGAAATAAATGTTGTCAAGCTCATAATGGCTAGTTTCGTCTACTCTGCATAAATTATCACTATTAAATAATACAATGTCAATACATATTGATGGAAAATGAAAATAAACCAACGCTCGAACGCTCTTCTTCTCCGTCTTTCACCGTTCCACTGTATTGTAAAATTCCCTTCTTATACTTGTCCTCATTAGTTATACGTTCTTTCTATTAAAAGTATATGATGTTCCTACGTTTGTCTGAACAAGCATGTAAATATTTTCTACTAGTTTAGCTTAGTCAATATTTTTCCTGCATAAATGTCTAAAAATCCGTGACATTTAGCGATTTTAACCGCAAAAGAGAATAAAATATTTCCGCAAAATAAGAGCTTAATTTCAAATGATACACCGCAAAAGAGCGAAACAAAAGAACCTGCCAGTATATGAAAACCATTGCCTTAGTTATGAGAAAATTATAGCACGAATATCACGACATCATGAGTCCAAAAGCCCATTTTTGCTTATGAAAATCAGACATTTATCCAAAATGGCTTTTAAAATTCTTCAATACTGTGATCTAAGCCTCAAATAAGGAAACACAGAGGTGAAAAATAGCGATATGGAACTCGAATGGCCGGAAATATTCTGTAAAATACCTACCCGGATAGTGGGAGACCTGGGTTCTAGTCCTAGTCATGTCGCTATTTTCACTTCTGTTTATCCTTGGGTTTTAAGGCAGAGGCCTTCTAGTGCTAATTAAAACACCTTTCCCTCAATCTCAAAGAAGGACGAGATAATACATTTACAGCTTAATCATAGGTACTGATCTTTCTCTGAATATTTAAATCAAGAGCACAGAGCTACTAAGCTTTGCTTGAAAACTTTTTTCTAAGTAATGCATCATATCTTGGTTTTCTCTGTATTTATAGTCACATATGACATTGTTCTTAATATATCATACGGGTAGTAAGGCATCTAGTGAATTAATATAGCAACATGAAAGATTCATTGCACCTCTTCTTCTTAATTTATTCCCATCGCACCACCGGTTTCAACGACATATCATTGAAATTTCAATATTTGCATTTCTTTATGAACTAACCTAGCATCTCGACCTATTCTGTAGAAGTACGATAAATTTTACGAATGCATTGTTTTTTATCCTCATTTTTCACGGTTAGCTGATTATTTGCTTGTATACGTAATTAGCAGTACTTAATAAGATACTTTTTTAACTAATAATTCTGTTTACCTTTTATACTACCAGTACTTTGAATATAAACGTGAGATATAAACTGAAAGTTTAAACTGAGATTAATATCATCCCTCTAACAACCTAATTTGAATCTGGCTAATTAGATTTTAGTTATATTGAAATTCAGCCTCCGTTCTTATTTACACAGCCGTAGGCAGCGCAGGTCTTAGATTTTCCAACTAAATAACCTTCCAATTAAACTCTTCTTAGAAATGTTACATCAAGCAGCAAGCGAAACATTGAAATGCCTCTTTCTCCTTTTAACCCTTTAATATTCGTTCATCTTGCCCTTCCTCATCTCTATCTCCTGATTCCTCCTCATCTTTCATGTCCCCCGCCGACCTCATCACTCCAACACCTCAACACCTTGCATCTAGACCACCGCACGCACACCTGCCCCCATTGCCCTCATCTCCTGGGATGCCATACCGCTCCCTACTCTTGTCACCGTAGAAAGCATACTTTTTCCCTCTCACCGCCTACCCCAGCTTGATTCCAACATCTCAAGCCTCCGTTGTCAATCCTTTCCCTTAACCTTTTCACATTCCTTCCAATTTTTATAACAGGAACCGACGACTAAGTAAAAAGTGTATGCAACTAAAACTTACCAATGGAATTTTAAGTATAATTTAGGAAAAATACTTTCAAATCAGAGTTTTAAGAAGAAAAATGTGCCGCCATGCCGCGTAATGTTTATCAAGTAAATGATATAAATTTTATTTTTATTTAGCGACCTATTCATCGAGCGAGAAATGAACTGATTAAAATACAATGCAGAATACGAAACGAAAATCTTATCTTTCCTTTAAATTTATAAAAAAACTTGAGTAAATCAAAATATAAAACTAAGAGTAAACACTTTTAGCGAGTTTAACATTCCTGAATTATAGTAAAGGCAGCTCTTTTGTGGGAGAAGATTTTCCTCTATGGCTTCCAATGATTATGATATAATAATATTAATAATAATCAAGCATACATATCAAAATGTATTCTGACCAAAAAGGATAAATTTTTATTGGAAAATCCAAACGAAAAGGTTAATCATCCACATGTCCTGATAAACTGGGCTCAAATAATGATACAAAATTATTCTCTTCAACTGTTCGAGAAAAGTGGAAAAGATGTTTCATACGTTTAATATAAAGCTTATGGTTTGAATTTATAATATTTAAAAAAATACTTTATAATATTGTTTGCAAATATTTCTTAGATTTATTTCCTACTTATTAATCTTCCCTCCAGGGTTCAAAATTAAATGTATTATTTCTGTCATAAAGAATCCTATTTGAGCACAAAATCGTAAGATAGGACACTTGAACATTTCTTTCCTGTTTCAATCTTCTTTAGATCATACAAGAGGCACTGAATTACTGAATATGAATCGAATTTTCACTTCTCAAATTTATTCACATCTTTGCAGAATGGAACAGAACATTGATCAGAGTCCATTTGCAATATGTGTCTGTAACTTTGACGTAGTATTCCATACTCTACTGCTATGTAAATCAGTCTGTAACTCTGAGAATGCAAATGAGTGGTTAATGTGTAACATGGCTAATTATAAGCAAAAAGCGGGACCATCCACTGATTAGATACTTAAGGATAAGAAAAAGTAAATATGCCAAAGAAATGTTCTGAGTTTCTGGTAGGAAAAAAAATCACTTAATAAGATATATTTTTTTTTAATCACGTAAATAGTTCTACTCGTTTAAATCGATCGCAATCAACCTACCGATCTTTTAACGATATAAGATTGATCGCGACAAATGGAAATGTCTCTAAATTTGCGATAGATTTAAATGCCCCAAATAATAAAATCTGTGGAACATGTAAATTGTAACTGATTGAGAGAGAGAACATGTAAATGGAAATTGATTGAGAGAATCCTTTGGATTCCACAAAAATTAAAAGAAAGTCTATAAAGTACATTTCTATGTACAACCAATATTATATCATTTTGTTTTCGTTAATTCAAGTTTAGTCGATGTAATTTTATCAGTGTCAAGCAATAGGTATCAAAGTCAAATGCTCCGTGAGATATGTTGATCGACCCCCTACATGAACGGCAATTATTTTACGAAACTAAATGTCATTTGTGTAATATGGTGAAAATCAATAACTATTCAAAACGTAAAGCGTAATAACGTAAGAAAAATGTGGAAAATAGTATTCATAGTAGTCAAGCTTGTAAAAATCGAAGAGTTTCTACTAATAAATTCCATCATCTGAATCGAGCGTGGGAAATGTGTTTTATAGTATAGTACCGACTATTTTTTCAGGAAATATTTAATGCAATTCTAAAATTTGGAAGTTGAAAGAATTGTTTTGGAGTTCACCCATTTATACAAAAGTCTACTTTAGATAAATAATCAATTTAGCGACTTCATCCAAAAGAGAATGAAATTTTCAGTTTATTTCTAAATAAAGTTTCCACATTAATTATTTTTTGGCCACAATCCAAATCTCCGTTGAAAAATAGTCATTTGGATCTTGCATGACGCATCCTTGATTTGAAATGACTTTTGGAAACCAATTTCTGAAATATCACTGAATTTAATTATTAGTGATGAATACCTATATACCGAATTCTTTTTAAGAAGAGCCAACTACAGAATTAGATAAGTGGCAAAAAGGTGCAGGTAAAAACACAGCAAGTATAAGCAAGCGCCAAAAAAAGTAAACTTTATCTGGGAAATATTCAGTCTTAAATTTTTTACCGACATCGATCGGGTGGAACAATCTTAGATAAAAATTTCGAATAGTTTTATACTCAAAATTCAATTCAAAATGGTTAAAATACCCCGCCACCTTTCATCGCGCCAATCTCTTCAAATTTTTACGAAACGGGCCTCGTCGTTACGGCGAAGTTACCCATTCGTCGAAGCGTTTCAATCCCTTCGCCCCTGTAAATAAAGGCCACTCAGCCTAACGAGCTTTTTCCACCCGCGAGGGCCAAAGAGTCAGGATTTACTCCTCTTAACAAACGGCGCCTTTTCTTTCCCATTTTCTCATCTCCTCGAGGACAATCCCGAGCATCACTCGGAAAGTCTCAGCACATTTCCGTGTCCGGAATATTGCCAGTCCGCCCCGAAGTATTTTTCCTTACGAGCCCTCTCATGGACTATGAAAAATTCAGAGGCCATGCGTCTTCCCTCACCAGCACACCCTTTGACCTTCTCATTCTGCACTCCGCTACCGCTCACTCTCTTTCCTCTCTCTTCCGATTCTGTTACCCCCGCTTGTCTCTATCCCTTCTTTATCCCTTATCCTAGATCCATTACCTCATTTCTGTAGATTATTTCTGCTAACTTTTTCAACATATCTTGAATCTGATTTCCAATTAGTACTAAATCCTTTTCGTAGTCTGAATTTTTTGCTTTTGTCATACTTTGCCTATTTTATCGTGGGGGACTCTCGAATAGCCAAGTGGGTAACGCGTTCGACTTCGGTGAAAGTGGTTCGGGTGCGATTCCCGGTGGGAATACGTGCCTACGGGCGAAATGACCTAAGCTGTCGAAGCACTTTTAAAAACCACTACTAATCGTGTTTGGGTTCGTTGTCTTGAATGACTGAGTATTTTATTCTGTTTTATCCATATTAATTTGCTTCACCGACGTTGTTGGTTAGTGCATATATTTGATCTATCGATAAGTTACTAAATAGTCAGCATTAAAACACTATCACTAAGATATATCCGGCGACTACTGTGCAAATGTATGTAAGTCTTTAATTGTTCTTTCTTAGACTATATATAACCGAATAACAAAGAGTTTTTTTGGTAGGTTGTGCATAGTTGGCGACAGGGTGCATATGACTGAATTGATAATTCTAACATGTGATAGTTACAAATTAGTTTTTAATTGTGTATGACTTATTCAAACTTATCCTCCTGATCTGTTCTATAATTGCAATTTGTTTTACCATAAACGATTATTTATAAAGGTGTCTTACACTATTACATGTCTCTTAGCTTTTTCATAATTAACGGTAACATAGAATTTAATCCTATATATTCCTTCACCTTTCTATTTAAAATTTACTTCTGCATAAAAATGTTACAGTAATACTCATGTGATATATAAGTCCGAATTATATACTATGTAATATTATATCTCTATTAATATTAATTATAAACAATTATTATAAGACCATTTTTTTCTTAATTTATTATGATTATGTTATAATAAAATGCATTTACCGCAAATTTCTTCATCCACTGAAATTTTTAAATAAACTACACAATGGATTGTTCAGTGCTCCGCAGATTTCGTATCGTGTGTGGAAGAAAGGTTCAGTTGTAGAACTTACAAAAGATTTTCTTCATTTTCAAATGTTGCAATTAACGCTGAGATATCCATAATGCGTCGGTTCTTTTAAGAAAACCCTCAAGGCGCCACGTTTATCATCTTCTCTCATAACTTAGTTTTTCATACTATCTTATGGTATCCTTTTCTTCTTTCGGCGAACTTCTTCTTTAACCATCCTTGCTGCATCAGTCCTATCCCGCACAATTTTCTCCATCCTCCATAAGGATAACAACAGCAACCAGTTGAAGCCATACTGCGGAGAAAGAGAGAGATTCTGTGCGATTTATGTGATCCCATCTCTTTATCTCCCTCTTTCTTTCTCTCTTACTATTCAAACGCCTTTCTATCTTCGTTTCTCCACTCCTCTCCACTTCAAATGTCCATTTGTATTCCCTGAGTCCCTCTTCTGGGATTCACTCTTTTTCACTAATATATTAACACCACACCAACGAGATTGGTTCGGCTACATGTCGCGAGAGCATTCTGTTGACCTCCTTTCTTTGTTTGATGATTCTCTCTGTCCGAAATCCATGCACAGATTTTTCTACATTAACTGAAAAATGTTTATATATTTTACATAAGTTCTCATTCATTGTCTTGAGAACTCGTTTGCGATTATGGAATCGATGGTTTAACGAATATCGATTTATTCAGGGAAGTTAAGTTATAGTGATATAGTTTATACCATATAGAGTTACTTCTTCATCTTACTCTAAGCCAGAGTAGTTCATATTTGACGAAAGTAAATATTACCAAATGACACCCAATATCATCACATGCTAGATGCAAAACCTTTACAGTGCAACCATTTCTCATTGGTCTTCTTTATCTGAAAATGGCAAATCATTATTCCGCTAATTTTCTCGAGATTTCTTCTCTGTCTCTCATCCATTTTGCCTTTATCTTTACTGTTTGTTATTAAGTCAAAACGTTTTAAAAAGTATTCCAGAGCCAAATGTTCACTAGTGGAATTTCTCATCTTTTTCTTTTGCGTCATTATTTCACTCTGCTACTTTATAGCAGCGCCTCAAACATTTAAATAAGGCTGAGTGAATAATTCGATAAAAACACACACCACTGTTTTATCAGTAAAATAGTTGTCAGTTACTCAATTAAAAATTCTGTGCCTTTGGTGAATTTTGCACGTCCGTCTAATTTTAATGATAATAGACAATAGCCATTACCATTATGACCATTATTGTTAAATCAAAAAGGATTTTTTTCCTTTGAAACTTGCGGAATTTAGCTTAGGCAATTTATGTTGTTTTATATTTATTATGGAATCCACCTTAAAATTAAGAAAAGTAATAGTCTACTAGGTCTAAATATTAATGCTCAGGTATTTATCTTTGAACATATACCAGCTTACTCGAAGATTTCTTTGAAATAAATAGTTAAATAAATCATAATGGATGCAGACAGATTGATAGCTCGGTACAATCATTAACCAGACTGTTTATTTAGCAACCTGTCACACTCTCTTGGTAGTGTTATCTGGCAAACTAAAAATTTGTTTCGATAATTGTACACAAAAATAGAGGTAGGAACTCTTGGTAGGTATTGGGATGCGAGGAGAAAGGATACCATATCGAAGTATGGAGAAAGAGATGTGAAGGCCTTAGCAGTAAATGCAAGTGAAAAAGTCATGACTTTGACACAAACTCAGATATTCCACTTCTAGGGCGGCTGCTGTAAAGTATTCAAGGTATCTCACAGAACAATCTCGATAAAAACGGGAAGATGAAACTTTCCACCATCAACATTCCCTTCGCAAAAAGTTATCATGCAGAAAAGACGAGTTAAAATATCCGAGTGGAAGGTGGAAGATTTGGGTTCGAGTCCCTGTAACAGACTTTTTTTCCCATTTACTGCTTGCATTTTTTCGGCTCTTTGCTTCTTCTGCAACGTTACTCCGTAATCGTCTTATTTCCCAAGCTGTAGATAGATAGATAGACGATTTAGTGGTGAGGTTAGGTCCATGAAAGCCTATCTTCCGCCTATCCTCGTATGTTGCCTAATATTTAATTCTTACACGAATTTATGAAAAACAAAAAAAAGGTGCAGTGGGGGAAAATATTTTACGATGTAAGTTTGACAAAGAAAAAAAGCACGTATGTGTTAAGTATTAAGGAACAGATTTTCCTTGATTAGATATCCATAGTGACGAGGCCTGAAAGTCCTAAAAATGACTTGCAGTGATAAAACTTGTCCAATATTACATTCCTTAAAATTTTCTCTATGCGATAAAGTTCTTCCATACGTAAAGGATTCGTTAAAATGAGATTGACGTACTGGAAATCTGGAATATGTATAAATATGAGAAAAACCCTCCTTCCCATCCCTCTCTGAGCTGGATAATAATCATGGTAGAGGTATCAACTCTCAGCCGGTAAATTGTTCGCGCAACCTCGTCTCGAACGCCGAATTCAATTACCTCTCCCTAAGTAAAGTGCGTCGAGTCGCTACAACCATTCCACGACAAGAGATTACGGAGCGCTGGCAATATTGCACCTTACTCCAAATTCAACACCTCTTGAATAAAGAACGAGTGATTCGATCCTTTTTCCCTTCGCAGCCTGCACATCCTAACACTTCTGCTAATTTCGGAGGTATCTATCATTCCCTTATGAATTCCTCCTTCAGGTCGCTAGGCAGGAAGTCGTACATTTTCCAAGGATTCCCCCCCCCCCACCGCCACCTTTACGATCCCACCCTTCCTCTAGACTCCCGCAGAATCCCTCAGGAAGATATGAGGAAGGATCCGGGAGAGGGAGGGAGGTTCTGGCGTGTTGAAGGAGGAAACTCTTCCCGAAAGGTGAGACGAGTGGCAGCTAAAGTTCACACTCCGTTCCGTGTGGCGGCGCTCCATTAGAAGTATTAGTTACTCTGTGGAGGAAGTTGATGAATAGGTAAAGAGGTTTTTCCTATTATCTCGGAGTGAAGTTGTTCCTTCATTCCGTCCTTGGGATGGCTCCGAGCGAATATGAAACAAGAAAGTAGGTTTCTCCGTGAATCAATTTCTATTAATTCTTTCCTTACTATTTCCCAACTGCGCGCGCCATTTAGTAATGATCAACTCTGTCAGGCCTGCCGTTAATTAATAACACCTCTTTCTGGGAAATCCTTTTAAATCATGATGAACCTTCGTGATTAACTTATCAAGTTTGAACTTATGCCTGATCGAACTTTGAGGAAGAAGACATTTCAATTCAAAAAGTTGTTTTTGAAGGAGGATAATGAATAGTTAAATCTAATCGAATGCTATAACTTTCAGTTGGTAGTATCTTATTAGCAAAAATTTCTTTCCCAGTTTCATAAAACTTCCGTGAACTGTTTTTTACTCGACATTAATTACAGAACATTATTCTTCGTTCTTTCAAAGTGTCACCATTGTGAATAGAGGATAAAGGTTTGCTAAAAATCAGGACTAAATTGAGTGATTTCTAATACATTAGGTGTACGAATCTACATCTACATGCAAGCCGCCTTTCAACCTGTAACAGGTATGGTAAAACCGAGCGATGTAATTATTCTTTAGCTTATTGTTATCGCGTTTTCTTTGCTGAAAGAATAAATCCTTTTTAACGACTTTTCCTCGGGTCTATTTTTCTTATTTTACGGTCATTGTTGGATCAGCCTAAGTAGCAGGGGGTAGCGCAATACCGATTACGTCTTTCGCAAATGTTCTTTATCTGAATATATCAAGAAATCTCAGTATAGCTTCTAATCACCTTTCTTTTATCGAATATTTGCTCCTCAAATTTTCGCGAGAGAGAGATGAGGATTTAATCTTGATTTGATGGTGATATTGTAAATATCACCATCAGGTTTTCAGTGAATAAAAATTTATAAGAATATTTTATAATAAGCTTTAAATGTCATCAAGCAAACCCTCTTTATCACTCGCATGAATATATTTCGTACACAAAGATTAGAAACTAACGCGTCACAGCTGCTTTTAAAGAAATTACTTGTACATACCTATATATATATGTAAAAGGAAACACCTCCTACCACCGTGGTATTTCTAGAGTAGATTTTCCAGTCAGTGCACATTTCGACCGCACATTTCATTTTATTCTGATTTTCTGGATAAATTCAATTCACAACCTGCCCTCGGGAAGAGGAGCCAACTTGTCCCGCAAAACCTTCACTGTCAATCCTCCCGCATTCCAAACTCCCACTCTTTCTCTCATCAGCATCCTCCCGAAGCTTACTCATCTAATCCACGTTCCTCCCCTTCTTTCCATCTCGCTTTTCTGCAAACACTGGGACCACTCCTACGAGGTCGTTCCCACAGTGAAAACAATTGACGAACCTCCCGCGCGCAGCTTTACTTACTTGCAACCTCCCAAGGGAGAAATAAGTTAACATCCCTTTGCGCTCTGTTGGCCTTTTCCGAGTCCCCATTTTCGATCTCTTTCCACCCTAAGCCGAATCCACCCCACTTTTGCACCCTCTCACAGTACCCCTGTCATCCTTCCACTCTGCCGTCCTTCCGCAATTGAAATTTTTATCGTGGTTTGTTACTTTCTCATTTAGGCGTTTTATAAAGTGAATTATCACCTAATATCAAACTAAATGTGTCCAGAGTTATCCCATTCTGACAATAACTAGGTGGACAGATAATAAAACTGATGAAAAAGTGCTTCATCATGTTTGGAGGGAAAGAAAATTGTTGTAAACGATAAAAACCATAAAATCTAACATTATTAGACAGTCTGGCAGGAAACTTTATACAAAATATAAGAATTATTCTAGGAAATAACAAAGAGGTCAACCTAAGAGGTCAACTTCCTATTTAACGTTATGATGTCGGAAGTGGGTTGTGCTTCACGTAATAACTTGAAGAGGATTCTCGTAATCTGTATCTGTTGCAATTCGTGGCAGCAAATCCGAAGCTATAACTTTCGGAAATGAATTAAAGCTATTTCTGTCATGCTCGACAAAATATTTTCAGCTAAGGAAAAGAATAATACCTCTGTATTTGCGTTTTTGCATGCCTTCTATAAAGGCTTTTGCAGCTTTCCGAAAATAAATTGATCAGATATCTTCCGCGAAAGAAATATTTCGTCATTTACTGCAATTGATTCTCAGACTTACTTTTTGTTCATCGTTTCCAACTGCTTTCGAGTGAGAACGATTTTCATCTTCACAACTTCTCTCAATATTCACAAAAACCATTTTCTAATAAAATGTAATTCCCCATAAATTTCGCTTCATTGTTAAATTCCATAAATTCCTAAGGAGAAACGGACATGAAAAAAGTCTGAACCGGTATCTCCCGATAGCAGGGAAATTGAAAATTTGGTCGGAGTCTCCCTAGGTGCAGGCCTGCACGTAGAAAATTACCTTTGACCCTTTCCCTTTATAAATTTACATTAATATTCATAATAAATAATGAGTGAAGTTTGCATGAAATAATAATGAAATGACATATGAATTTTACATTGTAAATAATCTCTAATTATACCATTATGCCCCTGTAACGGTATTATCCTTTTCTTTTCGAGTCAATCTCCTATCTCGATACCTCTACCTCCATCTTTACATCGCAGTCTCCATTCTTGAGGACCAGCAGGTGGCTCTCTCCATTCCTCGCTCTAGTATTCATACTCCCTCACCCTCTATCATTCTCCTTATACAACCTTACGTATCTCACCCGGAGATCCACTTCAGTCGGAAACAGCCCTCGATGGCTTAGCACGTGCCGTAAAGTGGCTGTATGCTTTCCTATTCCGCCTTAAAACACGCAGACAATGACTGTTACCAGCGCTAAAGAAACTATTAAGGAATTTCAAGGAATAAAGGTAGCATGAGGCAAGCTCTAAAATTTTATCCTCAGATTAGGGAAGAATACGGTTAAAGGTCGTGGCATATGACAGGAAAATTTTCCTTGAAGATCCTTTGACTCCTTCTACCATCCATTTATACCAAACCTACCGAGAATAGCTTTAATCTTTGATATGTGGTTTTCCCTATTTACGAGGAAATCAATGGATAAAATGTCCTTACTATTAGATATCGAGTTTTCGACGGTGTATCTTAATATCATGGTTTGGCTGATCGTGATGTGTATATTAAACTTCTTCTCCTTTCCAAAACGTACCATTAGAAGTATCAAGAGTCCTAGAAAAACTAAGTCTATTACACTATATTTCATAGCCCTTTTCCATTGATATTACTTTACGATAGAAACGAATAATATGGTATATTTTGGGAATATAACTTCACAAATAATATACTTTTCATTGATTTAAAAATTTTCGAGCTGCACCATGACCTTAAATCTTATGAACGTAATTTTTAATAATCTAGTTTATTTTCAATGCGTTCAAATTGTAGATAACTTTCAGCAATTTTATTCCACGACCGTTTTCTTTTCATTAAATTTTTAAATATGTCGCTGAAGAATACTTTAATTACTCCTAATACTGAAACAGTGAATAAATGCCAGAACTAAAGTTTCCAGTTGACCTCCATAAAAGAATATGAAATTTCCTAGAATTGAAAAAACGTTTCCTTTCAAATCATTAAATGTATATAAAAGAGCAGTATCATTTTCGAAAACTCTTAATAGTCATAAGCATAACGAAATAAAAGGTTTAATTAAGTTTCTTAAATGGGAAGATTACTATGAGATCAACTAATCGAAAGGATAATTGCCTCTTCGAGACCGAAATGAATTCATTATTCTCCTTCCAAAAACAAATTACGAGGATAAATAAATGCTTTATCGTGATACCATCTAATTTACTTTGTTATGCAACAGCCTAATTTTCAGATTCGGATTTGACGAAGTGTGGCTATCTATTCCGAAAATAGATTACGGTATTGCTTAATAAACATTTCCCGATTCTCATCGGAATTGGCACGTGAACAACGTAGTTTATTCAAGGCGCACTTCGTTATGTTACTGGCACGTGCCATGATTCTACCACGAGCAGCAACCGGACCGTGACTATGACAAGAGTTCTGCATTTTGTAAGCTTCCCTATCTTTCCCACAAGATGATCTCCCACCCTGATGTTAGCCTCTGCAAAATAGGTGCCCCTGGCTACACAGATGTCACTGGGATAGCATCTCATCCTCCCACGCTAAACCTTCAGGAAATAAAGGGACCAAGGATATTACCGTGGAGTACCCCTATTGGCGTGAAAAACAGCTCCGTATGGAAGCAAAGATCTTATATCTCAAAGAATGAGGCCTGGATGAGTCGCTAGGCAGAAAGAGGGATGGGTGGAGACAGATAGAGAGGGAGATGATGGCATACAGAGCAAGTGAGCGGTCGCCCGCCCGAGCACCCTCCGTTAGTCACTTGTTCGGCCGCTTTGCTGTGGTCTAGGGATGTAGGGTGGCAGTAAGGGGCGTTATGGTGTCACAGATGGCAGTTAGAAGGCGGTTGCTAAAGGGGACGTGGGTATGGCACATTCGCATCTCTCTAGGGGTGCGAAGGGTTTGTTCGCTTCATGAGAGCGTTAAGAGTAGTGTTTTCCCTCAGCCGACTTCGCCTTATTTTCCCTTTTCATCCCCGACTCTTCTTTAGACGCCTGTGCCTCATGAACAGTTCCTTCACCGCTTTTGAGTGCTATCATCCGTGTCAGTTCTGGGAACGGGTTAAGGCACCCAAATTGTGCGCAGGAAGCACAGGAAAAGAGCAAACTGAAGCTT
Source organism: Ladona fulva (assembly GCA_000376725.2). Taxonomy (NCBI): domain Eukaryota; kingdom Metazoa; phylum Arthropoda; class Insecta; order Odonata; family Libellulidae; genus Ladona; species Ladona fulva. The sequence goes on from KZ308446.1 coordinate 1,098,611, forward strand.
GTGGTTGATTTGAGCAGAAAAAAATGAAGACCATTCAGGATATATTGAGTTAATGTTACGAGATTGCTATTTTTGTGTCAATTAACTATTGCAATATTATGCCGAAAACATGTTTGACAAGTTTAATTTCATAAGTCTCGCATAATAATTCAGATTTCAGTGGGTAAACTTCATCGTACTTTCAAAAGGAAAAACATTTTCACAACTTTCACCGAATGATTCTGCTTATACAGGAGGTTAGGTGTAAGAGAGGCCCATTGGGCCTAACTTCGCCGTAAGGGTGAAATAAATAAATAAATATACATAGAAGTGCGGAATGTACTTGTTTACTGTTACGTGATAACTGTAAAATTAAATTTTATCCATCTTATATCTTAAGGGAACAAAGAATCGAATTTTCTTCGTGTGCCTTCGCGTCTTCATCGCAATTTACCTACTAGAAGAATGTCAATTCTTCCGTTTTTCTTTTGCTAAAGACGAATGGAAAAATATTTCTCGTAAAAGTTCGATTGCTGCAAGATTTTTTACAAAACTAATATAATATTTGTACGGCGTCATTGCAAACTATTATTCCTAACATGACATAGTAACTTCAAGGACATGAAGATGGAAGCTACAGAAGGGCAAAGCTGAAGGAGCTGCAGAAAGGTCTATCAAACGTAACTATCAATCACGGTGATATAAATTAAGCAAAATCAGACACAGATAATTATGATGCAACATGCGCATTTATAAATTCTTTGAATATCAAATACAAAACAGATTTAAAATTAGCTCATTAAGTTTGAGTACTAATTTTTGATACATCCATAAATCGACTACCGTCAGCTATAGAGTTCATTGTACTTTGAGAAAGCATTCCCAAATGACCAAATATCCTAAATTATTTGCTATCCCACACAATTTAAAAATTTAATTTATATTTTTCTATAACTTTAAATTTTGCTAAATAATTCAAAGACATGGATAAACGAAAACAACTAGCCTAATATACTTCCTGAAAATATTTTGCCGTTATTGAAGAATACATTATTTCATCGGGAAATAAATATCTCGTACGTATTTAATGAATAATAAAAGAAGCGTTTCCAAGGTTTAGATGTTTAATAAAAGTGACCAAATTATATATATAATTAATTGAGAAATTTTAGTGTTAGTAAGTTCATGTGCACCTGTAACAAATTTCATTCAGCCTTCAATTACAGGCTTGTAGTGTTCTTAATAATAGAAGAACTGAGCAATGTCGCTCAATCATAACACTTCATTGTATTTGTTATCTGTTCACTTCCCTCGATAAACTGAGCCTCAAACTGGTAATCTCTCACAATGCTTTTCAGAGGACATCGACCCCATAGGAAGCAATAAGGAACCCAACAAAACCGTAAATCACCCAATTATGAGGCAATCTGGCACCCTAACCTTCCGTGGGAAAAACAGCACGCGGATGAAGGACAAGTGCTACCATAGGGCGGGAAAACGTTGATACTTCCTCAACCCACAGGTCGTTATGAAAAACCAGCAGAATTCCCTCGGCGATCATTTCCATTGCGCGCTAGAAACATTCCTATATGGCCGAACTCTTACACCCTCCGCGACACTACAATCCACGTCCATTCCCACGGTTCTGCGAGCCAATCTCCCGATAGCCTCTCCCTCACACACCCCCTGCGTCCCTCATAGCTGCCGCCATCTCCCAGCATCACCCAGGAGACCCGTCCATCTACTCCCTCACACTCCCCCTTCTCCTCGGCTCCTAATCCCATTTAGCCGTGCACGGTCGAATTGAGTGACACTGCCTTCCCGCGGATTGACAACCCTGCGGGATCCCGGGTGTCGGCAAGGTGCGTGCGTATTTGCCATAACTTGTGCACGTGTGCGCGCGGTTGGTACAGTAGCTCATGTGTTTATCCGTGTATATACTGGGATTTATGCATATCCATGTATGTATGACTCCTAGGATAAATGTTTCTGTTTCCTAACAGAAAAGTTAACGACTCATCATTGCTATCTCGGCGCTACTACCATGTAGAGCCTTTTCAAAAGATCCTATTAATTTAGATCATTTCATAGTTTCGAAAAAAAATATGCTATTTACTCGAAATATTTAATTCCTTAAATGAAAATTAATAGTGAACATTTTATTTCGTACACTGTGTTTCTGTTCTGATGATACAATTCGGGGTGTCATTTAGAGCTGTAGAATTATGTATGTGTAAAGATTTCTTCAATTTAAGTTATGATATAAAACATTTCTACATTCACTACAGTTTCCGTAGAGTTGGGAGTGTGACAAAAATATCGACTAAGTAAATTCACCATATAAATCCTCAATGACTGAAATGCTAATGATGTTTAATAGACTGAGCAAAATGAACGAGTTCAGAACAACCATAACCTATGATAACTTGGATTAACTTTTCAACTTCGGTCAATCGATTCAAATAAATAATTCATTTAGAGATTCAGGGATTCAAATAAATAAACGTTTTACTTTTAATTCTAAGTGATTCATTTCTGGTAAATGAAAACAACCTAAAATATCAGAGAATTCTTCAACTGCAGTTCGATCTACCTCCGCAATCCACTACATATCAACCTGCTAATTTTTCTTATTTTTTATAAATGTAATTACTAATGTATTTATCATTCTATTATCTCTCCGGAGATTTTCTGGCTGTAAACTCTCAATAATCTAAGTGACCGCTCAGTCATTCCATTTCCCTTCGAAAGGACTCTGGTGATCAACTTATGATATCACATGATGGAAAGCATGATAAGATGAGGGAATGACACCACAGTGTGGACGTCCCGATGGGTTTCTCTACCGGACAGCTTCGGAGACAAGTGACGGTGAAAATGCGTGTATGGGACGCAAAGGGAAGGCAGAAGAGTGACTGGAGCATAATTGGCTAGATAGAAGAGATGGAAACTGGGAGGGAAAACATTTTGCGAGAAAGGAGGTTGCAGCTGGTTAGGCAAGTCATCACACCCAAAACTCTCTCAACGTTCACTTCTCTTCTGAAATTACTTGCGTAATTACGACATCAATGCATTCAATATTGACGCCGCGCCTTGGACAAGCATCACTTGGCAAATTATGAATTGATCTTATTCTTAAATATTCTTAATCTCATCTCCATGCCCAGTTTTTTCACGCTGTACTACTCATCTGCTATGCAAACAGCAGTTCGTCGATTCTTACCATTCCCATTGCCATTATTTTTAATTATTACTGTTTATCTTCATATTATAATACATTAAATAAAATATGGTATTGAATACAATGAAAAATTGAAAATTTAACATAATTTGTCACGTCAACGCGATGGAACCTAGTGGCGCTTTATTCTGTTACGTGGTCATCTCTTGCTCAAAAGATTTTCTGAGGAAAAACTCATAATAGTTATCCATAAGTGAAAAATATTGGTAACTAAAGCAAATGCAGAGTCAAAATACAACATAGACTTGGACCTTTACTTAAACATCAAACAAATAAACCATCATTTCATAAAGCAAAAAGTTTTAATGACCAGCAGATATCAATATTATCAAAAGAGATCAATATTGCTACATGTTAAGTTAACATTAATGCCTATCGATTTAAATGAAATCTTTCTCTATCATTCGCAACTAGGATTCTCGGTTTACGATTTTGGAATAGGGTACTTTACAACTTAGTATAGTAGTATAGTATTGTTAAAAGTGCTTCGACAGCTTAGGTCATTTGCAGGTAGTACCCCACCAGGAATCGAACCCGATACCTCTTTCACTGAAGTACTGAAAGCCTTGCCCACTTGACTATCGGGAGCCGGTTATGGCCAAAGGCAAGGTGAAAGAAATAGTACGTCTCCTGTCTGTCAGTCAGGCCGTCAACTTTTCGTCATTCTCGTAAGGGTTTGCCCCTATAGGTTATATTCCCCGCGCATCGGAAATGATGTCATCGAATCGCATTCCACGGCGTAAAGTTTTTACATGTTTTTTATGTTATTATACCTGTTTCATACGTACATTAGTTCATGATCAAGTTGTAGTACTGAAATACCTCCCATTTTCTGTGAAAGTAACACTATATACTGATCTGACTTTATTATTTTCCAAAACAGAAACTAAGATTAGAACATGGTATGATAACTTTATAAAACTTTTCAAAATGAGCATCTTTTCCTTCATTTAAATTATGAGATATTCCCAAAGAAAATGATCGTATTTGTGGGAATATCTTATTTATTTTCCTTCATTATATCTCTCAGAAATCTCCACCAAAACGTTTTCTGAGAGATGCTACTAGTGAAGGTGCGAGTAGTTATAAAATAACAGTTCAAGTCCTCTGAGATATTGCGATGAAATGAAATTATACGAATAGTACTCGTAATTTCTGTATTGTAATTATTTTTTAGTCAACATTCTAATTTTCTTACCTTCAGAGTACACGATTCAATCTCCTCAGATACTCAAGAATAACTTGGAATTACAAAAGATTTAAAATATTTTACGAATATCGATTCAAAGTTTGTATTGAAATCTTAAGATTACTCATTGATTTATGAAAATGAAATCCCTTGGATTGTGATAGTAATTAATTTTATGATCAATGTAAATAAATTATCTAAATGAATGTTATAATTGACACATCTTTGATAGAGAAATACATCAACTAGAGCAACTTATTAAATTTTTTGAGTCCATTCGAAAGCACTGACTATAAAAATAAATATCGAACAAACATTCAAGAAGCTTCAAGCAAAATATTTAAGAAGAATTTATCGAATTTACAATGGTTACATTTCATCTTTCCGTGCCTTACTGTACCGCCTTAAAAATTTACTGGAAATATTAGGTACGTTATTTATAAATTCTTTCCCAACGTGAGAAGAATGAGAGGCTTTCTGCCCGACCATATCACCAAGCTTTCGCGACCTTTACGGCTGTCATAATTCGTATTTCAGGCGCCGGAAAAATCCTAAAATAATAATGCCCAGATTTCCCGCACTCTAGTTAGGAATTTTAGGAGCGGGGCAGTTTTTCCAGTGGATTTATGTCCACACGTGTTAGCCACCATCCCCTTTTCCATACCAGTCCTCAACTTTGCGACGACCCCGACATCTACGAACGGTGCGAAAACTACGGAGAAATAGCGGTGGGAATAAATGGAAGGAAAGACACGAAGCGTAACATTTGCGGGCTCGAGGGCATGCCACCGTCGCCGACGACCCATGTGACGGAGTCCTATCGTTTAATTCCATTTCCTCGCGTTTGGTGGATGCGTTTGGTGGGCTGCTGTGAGCGGAAGCCATTGGTTGTTTCGGGAAAAAAAGATCGGCATTCCTGCACGAGGGAATAGATATCAAAAAAGAGAGCGGGATTTTTTCAGGAGATGGATTTGGAGAAAGGGAAGTGGAAGAGATGCGATTTCCGGGGAATGTATCCTATGCCGCGAGAGACGCTGTGCAGAATTGGTTCCCTTAAGTGAGTTAGCCTCGTACAAGCTGTTTCCGCCTATCTACCGTCTCCTCTTTCGGGGAATAAATTTGATTAAGTCGCCCGAGTTATTCGGTGTGTTAAAAATCATCCGGAGAAAGGGGACTGAGAAAAAAATTCCCCCGCTGTTTATTGTCCGGCAATTCTTCCTCTCTTTGTTTTCATCGCGCAATCCCGTCGAATTTATCGGATTTATGTACGTTATTAAAAGTTTGCTCCTCGAAAGAGGTTTGTTGAGGGTTCGGTGTTATAATGGCCAATGCCAGTAGGCCTGTAAATACATGGCCAACCCGAGGCAAGATTTTCCTTTGCTGCCGCTGCCTTTGCTGTTGAATTTTTTTGCGACTCAAATTTAAAACTTTTTAGCTTGTTTCACTGTTTCGTAACGCTCCTTCTTTTGCAACATTTCTTTGTTTTATAAGCTCTTATGGTAGTAGTATTAACAGTGTCCTTTAATTACTCCGACAATTGAGTTCATTTCGAAAATATGGGCCCTCACAGGGAATCGAACTCGGAATTACTTTCACCAAAGGCTTATTAGTTATTCACTTGGCTATTTGGGAGTCCAGTTGGCTCACAAACTATTTTTGTGGATTATTGTTGCGTGGCGATACATCATTGTTAATGTATGTCCTTATCTAACTAACCTAGAGTGTAGGGTTATTGATGAGTATTTCGAAAAGTTCGCAAAGTATCACAGTTTAAAACTCCTCTCTATATGTCAGTTTTAAATTTCCCTTTGATCGTTTGAGGCAGTCGCGCGAATTTGCAACATTTCAGCTTTGACGCCGTACTGATTATTTCAACCAGCGATGTAGCTTCATTTGCTGTCTATGAAAACTCAAACCTGGCAACAGAAAGAACCGAACGCTATGACTAACAAAGCGAATTTTAACGATAAAATCTTTCAAAATTGTACTTTTACCGAATTTTAGTTCACGCTGACGAACTATCGAGTCGTCATAAAAAATTTTACAATTGCTCCGATTAATTCTAGTAGTTGATATTCAAAAAGCGTGTGAAATAATTTCAGGAATTTTGCCGAAAAACCTTCCCACAAAAACTGCAGCTGAAACTTAGTACCTAATAGTTGGACATGTTTACTTCGCAATGCTTTCTGTTGGACAGGAATCATTCTTTTTAATGAAACTTGTTAGTTAAGCAGATAGAAGCATACATATTATCACAAACTGAAGACATTTCAACAACTGCTTCAGAAGAAAATGTGACTACCAGCTTGTGAAGGAAGTTGCTGTTTTTTAATTCAATATGATGCTAGAGATTTTTATCAAGCATATCTTAAGACATATTTTCATCGAATAAGCTTAATTTTTTGACGCTATAACAGCAAAATATATCTGTACTAAAAACGCACGTGATATTTTTTCGATATGGATGGTATAACCATAAAGTTACCATATCTGCGCAAAGCTTACTCTGAGAGAAAAGTAACATTTTCCTAAAGCAGGCATCGAAATTGCTCACGACTCCTACATTAGTATTTGAAGCAATTATCCATGCAAATGTCTTCTTTTTCACTAACCTTACAAATGCGTTCGTTAAATGGATTTGAAGAAAAATTGAAAATAATAGCGAGAATTTCGTGTTATTGAGCATAGAGCAATTCTCAATTATTTTTAAATCAAAGAAAATATATTTCCATCCAAGTTATACTCACTCACGCTACAAATACATAATGTCTTCGTTTTTTGTCATTTTTTTGTCATACCGAACTGAACATAGTCCATTAGAAAGGTCAAGGTAAGCTCTAAAATTGTTTATATTCTATAATCGTATTAGTAATGTTTTCAATTAAGGACAGTTACATTTTTAATTTTCAATTAAGGACAATTATATTTTTCTGTTTCGCTGAGTTTATGCTTCTAATATTTCCAGATATTTCAGCAATTTCAGCAAAAATAAGAGGTAGGTTTATTGGCATATTTTTATATATAAATTTACATTAAAACAAGTTAAAGCAGCTTATGGACCAAACTATTTATGTAGATCATTTGATTATCTTATAGATATTTTGCAAGCAGTCGGTTTAATCGATTGCTGAATGACTGAATCGATTGATCAATCGATCGCAGATCGATGGTAACAATATTTTATAATCCATTAAATAACTGAGCATTGCAATTTAGATTATGCATCGTAATTGTTCTCAAAATTGAAATTATATCACAATTTAATAAAATAGAACATTTGATTGTCAAGAGGTAATAGGAATTTAGCGACTTAGCAAGTCGCTAGACTTAAAATTTAGCTTAGTTCTAAGCAAATATATGGCATGTATTAGTCAATGATTCTGGTAGAAAAAAAAAGTATTAAACTAAACGTAAAGGAATGAGAAAAATAGTTGTTTTAACATTGTGAGAAATCGACTTCTAATTCTACAAAATGTATAACATATCTACGCTCCACTGATACAGGATATAATACTGTGCAGACATAACCTCTCCAATAAGCCATTCCTCCGATACTTGCTCTGATGTTGATTACACTGATGCTTCAGCGCAAGCCTTGACGGATATCATACGCTTAGGTTGGGGATTTGAACGCAACCTCAATGAGGAGTTCAATTGAGTTAATATCCCCTCCAACTTCCCGCTTACTTAAAGAGGTATTCCAAATCTGATTAGCTGTGTGAATATCTAAGGTTCCTTTAGTATAAAAACACTAATAAACAAAATCTTTACAGTGTCACTAATAAACACAATCTTTACAATCTGTACTTTACTATAAAGGTTACGTAATCTGTAACCCGAAGTCAATACCCATATTTTCGAAATGTTTACCGGGCAACGTAAAACGTATGCAAAACGTACTTCTATTCATTGTCACTTTTAAATATACGAGGACATGAGTGATGATCATTTTAAAGCAAAATCCTACGATAGAACATTTTCTATACCTCTGCATTTGTAAGTATATTTTTGTTTTAAAGAATATATTAATACATTTATTTCTAGCAGTATACATTCCTACGACCACCAATCCTTTCTAAGTCAGAGCACAAACATCTTTTATCTCACATTTTAGCCCTTAAAATTTACTCAGTAACCTTCCCGTAGATTTAAATCGCGCTAAAGATATCTTCTTCGGCTATTTCCCAACTTTTTCACTCCATATCACAAATACCCTACATCCAGTGCGTAAAATCTTCTCCTTTTGCCTTCTTACTCCCGCACGATTTAAGCTCCCCTAAATCTCTACGCTTTCTATAGCAGACATAAATACTAGAAATGCTTATTTTCTTTCGTTTCTGTTCTTTTTCTACCATCTTCCTTCGCCTCTTTCCCACCTCCGTTCCTTCCAACAAACAATCCCAATTCCGATCCTGCAAGAAAGAAACCCTTTCCCTAGAAGTTTCCTACTCCACTTTCCGAATCCTATTCCACCCACAGAATTCCCCAAACACCCCCACCCTTTTAACCCCCGACGCTCTCCCTTCCTTCCTCCTCCACATCCTCCACCCCTACTGAGAGTTGACTCGCGACGATGAACGCCGCGTCGCGTCCTCACAGAGACATCCGTCACATGACGTCATCTCCACGACGCTCCAATCGCCTTCTCCGGCCGTCTATCCCTGCCCCCTTTCCCATTGGTCGGTTCCGACCGTTCTCCCTCGCCCCCACCCACGCCCTACCCGCTCCCCTTCCTTTCCCTCGTATAAACCCTACCGCCAGGCCCTTCCCCACCCCGGCCCCTCCTCCCCTGAAAGCCCCGCCCCCTCTATCCTTCGCAGGGAGGGCACCCTTCCCTTCCTCCACCCCTCCCCCGCCCCCACAGACGGCGGTCCACACAGCCTCCGTTTTTCCACCGGGTCGTTATTGGATTAGAGCCATCATTTGATTTCTGCCCACCTAGAAGGCCGGTCGCGCGCTCTCGAAACTCCCTCTTCCTCTCTCTGGACCGCGCTTTTTCTCCATCTCTGCATATCCCTCCCCTCTCGGAAAAAGCGGGGGAGTGTTGTAGAGAGAGAGGAATAGGCTCGTTTTATTTTTTCCATCCCTCCAGACCTCCCCCCCGTCGCCCGTGGAAGGTCGCCAAAACACACTCCGAGTGGAGAAATTCGCGAAACGGCCGGATAGTCGGACGTTGCGCGGGTATAACCGGTTTTCGTATCGTCTCCGTAGGGAAGGATCGCTCCTCCACCTTATTTTCCCTTCCTACCGTCACATCCTGAAGGAACGTTTTCCCCAGATATTATCCGTAATCGCGATAATTTAATATCGGCTGGGAGAGAGTTTCTGGGAAGGGGTAGACTAGGTTAAGGGAGCAGCCTCTTGCCCAAAGTGTGATTTGATTACGATCATCGCTTCGAGATAAGGGAGTTAGAGGTGAAGACCTCACGCGCTCCCATTCCTTAAACGACAGAGAGCTCTTAAGGGGAGGGGAAAAGGAAGAATCTACCAAAGATATCCGACGGTCAGCCTCCTTTATTTGAGGAATAAAGAAGAGCAAATTTCGCACTTGCCGAAATCTACGTGGGAAATTCCTTTGGCCATTAGTGGTCGGATAAGCAAAGCCGAAGAAGGTTCTGCATTTTTTGCATTCGAGGAGGATTGATGTTCTGCACGTCGACGTGAACTGGACGACGGTAGGTCTTCCGGAAGCATCCCTCACCCTCTCCTTTCTAAACTCCTCCCCCTTTCTTCCCCTCCTTCGAAGTCAGCCCCCCTCCTGCCCCTACCACCTCCCCTCCAACATCGATTTGACCCTCGGCCCGAAATCTCATTCCGTTCTCACATAGCACCCACTCACCACTCCCAACTCGTTTACAGCCTCCTTATTCCCGCCCTGATCTCATTACATAACTCGTTTGGGGGGTGTACCGTACTCCGCCTGGTGTTCTCCTCTGGTCATCTTGCCGCCCTCTTCGGACGATTTGCCCCGTCTTCCTTCCCAGACCTTTCCTCCCACTCCATCTCCCCTTTTATCCGCTTCCTGAGGGGATTTAATCCCATAATCATCGCGCTCACTCGATAAGTCCGGCGTCGGAAGATTGGCAATTATGAAGCTCCTGTGCTCCCGTAACTTCGTTTCGTCGCGTGCAAGAGGAAGACATTTTGCGGACTGAGTAGTGGACGCTTTTTTCGTCCATGAAGCGCGGGTTTTCCTTCGCCGAGTGGACTGTCAATAAACGACGATCACGTGAGGACTTGAGGTTTCTAATAACCTTCCGCATCGTCCCAAGAGTGCAGAAAAATCTGTGAGTGAAGAAGAAAGACTTGCTGTGAAGTGCCAATTTGCTAGATTGAAGTTTGTAAACATTGAGCCACTCCAACGAAAGGACCTGAACATTTCTTACGTTTTACTCGTTCAGTGAAAGTATCTTGGAAAACAACGAAGAAGACCTTAAAATAATCTCGCAAAAAGGTATAAACAAACTAAAGAACTTACGCGATTGTAAAAATCGACGATTTGGCAGAATATCTACGAAGAAGTAAAGAATCGTCATATCTAAGGCGGGCAACTGACTAAGATAAGGACGACTAGGTGAAGTAAAGACCATAACTAGACTTAAGAATTGTTAAAACAATCAGCGTTATTTCAGTGTGTGAAGAAAGAGAAATCACGAGTGTTCTTCTTAAGAGACAGACCAATATTTTGAAGACCTTGGAACAAGAGACGTTTGTTCTAAACAGTCTTTTCCATCATAGTCAAAAGCATAAGAAATCATTGATCTGCACGTGGACTATTCTGCCGTGGCGTCGGCAATCGAGGCTGCGGCAGCGATGGATTACTCTTACCTTAACCAAGCGGGCTTCGATGCCTCCAGCTGTTCCCTTTCCGGCATGGGCGACCCAGCGGGAGCGAATATGGCCGCAGCGGCCGCCGCTGCAGCCGCCGCCGCAGCAGCCGCAGGCTCGGGAGCGGGCGGAGGAGGATCCGTAGGTGGAGGTGGAAGTGTCGGAGGCGGCGGAGGAACAGCTTCGGCCTACCACGGTGATCTTGTGGTGTCCTCGCAGTGTGGCGGCGGACAGATGGGCTCGGCCGCAGCGGCGTATCGCTCGGCATACTCCACGGCTGCTGCCATGAGGTCTTATGGTCACCACCATCACCATCACCCATCGGTGGTGGGTGCGATGGGGCACGGAGGCGCGACTGGAGGCAGTGGAGGTGCTCATGTAGCTGCTGCTGCAGCGGCGGCGGCTGCGATGCAAGCGCCGGGACAGTGTGCGGTGATGGGGAGTCGTCCACAGGACCACATGCACCCACACCATCCTCACCATCACCATCACCACCATCATCACCATAGGGCGGCCGCAGCGGCAGCAGCTGCGATGTTTCCCGCCGGAATGAATCTGCAAGGTGAGTAGATCATCGTTTATTTTATATATGAGGCTATCGCTGATATGAGATAATCGTTTATTTTGTAGATGAGTGTCAGGTGGTAAATACTCATGTGTATCCTCTTAGTAGAATAGAAAAGAAAAATAAAATATCTTCGTACAAAAACAGTATTTTAGAATCAACCGAATACAGATTATTGCTCAGATTGTCATTTACCATAACTGAATTAAATGTTACACGAAAGTCAGAATAGAGGTCACTTGCTTTCGGTTTGTTTTCAATAAACAGTCTAGTTATAGACATGTCAACATTACACCATTTTACATTACACTTTTTAAGAGCTTTTAAGTACACATTACTCATTCGAATTTTAGATAAAATAGAGTTTTTATTGGGTAGAAGGAGGCTAACATACATTCAAAATTACAGATTTGTATTATTTAAACACATACATACACATCTACCTTTCGGTATGTTCATAAGGCTTAAAATTCCCTATTCAGTATCAATTATTCCTCTTTTTGGTAACTTACCCCAACCCTTTGTATTAACTAGCATCGTTTGCCTTTCCCTCTGTCTTTTTCCTTGCAGATAACCCGTAAAGTTGAAAACATATATGATAATAAATTATCTCTCCTGCATAACATTTACATTTTTAATACATAGATTATTGCTATTGCCCTATATCCATATTTCCATACTAATCCAATTTTGACAGGTTAACGTATGAATGATTATCCTAGAAAATTCTATTTCGTAAAGCTGACTTTGCTTTGATGGGTGTCAAATGATATCTTTTAATATCTTTATTTATATTGCTGTATTAGTATTGGAATTAGATGACATCAATTAAAACTTAAAACATGTATGGAAAACATCAACATTTCAACCTACTTTTTTCGCTAACCACATAAGGAAATCATTTCTTTAATTCGCTGTATTATAGCAAAAAAGGCGGCTGTCGATTATAAGAGATTGTCGAAAATGAGTTGGTTTTATTAGTAAATTATATGTTTCTATGCTTTAGAAAGAAAGGAAACTCAAAAACATTCTAATGCTTTAAAAACCATAATTATCATTAACTGTTTATTATAGATTTTTGTTTAAATATAGAGATGAAGAGCACGATTTTCTTAAGTGTTTAAAATTGTAAGCAATGAAAATAAAATTAAAATACTGATTCTGAAGATATTGCTTTTTATAAGTTATCTTTCTTTCATAGAAACATACCTTTTCTATTACGTTTTACTGAATAAAGTTATTATAGATGTCAATTAAATTAATCGTTATTAAGGTTTTCCAGGAGTAATATTTAATAAATACTTTCCTTTTGAATACAAATACCCTTATAACAGCTACATTCGAATGTTTGTTTTACATTGTGTAATTCAAATATAGAAATTATAATACCAAACTCAGAAAATATTTTGCTTTCAATTAACCTTCGGAATCGAACCCGAAACATATACTAATTTACAAAAGTAGTAACATTACTTTGTTTACTTATTAGTAAGCGTATCCCATGGCACAAGTATGTTACCGTTCGGCTCTTAGTAAAACATCTGTTCAAAAACATGGTCCGTAAAAAATTGTCTGTAAAGAGGTTTAGCACAAAAACTATTGGTTTAATCTTTTTTCCGTTGCAGTCATCTTTTTAAATACTGAAGTATTTCTTCGAAGGTCATTATCAAACTAAAGGAAGTTATCTGATGTACCCTTCTCGTGTTGTGAAATATCCGCCTTTAAATAAAATAGCAATTAAATCGTACAAAAATAATCAAGATCGTGTTATGAAAAAGTCTTAATTGCGTAACATGTTTACTGCTACTCCTTGAAGATATAGAACAGATACCTATCAAACATTTTCCAGAAAAACTATGATGATATTTTTGTCAATGATTTTCATTTATTCTCGAAATGTTCATGCAATCATATACATGCCGGTTCAATTGAAGGACTTCCAATGAATCCCATATTAACTGCATGGAATACCTAGGAAATGCTACAACTTAAACTCGATATATATAATTCCTCCTAATATAATGTAAATGTCTAAAGGCAATCCGAAAATCAGTGAATACGGCCAATTTCCTTTGAAAATACAACCGGTTAGCCAAGAATCATCTAGTTAGTTGGCATCTAAAGATGAGTAATTTGCGTCTTGATTTGTCACATCGCTCATGTTTACCTTTCGCATCAACACTTGAAGAATATTTGCGCGTGAAGCTTCGGATGAAGACAGTTTTGAGGATCTGAAATACTCAAATCCTTGGGTTGTTTGCCTCCACCTTCCAACTCGATGCGTCGGTTTGTTGTTTCCGTTGTTTATTGTGCGGGAAGAGGGTAAATGAGAAGGGATGATGTCGATGAAAGGGCATGAGAGAAATGCATCCGGAAGCAAGAATTCCGATTACGGGGGATTGAGCAACCCTAAGATGTTAATCTGCCATGGCCGCGTGTGCCAGGGTGTGTAATCCCACTTCAGTTGTCTCCCTGCAATCCCGAGAGATCAGCGCGCCACCTAGCACGACGCACGCACACGCGCGCGCACAAGCAAGCACGCCCTCTACAACCCCAGCACGTGAACGACACACGGATAGAAAAAAGCATCCATCAAGACACTTGAGATGGCAAATGATCCGGAAACAAGCATCCATCATCAATCGTTTCCATTGCTCTAAACATCCAGCTAGAAAAGCCAAAATCTATAAAAGCACACAATTAAACGCGACACTTTTTAGAAATTCATTTCACTCGTCTCCTTCGCCTCCGGGTTCTCCTTTTCCTCAGCCTTTATCAGCGGAAACTTTTCTTAGTCGTTGATGTTTACAGTCCATTCGATTTAAAACACGAGAGACTGAAGAGTAGAGGAACTCCTACAATTCACAGAAAATAAATCCTTCATATCCGTACTATAATCCAATTCACTATTCTCGAGGTCTGAAATCCTTTTGATAGGCGAATTAAAAACGAAGAGCGTTCACCAGTCGATTGATTTCCCATCATTTATGTCGAACAGCCTACACTGCCAACCATTGACTGCTGAACTATAATTTTTCACGGAAAAAGCTTCACTTAGTGAAAACCAAAAATAAAACTATATGTATATCAACACGAAGTAATCCTTTCCTCATTAAATCACTCTTTCCATACAGATAATGATAGTCAGTTAACAGCACCCCTCATTGCCGTTTCTGAGTTTCACCCTCCAAGGCCACTACTTATGGTGTAACAGACTTGTCTCAAACATCGCAACTCACAAAAAAAACAGAAACACTTCAGTAACTTCACTTATCCTCCATACAAAGCCTAAATACGGCATCAAAAGATAAAGGGCAAGTCCAGAAGCCATCCTTGCAGACAGCACCGTCTGGAAGGCGCCTGAGCGCCTGGCCGGGTGCTGGAAATCCGACTGCCCCAGCAGACGGAAGAAGCAGAGAACCTCTTGCTCCCTCCCCCTAACTCCTTCCTCAACCTCAACCCCCTCTATAGTAAGGATACCCACTCTTCTCCACCCCTTTCCAATCCCCTACCCCAACTCCTTCCTTCTTTTTCTCATTCCGAGCATTATAAGACCATAACTCAGTTGTGCCCTAGACGCTAACAAGGTTATGCGTCGACCTTATCCACTACACTTGGAGGCCCGAAATTAAATAATTTAATACCGGGCGAAAGTTTATTGTGAATAATCTAGTTTGGCCCTGGCGGAGGGAAGGGAGGGCGGAAGGAATGTGGCCATGAAGAAGGGGTGGAGGGAGGGATGATCTCCTTAGGAACAGGAGTAGGAAGGAAGCTGAGGGGAGGTAAGGAGATGGAGGGGAGGAGAGATTTTGAAAAAGAAATAGCTGAAGGTGGGAATATGGGACGGGTTATGGAACGGTCGGTAACAACTTCATCGGATTATGGAATCGGCGTTGGGGGTGTTTAATGAAATGAGAGACGGCACGGCTTACGTAGAGAAGACCACTAAGGAAGTGAGGAGATGATTCTGTTGCCGCCGAAATTCGTCTATTTTCCCTATTAAGGTAACCATAGCTTCTCCAATCAGGAAGACGGGTTACGTAAAGGCAACAGGATCAGAAATATTTTAAGTTAAGGCAGAAAATAAATTTTTCTAGCAAAAATAAACTAAAAAGAGAAGAGAAGAGAAGATTGATAACTAGAAATAGTTTACATTTAAGTATGCGGAAATCGTCTAATATTTTATTGTTACGCGGTAGAAAATGTCTTGAACATGTACGATGGATGTTAGCAAATGGAATAGAGTAACGAGCAATCAAATGAAACAGCAATTTTTGGCATATCGTCTTATTAGATGAAAATTTCCTTAGAACTAAGATAAATATAAAGTTAAGTGGATTTTTAACAAAATATGAATATTGGAGACACGGCTGATGTGAAGTGTAAAAGAAAACTCCTTAGCCGTATAACGGCTTAGGAGTTTTCTTTTACACGATTTTTAACAAGCTCAATTTTCCGTGAAATATTATTTCATAATAAAAATATAATGTTATCCCAACTGATTTAGATAGCGTAAATAATATTATAGAATTTCTTAACTATGCACTTTAATTTAATCCCTTCAATTACTTTATTGCATTTAGAAATTCACAATCTGTTATTCTGTAGACAAAAATATGCATGCCATTGTGCTATTTCACTCCAATCTTATTCCGTATCGAGTTAGCGAAAACTGTTTTAGAATTCCGAGAACTATCTTTTTTTCTCTTTCAGATGGCTTCCGACGCGAAGCTATCCTAACGTATGACTGCCCATTCATTGTACTTCATCCTTCGAGCATTTTCTTTGCTTCTCACATATATCAAGAATATATTTCATAGTTATCCTAGACCAAAATTAAAATTACATACCTTTTTCGAAATAAATGCAACTATATCTATGGAAGGTATCGTACGTCAAAAAATTATGAGAATAATAGAAAACCACGGACAATATCGAGTTTTATGCTCCTTACTTGTTAAAGATATAAAAAGGTCATACGAGAGCTTAGATTACATGAAATTCATATCATTTTCATTCTTTGAGAATAGTAGCAAACATATAGTAACGAGTATCATATGTGATTGATTCCTTCTAACTCCATCTAACTCCTTCTAACGACTGAAGGGAATCTTTTTCTCATTTGATTCCGATATTTGATTTCATTTCTCTTGTTTTGTTTATTCCCATCATTTAATAGTTATTATCATAGTACATATTATTAACTGCATCTACACGAAATAAATATAGAATTATTGCTTCGGTCTAATTATTTCGACCGTCAGAACCTGCGATTACGTAAGACCCCAAGAACTTGTCGCGATTCCATTCGATGGTGACACATGTTCTCGTAGGATAGAAAGAGAGAAAAAAGATCATTTGATAAGTTAATGGGGTCAGTTTGAAGACAAGCATATTTGAGATACAGTCGGGATGTCGCCCCTTGCGGTTGGTTCAGGAACGGGACATGAAAAATGGTTGTCCCAGAAAAAGGATGGATTGGGGATACTCACTTGCGAAGATGAATAAAAAACGCCTATGAGGGGTTATACTCTACGATGGAAATTTTGGCAGAATTCCATTCACGTCCACAAGAAGGAATACAGCTCCAGAAAGTACACTGGTACTCCTTGAACTGCTCCATTGCCTCAGTAAAAAGACAAAAGACGATCGGTTTTAAATCCGTCCTAACTCGAGTTTATACCGCACGACTAAAGTCTACCTCGAATGAAATGTAAGGAATGCTCCATATTGATTTTCCTGGAAATGGTGACATCTGTTACCTTGGTAAGTGCTTAAGTTAGCTGAGAAAACAACAATCTTAAGACTTCCTACTCAATGTTTTTCCTCAGACATCTCCGAAAATGTTTATTCTTTCTGCATTCCACATGTTATTCCCTAAAAGACAGCATTTTCTTCGCACGAGTTTTACGAGTTAGACGAGTAGATTTAGGTGCTCTATCTTCACCAAACGTTCATTTCTCGGATAAGTTCTAAAGACACAATTGAAAACCATTGAGTCACAAATTTACTTCAAATGCGCCCAAAATTAAGCCTTCATTCACTTTAAAAAGGATTTAAAGTTACATCATTTTTTAAACTTCGCAGTAGTTACAAATACGATCGTTATTAATTCGATCTTATTTTCAACGCCAAAGTTCTAGCATCTTGTCGTTTCCTTTGTCTTTGTCGCATCCTTTCGTTTTTACTGTCATTGAAGACTGCGATAGAAGCTTAAACGTTAATTTTAATAAAGTAATGGTTTCTCCTTCCGCTAATTTCTGCGGAACATTAAAATGAACTCTTTCAAAGGTTTACATTTTTTCGCAACATGCTCATATCTTCTCGGTCTTTGCTAACAAATCCAACTAAACTTTCTTGATCCCTACTTTCTCATTTGTAAAATAAAAAAATGTCAATCTTCATCTATAATTGATTTAAAAAAATTATTTAGGAGCTAGTATTCATAAAACAGATTTCTAAATTTCGTTCTTAAAATTCATTATGAGATGCTATATATACTTAAAGGAATCACATGATTATCGGAAATATTCGCCCAAAATAAATCAACTTTTAAGGGAAAAGTCAAACTTTTTGGATTCAGGAGCTATAACCTGATAACAGTAATTTTCATTTTCATTTTAAAAAGCATTTCGAAATTTCGGTATAGAAAGAAAAATAACAAGTAAAAATTATTAGTGCACTGATAATGTGAATAGGAAAAGGAAAAAATCTTTATCTTGCGGAACATTTCAGACCAACTCTTTGTAATGCTCATTGACTGCGTAGCTAAGAACTGTTTCTGAAAAACACTTTACTGTATATATATAAATGAACACTATAAACTACACGTAACACCTACTATTTAAATAAATTACCAATAAATTCTAACAATAAGATGGTTTAATAAAATGGGTAGTTAACAACGTTTTCTTGTCTTAAATTATATGCTAAAAATGTAGACAGGTTAGCACTTTAGGTTCCATGATGCTGTAAAGCCTATTTTTCTGTTTCCCTGTAACCAAAGCCAATAATCGACAATTATTTGAAGTTACTAGCGAGTATTCTGAAAACAATCTAATAACCTAGTAATCATAGAACACCAGTAATACCAATATTTCACAGTTCAAGGTAAATACTAACATTGCAAATTCTCATTCACAAATCTCCTTAGTTAAATATGAATCTCAGTCCTTATTTTTACTGAAAAGTCAAGTTTCCATCATTTTAAACGTTAATTCTTTAGTTTAAAACTACATGTCTTATTATGTAATTACATTAATTTTGTCTTAAGTAAGTGGACAAACTATGATAGAAATGAAGAAACAATGAATAAAACGTTCACATGTTCGAGAACTCGGGAAGTCAACCTGAACCAATCACAGGATTTGCTCTTTATTGAAAACTACAGTTCCACGAGCCAGAATAGATTTTCAGCACGTTAAATCCTTCGATTTAAGATAAATGTTAGTGGTATACCTATGATTTGAATTAAGTAGCTGAAAGTGGATTTTAATTTTTAAATTTGTATCAAGTACTACATACCGGAAATTACTATTCGCTCTTAGGCGCTCAATTTTCTTATAAAATTATTTCCACGCGTATCTGATCTATTTTTATTTCACTTTACAACGAAAACAAAAAACTGATTTACTTTTTTGTTGCAACTGTGAAATTTATAATCTTAGGAAGGAATAGTTTCTTCTATTTATTAATCCTGGCTTGTGCTTTTATATTTGTATCCAATTTTGGGTGCCTTTCGGCTGCACTAATGTGACTTAAAATAACAATTTTATCACTATGTTGTTCTGAATTTTCATAGTATTAAATTTTTATTGCCACCGACCTAAAATACAAGGAAATTAAAGATTTGGTGCTCATCGGGTATGGATCTCTACAAAAATAGGCAAACCTACGTCCATTTTTCTCCAGGTTAGTCCTGTTTTCGAAGCTTCCGTCTTGTTGTTATCGTCAAACATGTATTTTGTTTCCTTATAAATCGTTCACCGGTAAAAAGCAGGCTGTTCAATGTTGGAGAAATGTTGATAAAAATATACTGCAAATGAGCCATGTTTAGTAAAAAAAGACCGTGACGCCTTGATACTTGACCAAAAAGGAAACATGAATACTATTGAAATACCTTTGCATAGACCGGTGTCAACTTTTTCATGCCGGTGTTTAGACTGAATGAATTACCTACAGTTGAACCTTGGTCACCAGGTTCTCTATCAAAAAAACCAAGGCGAAGACGGAAATATAATGGAAATTTGTATCTCTAAAAAAATAAAATTATGATGTTATTACTGGATCTGGCCTAAATTATTTGAAATAACATCACTATAAGGTACAAAAATATCCTTAAAAAACCGTGAAAAGAAGCCATTTCGTTTCGTGATGTTCTACAGAAAGGAAAGCCTTCTCAGACTTTTCAGACACAGGAAAACGGTCAGGCAATACATAACTCAATCATTACCCATATTTTACCTCTGATTTCCTTACACCTTAGTTTTATGGGATCACTTTTCGAGCGATTCTGACTTTAGACTTGAGAGAATCAGACCTTGACATCAAACGCACTCTAAGTTTATTTAGCATTCTTTTGCTTTCCTCGTATTGCATCTTGGGCAAAGGCGACAAAGAGGGAAAGAACGGACGTGGTAACTTGAAAAGTGATTGCTAAAGAGAGAACGGTAAGAGATGGGTTTGGGGAAGTAAAGGGTATCGGAGGAGCGAAAATGGGAGCGGGATGGTTTGACGAGTGGAAAAAGAGGAGAGGAAGAAGGAAAAGAAGAGGATGGGGAGAAAGAGGCGGGGAAAGGGGAAGAGGCGCGTGTCTGCCTGAGTGAGGGATTAGGGACTCAATTGGATGTGATGCTTGGATCCTCCGTGAGTCAGTGGAGGAAGAAGAAGAATCATTCGGGGAGACTACGGGAGACTCCTCCCCCTGTTCTTGTTCCCCGCCTTACTCCCTCCCTATCCCCCTTCATTCCTAACACCACGTTCGACGGAGGGACCACTACTTGCTACTGGTAAAAATAAGACGGGAAAGGAAAGGATTGGAAGGCAGGGATGAGGAAAATCAAGGGCCGGCAATAGGCAGAGAGAGGGGTTATTGGCTGGGAGGACAAAACATGCGCAACTAAATTCTCCAAAATGCTTTGAAAAGTGATTAATATTTTAAATAAATAATAAAAGTACAAATTTTACGACAAAAATACATACAACAAATACTGTTTCAGTTACGGTTAGATACGCTCTTATTTAATTCTTTGTTATTCTTTGTAAACTACGTCTACCTAATCACGAGTATGTCTAATAGGTGCAAATTATATTTTGTAGAAGATGAACATACATTGGGTACGGTGGAATTGCCAGTTCCACCAAGATAATACCAGATAAGTTCATTTTGATGGAAATGTAATCGTATTAAAAGGACGAGAAGTTTATTGTGAAACCTGTGAAATGGTTCTTTGAGAGATATTTTGTCACGTTTGCTGAATTGATTTGAAATAAATTATGAAATTGGAAAATAAAAACTGATAAATATTTTTTATTACTTTTACTAACAAGAGGCAATATCTGTGAAAAACACTATTTTTAAACTTTCATTTAATGACGGTTTGTTTGTTTTAGAAAAGCACTTATAAACCATTTCATAACGCCGCAGATTTACTCGATCATGAGGCATGTGAGAATTCCTAAAGAAGCGTCCAAGATTGTAGTTCTTAATCTCGATCGATTTGCATCGAAAATCCTCTCGATATTTTATCTCTTCAAAAATACCTAGTGACATATTCTGCTGGGGCCCACGACATTTTGGCATAATCACTCCTACATTTCAAGCCCTCATGGGACCCTGGCTGTAAATTCTAATCCCCTATCTATGCCAATTTCATTACCATAGGTTAAATATTATATAATACTATTTTCTCCTTGCCTATTATTCTGATCGTACGCCTATTCTTTTCTACTGAAGCTACTTGGCATCCGCGGTTTAGTGCGTCAATATTCGTCAAACTTACACAATCCTTTTCATTGTGCTATCAATTATTTCTATCCAATATCTATAAATAAATTCAAAACATAGATCTCTTCAGTAGGGTGACTCAGAAACCATGGTGTTACAGATAAACTGCGACAATCGACTGAACACAGAGGATAGAGAAATACAGAAGACTTAGGATAGTTTCCGGATGATTACTTTTTTCCCAAAATCATTACGAATTTATTATTTTGATTTCAATACCACCGATAAAGCTTCTACGATGAACCATCTTACACAGATTCATGAACAAGAAAGCAGTACATGAGAATCAGTAATCGTAACATTTGGAAACTAGGCTCTCTGCCCTTTTTGTGGATGGAAGATGCAAAAAGAGAATGACAGGGTAGGAGAGAAACCTTCTTCGATGTTTGCTCTCTTTCTGCCTCTTTGTCAAGATCGTACGCGTTATCCCTCGAAAATCCCTCCTTCCCATGTTCATATTTTTTGCCCCTCTTCAACGCATTCTCCTACATATTGAGGTTTATCATCTCTTTCTTTTCTCTTCGTCTTTCATATTCTCTGTTTTAATGTTCTAAATCTTTTCTTGGACTTATGGTGTGCAGAGAACGATGTTTCTAAACGAGGAAATTCCCAGAGGTAAGAATGTAAATGCCTGGTCATAAGCTAGACAGAGCCGTAACCTGTCCATATCGAATCATTTTCGTTGTTTGGGAAGCTAAAATGTTTACACTCGAATGGCTTTTCTCGGTGATTACGTAGATTTTATATGCAGTATGTCTGTCGTATATAGAATTACAAAGGAATCTTTCGCATTAAATTTAGTCCAAGATTCTTCTTCCTTCTCTACCTACATTACTACTTCTATTGTTTTAATTTTCCACCCTCACGGTTCAACTCAGTTCCCCCTACACATTTTCCTCAAGATTTCTTTCTCTTGTAGATATTCTAGTTTCATGCGCCTCAAGCCTCCGTTGTAATTCCGAATAAAAATAACTTCATATTAACGCCTAAAAAGAAAGACTTTTCGGCGCCTCAGAGAGCCTAATAAAATAAAATACTTTTATATTCACAATTTTAGCCTCATTTTTCAATACTAGAGTGACGCTTTATTTTATATATCATTTTTATTGGAGAATATACCAGAATATGACATATATATCCCAGAAAAACTTAGTTATCAGCAGATGTTTAATCAACAAATCATTTCCATTTTTCGGAGTTAAATCTTCCAAATGCCCCAAAACGGAGAAAGTATACTTTTATAGAATTCATTTTATACCACTTTTCAGTTACATACGTACACTTATAAATTGCTGATAACTGGGGCATCTCTTGCAAATTATCTCTTTCTTATTGGAAGCCGGTATAATAATGACTGTATATCTTATGATGCGGAAAATAAGATTTAATTTAGATAAATTAATATTTATCCAATTGAAAATGTAGGTACTCTCAGAGCAAGAACTTCAAAATTCGAGAAAAATGCGTTACACGAAAGGATTGAAACGATAGTTTACTTAAAAGCGTTTTCAAACTAATTTCAACTCCTCTACATACAATAGCGAATAAAGGCTTTCTTACAATTAAACTATAGTAATACAAACGCTTTTTAGTAATCATAGATGTAATTAATAATGTACAAAATATTTTCACTAACAAATAATAATTAGACGCTAGTCTGGGAGATTTCAGGAAAGAAGGTTTGATATACATCTGTTAAAGAAATGTTCTGAATTTGGAGTTAGGATTGTTCGGGCAATCGAAATAATTCGTCTTTAAAGCAATTAAACAAACAATATTATCCATTAATAAAATTAGTAGTTTTTATTCTCTTTCTCTTTTATACCCATATTTCCCTCCTTCAATCTCTTTCGCTCTCTCACAGCCTCCCTTTCCGTATCCAACACATTCTCTCTTATCGGGCTTCCATCTCTGTCTAATCCCTACCCTTTTCCCTTAAGGCACCCCTCCCTCTCCGCACCATCTTGGCACATATAATCCATATCTCCCTCTCTCTCTGTGGGACTCCTGTATGGCACATAACTTCCTTTTTTTATATCGGTCATGGACTGCAACGGTTAGCCTCTGGATATATTCTCCGTACTAAAAGATTTGACAGTCGATTCGTAAAAAAGAAAAATGAAGCGATATCCCAATGTTCTTGGGTGGCAAATCTTTGAGAAGAATAGATGCAGCAGAGAGGGAGAAAGTGACATGAATGAACTTGGCCAAGTATATCTATAGTCATCAATGTACATATATCTCCTGTATTTTCTATCTACGAGTATATAAACTCTGGAATATTGAATATACACCTTTTTTCCATTCCATTTTATACAGAAAAAATGGCTCATACTTAAGAGCAACACGCATTCCATGGTAAAAGAATTGAAAGAGAAGAAGAATTCAATTTAATATAGTTACATTTTTAAAGATTATT
>KZ308446.1:1123155-1281653 GCA_000376725.2 Ladona fulva
TATATATATATAAACATATATTTCTATTATTATGCTATACTTCGGTGGGATAAAAGTAAAACTTGTTGGTAAATTTTACCTGTTGCAAGAACTATCTATCGTTTTCGACTGACCTGGACATATCTTTGAAATTCTGCAAAACACGTGATAAGAAAAGTCAAACCATATTCAAAATATATACCAATATATAAATACAACCAATTACACCAAATCTATTTATTTGCTAACCAGAAGCATATGCGATATTTGCGTACTTAAGTGTCTCAGTTACATAACCAGCTAATCCCCTTTTTCTCAACATTTCCATAACAACCAAGCTAATAATCCAAAATATCCGGGCGAACTTCCAACTCCACTACACGGATACCATCTTGGCCCATCTAATTAAAAAAAGGGACCCAGATGAATGGGAAATATCTCTTTCAGGTGCCGCAAAACTTTGACTGCATTTCTTGTCGATTCTCCTGGGAAAAAAGTTGGCAAAGCGTTCGTCATTTATCCTGGTGCGTCGGCGCGGAGATTCGGCTATCCATTTGCTGGGAATCTCCAATCTCTCCCGTCAATACTTAATGGGAAACCAATCTCGCACGATTCCTGGCAATCAAATCGGGGAAACAGACTTGAAAAGCGCAAGGGAGGCTAATGCGTCGGAGATTGCCTGATACTCGAACGATTACGCGGAATGGCGCGAGAGGTCGACTAGGTACTAACGCAAGGCTCATTACTGGTAGTTTAGCTTCCTCGTAATTTGAATCATAAAGGACGTTGTTCGAGAAGATGCGTTGACATACTCGATTTTCAACTGCTCCCTTGCTCTCTCAAAAGGGAGTGCATACGTACGCAAGCTCTCATAAGATAAACAATGAGTTAGAAAATGTTATCAATAGAAACATATGACGAAAAATTCTTACCATAAGACAAGGTTTATATAAAGGGAATGGAATATGGTAGGGAGCAAATCTTCGATTTCAATGCATTCCTTAATTCCTAGATTTTCGATGAACAATGGCTCATTAAAGCATATATAAACATATTCATGCTCATATGCCTAATAAAACATTACTTGTACCTCTGCTAAGACAACGCCGTTGCATGATTGGACGTATTTTCGCATTCAAATGTATGAGTTTTGAAAAACTTAGAGTTGAATATTAAACAAATTGAGTCTTATTTTAATAATATGCCATACCATCTACAAAGCACATGGTGAGTTGCTATTAAAACACTTGATTTGAGGATGTCATGTTATTCAGCATTGTATTGCAGCACCTCATCATTCAGTATTATGCGATATGTGCATTTATTATTTTCTAATTTTTTTTCGGGTAAGGATTTAAATTTACTCGGTCAACGCGTTAAGTGTTAAAGTGTTAAGCGGTACGAGTATTTTGGCAGTTTAACTTCATAGTAACTTCATAGTCTTATAGATAGTACTAAATGTAATTAACAACTAAATTTAAAAAATATGAGCCGCAAATGCATTGAATCCCTCACGCAGATGAAACATCATTTGGTCTTTCTTTAATACAATAGAGAAGGCTTACGATAGACACCAATGGAAAAGCCAATTCTGATTGGTTCTTGGTAATTAGCAATTAATAATTAAATACTAAAGTTGGTTGTATTGAATATTTAATATTTTTCTTCACTTTGACCGTATTCTCACCTACCCTAGAATCATAATTTTAAATACTAGTAAAGGCACGTAGAACCTAGATGGTTAAAATTATTCCATCAACTCTCGGAGGAAATGGCATGGATAAACGAGCCTTTATGAGCTACTATACCAACAAAGTATTGAGTAAATCTAGCAGCAAATGTTCCACCTATATAAAAACAAAAGCGCATTTTTTTCCTCTCGGAAATTCCCTCAAAATGTAAATGACATCAAAACGGCAGCGTAAAAATATCTCCACGCTGTTCATCAACTTTTCATAGCGCTCTCGCTATAAAAATGTCCCCCTCGTATGATGTATGCATTACACTACGTGACGAACGCACGTGCGAACCTCCCCAACTGTAGGAATACGCACTGCCCTTCGCGATCCCTTGCTAACCGGCTATGGGGATGGCAGAGTAAGGCTCCCCCGCCTTTATTTATGGCCGAGTATGGCGCTGCGAATCTCTCCGCCCCCTCTCACTTCCCCCTCCATTCCAAAAAGCCGCAAGCCAACGCACGGCTTCCCTTTCCCCGTCCCCTATTAGCAAAGCTCTCTCTCTCTCCCCTTCTCTACAAAAGATAGAAAACGCCCCCTACTGGCGGGGAGCTTCAACACTCAGCCAGTGGGAGATGCATTCTCTCTTTCTCCACCTCACTGCGTCTCTCTTTTCGCAGATTGAAATTCCGCCACATTTTACACTACGGGCCACCTATTCTCGTCTGTATATTTCTTCTCTAGCTTTCCTGTGTTCCGCAGTAGATGCTGAGGATAGAAAAAATGGGATTTAAGAAAATTATTAGCGATTGAAGTGAACGCGAATGTTTTCATTTTACGAGCAACAATTCGAGCGACTTTCTTGATTGGTTAATATGACTTGACTGGCTAATTAAAAAATGCAGTATAGTATAGAAAAACAGTTTCGTGATTATAATATATAATGATTAGAATATACATTATAGTTGGATTGTACAATGACATATTTGCTTGAAGAAACAGTATACATTTCTCACATTGCCAATAGTCATAACAATAAGGATAATTCTTCCGAGATTTTAGCGTGAAGACACCACAAATGATGTGCGCTATGAGTGTAACGTTACATATGAACTAGAAAATCAATTTTCATTTCAACATAGTTGATGCTTGTAGCAATTAACAATGCCTTCATCAAATTTTAGCACCTGAAAAAAAATTAGGTAGGTCCTCTCGTAGGTTGTCTCTTATCTTATTTGCAGTAAATGTTCTTTAATACACGCGCAACAGCCCATGAAGACCTAACTAAATAACGTATGAAGTGCGACAAGAGTGGCCGACGAGTCTACTCCCACGCCTCCTTATGCTAAACCGCAACGTATCCCCCACCTATCAATTTAGGTAGCTTCCCATTTTTTTGTAATTCTAGGTCAACGGTATGGTCCAACTGAGAATCGAACTCGGGACCGCTTTCACCAGGGGCAAACGAACTCTTTCCCTGTATGGAGAATCGAATAAAAAACTTTATTTTCTTAAATGCTATCCTTAACAGTATGGATCACGTCCAGCAGCTCTGGCTACACTGCAACATAAATTTCAGGAGCTGCCTAAGGAAATCATTAATATATAATGTAATTTAAATGAACTTACTGTTGCAATATTACCTTTTATTTAAAATTGCATAGGCAGTAATGATAGAATCTGCATTTTTTTTTCATTATATAGATGAGATTGATCAAATTCGTAGAAGAAATACGTTTCTAACTAAATAAGGCTGTTATAACCTTCTTGGGTGAGTTTTTTTTCCAATTCCATTCACCCAAACCATGGCAAAAGGTGATCAATCAATATAGAAAATACTCTCCTCAAGAAGTCTTTACACGTTACTTAAATGTTTCATTATCCTTTTATTCAAAAACTGCAGAAATTTCCGGATGACTCTGTATTTTATCAAAATATTAGGAGGAATATTTAATTAATATCTTAGCTGGGTAAGAGACATAATTATACGTCNTAGTGAACAAAATGAAAGCTCAACTAAGTGGATAATAAATATTCCTATACGTCGATATATGGAATTTAAAAATTGCAAAATCAAAAATTTCGCAACAAGAAGCGGAAAAGCGAAAAATGGATTCTAATTTTAAAATCATCATTTTAAATTAGAAAAGTTAATTAATATCTTAGCTGGGTAAGAGACATAATTATACGTCCATGGTTAGCCCCACAATTACTACGAAACGTGGAAGATACTTAACTGTTCAGTACGTTAATAGAAACTGGAGAGTTTTAGAATGATTTGATAGAAAATTTATCTCAAGTAATAATTAAAAAATACTTTCTTATTGAATAGTTTCGCGTGGTGGTAACCATCTGTACTTCGTGAAACCTAAAATGGGATAGGATATGTTTAAGCATAAACCATTTTTATGAAGAACAGATGAATTTGAAATAAATTGTAACAGAGAAAAAGTGGCAAAGCCCTACTTCTTCGATGCATATAAAATTGAGTACAAGAAAGGTGAGAATGATAGCGAAAAAAGGAGTTGAAAGAAGGGAGGGTAAAGTTTAGAGCAAAGAAGAATGTCTCGGCGTCGAAGATATCTGTCTGCAGCTCGTCGCCTTCATCCCTAGGGCAATCCTCGTGTTCCTCCCTCACGTTCATCCCAAAGATCTTTTTTAAAGCGGCCTCATCGCTTACCCAACAACGCAAGCCCCAGCTTCGCGCCCCCAGAATATATATATGTAAGAATGAATGGGTTCCAACACCGTCTCATTCTTCCTTTCTCTTTTTCCCCTTGGACTCCCGTTCAAAATTCTCCTAAGTGACAAGGTGATATACTTTCCGATTCAGGAAGGGAGAATAGTTCGGAAATCAAGTAGGCGGAATAGGAATCTGAATCAATCGAAGTAAGCGTTTGTCTCGGGAACGGTTTGTAGAATTGGTTTTATTTTCGGATTTACGCGAAGTCTGTTGTATTATCATAGAGAAATTTAGCTCAAATGCGATACCAAGAAAGTTTCTTTAGGAGTATTCTTAACTCATAAGATATGAAAAATCAATATTTGTTCAATTCACATTCATTCAATACACCTTTCCTCTATCATTGAAATTTTGAAGAATGAATGAATGAAGAATTATGAACTCTGAAGTCGCACATCTCGTTTTGATCTGTTATTTGTTTAGAAGTGCTATGTTATCGAACAAAAATGTCATCTTTCCCGCTATCACTCATGCATAGAGGGGGTTTAGAAGACGTAAACAGACTGTAAATTTACTCTCTAGGAAAATGCTAATATTATTCCCACTCCGATAATTCTTCCCTTTGTAACAGCTATTAGAAAACCCAACAATATACTCTAAAGTTAAACTTAATGATACTTACATTCGAATAAATTGTTAATTAAGTAAATTTTAATGAATATATACAAAACTACCTTTTATTTCAACTTATTCAGAAAGATAAAGAATTGCAAGAGCTCTGCTAATTAATTCTAAAGGATTTCCATGGCTCTACATAACAAATAACTGAAATTTAATATTTACTTCTTTGATAAGAACGCATTCTTAGAAAGATAATTTATAGAAAAACATACACGAAAAACCGATTACAAAAACCTCACAACCTCATAGATTACGGATGGTTCCTCTTTGAAATTCGAAGGCTTTAATTGCCCAGAATTCTTAATAAAACTTAGCATAGATTTGGAACGGATGCTGATTTCTCTAACAAAAATGTTGTGATTACAATGATAAAACGGCTATCAGTGGTTGTATCGATATCATTTAACACTTTAAGCCTAGAAAATAAGTTTTCATTAAACAATATCGTTAATCATAAAAATAGTATAACACATATGCTAATATTTGGAGGAATAATGATGGTATTCTATTTGAAAAGAAAATGAAAATAAGAACTATCTTTACTAGGAAATTTAAAACCAAAACAAGATTTTTTAAACCCAAGCTCAATTACTACCTTCAATGATTTATATTACATACATGTACGTAGTAATAGCATTAATAATATTTGTATGAAATATTATTTAATGCGGTTAAGCTATAAATAAATCTCTAATATAATGTAGTACAGCTTAAGTAATACAACATAGTGAAGTAGATTTGGCAAAATCAACTGAAACTGCGAGTATGAAACGAAACAATGATGGAAAGTGCCAAAAAAGTATAGAAGAAATCTTGAAATTGAAAGTCAAAAAGATTAGAGACTTTACTTCAAACCTTTATAATTCGGATAGACAGTCGATTCAGAAATCAACGCCGTTTTGGTTCCAATAAATAACCATTCCCCGATTGACTATCTCCTCACGGGAATACAGATTTTGAGGGTCGGATAACGGACTTTATCCCACTCTCGCCATTATGCCCTTTATCGTCCTATTTCTCATCTCTGATTGGAGCATTTAGATAGATTCGCAGAGGAAGGAGACGCGACAGTCGTTCGATCCGAAACGGATTTCGGCTCGGAATCGGAATGGACCACGTCGTCGCTGCGAAAGAGCGAGACTCCAGCGCGCGAGAGAGAGAGAGAGTTAAGCCTTGCGGTGAACGCCATGGCTTTACAGTAAAGTAGAAGCATTCCATTTCCATCCATAATGGGATTAACCACGTTCTCTCTGCCCTCTTCTCTCCCCAACTCCTTCCCACCTCCATTTTCGCTCGATTTCGCTCTTTCCAACTTATCCTCAGTAATCATACTAGGTGGCTCCGCAATTACCCGCTTCTCTACCAAGACAGCTATAAGTCGAAAAACCATTCTCACTGTAGCAAATATCGATGGTTCTGATTGATTTTCGCGCTAATATATTTTCTGGAACTTTTACCTTGAATTTTCCCTCTACTGTACCTTGAAGGATGGAATATTTTTATTTATGTTTTGGTATTGAATTGAGAAAAATACATCTTTCGTTTACTTTTCTCTTAGTTCACTTATTTTTACTAGTTCATTGGCTTCCAACCCTACTGCCAACTGGTGAGTGTTTTAAGTTCTCGGGCGGGCGGTGGATGATGATAATATTGATAGTCGTGGTCAACGATCAGTGAAAATTAAGGATAGTCAAATTCACTTCGATAGGACGAGGACGAAAATCATTTCTCTTAGAAATGCGTTATTATGATTGATTATTTTGAATAAAAGGATAAAGATATTGAGGTAACAATGTAAAGAATTCTTGAATATAAACTCATTATCATATAGTACTTATTTTTGCAAGGTAATCCTTTGGAAGAACATATTTCGGAAATTTTCATCCGTAATTTATATTTTACTTGACGAAGACGCCAAAAATATATTGTACAAATATACTGCGCCAAAATATTATTTTTATAAACACTTTTCTCAGTGGCTTCTTCCATATATCAAATAACTGAGACATCGGGGGGCGGTAAGTAAAAAAAAGGTTGGTGACTATTGGTCTAATTCAAGGCTGTAATAATATACAAGCTACTAATGTATGAAAGTTGGTAAATAATGGGCTTTATCCTGGTCCATCCTTATTGAATGTTATTATAAGTATTATTCAAAGTACCGTTTTCCTGCACTTACGTGCTCTAGTACGACTCGAAGCATCATGGCTTAGTCGGGAAAGCAAGGCTTTCTCACGAAGCCTCCTCCAATAAAATGTGGATAGCTTCTAAAAACTAAGCCAATTTCAACGAAAGTTTCAGGAAAACTAGTATAAGAAAGAAATATCGAGTTGAGTGGCAATTAATAAATGAAAGCTGAAATTTTAGGGATAGTTCTCTAAGAGATACACAGATCAAATTACTGAAATTCATTAGAAAATGGTGCCCTTATATCCCCACTTCCAAGGACAAGTCCTTAATTAATATCAGAACTTAATACATCACAGATTTTCACAAGATAGATGTTCTTTACCCATATATACTAATTTAAGTATCAACCCATACTATGTATTACCGACAATATATCTCATTCGTTTCAGAATCGCTCCAAAAGAAGTATTTCTCTTAGTTTAATCTCCTTATTTCAGTAATTCCCAACCTTTTTTTCCTTTTTGACGCGTTTTATTTATCAGATCATAAATTGCGGTACTTTATGTCATACTTTCCAGTCCAAATTGGAACTGATGAAGAAAGGAAACGGAAATACGAACGAACAGTTTTTAACCTGACAAAATGATGCTTGGCATGGCACTCTCCCCTTTTAATGGCGCTCGTTTCACCGGAGCCCATGAGGAAGAATTCGTTTCACAGAAGAATCTGCCGCGATGTGCCGCTTTGAATGGCACATAAATCAAATTTAAATATATATTATCAAATCAGTAACCAATCATCCGTGGAATTTATTTTCAAGTGATTTTTAAATTAATTACTTTTTCTGGAAATTTCTGGCATTGACTTAAAAAAAATTATTTAGCTCGTTTGACTTGGTTATTTTATTTGATTACTATACATACTTCCCTCCGATATTATAGGTTGAACTAAGAGAACTTTTATTAATTCTGAAACTTTTTATCGATTCTCAACGAGTATTAAAACTAATATAATAGATATGTAATATGGTACTCTAGATTATAATGAAGAGAAATTAAAAACCATTCATCTTAGCACAGTTCCTTAGATTAACTTGAAATTGTCTACTTTTACTGTCTATCCAGTATGTGGTATATACTTGGCTAATTTACAGATGCATGTAGACTCCGTTTACATCATAGAAGAAACGAAGCTGTCGACTGGACAAGTCGTCGGTGAAGTATAGAGTTCGGCAACCAAATATTAATCAATGTAGGTTTGCCTCTCAGTTTTCTCTCTCTTGGCAACATTAGTTTTACATGTCATCACAATATGATAAAGTTTACAATATGTAAAATTAAACTTACATCAATTTGTGAAATTGAGCTTACCATACCCCATTTAGCAGGTACAGAATCTAATTACTTTGTCAATGCTAAAGCATCGAGATAACGCTTATATTTCCCAATGAACTATTTGCCAATAAAATAATATACTATGAAAGCAAAGAAGAAACCAGTGCGAGTATTATCCTCAAACTCTACCTTATTTTCAGTCAGAGCTCTTGAACAACGTGCTTCACACACTTCACTTTCTAGCATACCGAACTCAAATCATAGACTTTACATTAACATTTTCCAAGTTAACACTTCTTCCCTAAGATGGTGACCCCCTAAATTTCATTTGAGTAGGTTCACTCACACATAGAGCTGAGAAATTGAGCGATAAAAAATACGGACGATCCGCCGTAGCTTGGAATACCTCCTCGGAGCTATGCTTCCCTGCTATATTCTTGACCGAATTCTTAACCTTCGCCTCCCTCACTTGTGTGGCGGAACAGTCGTTGAAGTGCTTCCAAACGGCAGAACGGACTCTCATCGAACAGACTGCGTTCCCGTTTCCCCTCTCCGTCCCCTTTCCTTCTTCCCCTTCCGTTTCAATTCGCTCATTTCCTTCTGTCCGCCATCACTCCTCTCCCCACTCCATCCACTCACCCATCTGGAAGGGAGGGAGGGAGAGAGAGAGAATGCGAGAGAGAGAAGCTGTGGAGGAGGGGTGAACACGATCGATATAGTTGAAAATGGCGGACACTGTTGGGTTTTTCCCTCTTTCCTCCTTCGTCTATCGCATCTTCTTATTCCCCATTCTTTCCTTTAAGAATCTATGATATTCTATTGCTAACAGAACTATTCATAGATCAACATCCAGAAGAGATAAGCAAGAAATAATACTGTCTTGTTTGTATAAAAGAGGATATCAGGATTCCTCATCGCAGCTTAGTTCTACGTAATAAGTGGAGACCATTCGTGAAATCGCCACATGACTCACAGCATCAATATATACACTTGTACTTAACTGTCGTGCAACTCTTATTGTGAAAGACACAATAGCTGTTGATCATATAAAATATACGCATCATCTAGGAATTGAGGCTGCTTAACTAATAGCCAAAGTTTTGTTTTCTAGTAACTTATGGAAGGGTAAATTTAACCGTTAAATACGCAGTCTAAATTCATATACAAAAAGTCATTATCCATCAACGCTCCTTATTTTCCCAAGCAACCTAATGAGCAACCAAAAGTAAACTCAAACTCCACGTCAACGATGACATTTTGTAACGACCAGGGCGTGCGCAAGTGATGAACTTTGATGAAATTTCAGTGTGTGTGTGATTTAGATCCGAATTGCATAATCGGCAGTATAAATAAAATCTCTATACAGTTCTTATCGCGAGGCAATAATCTCGCTCCCGAATAATGATTCCTTGTAATTGAAGTTTCAAAAACAACAGGGATAACTGAGAATTTGACTATATTTCTTAAGGAAACGCTTTGACTCGTCCCTAGTACAACCATTAGATAAACGAAAAGCAGTCAATGATCTCTGCAGTACAATTAAAGGTAAATCTTGAAAGTTGGGCAATTACAGTGTAGTGAGTATACAACGAGATATCTGTCATTAATGGATCCAAAAAAAACTCGATGTATTGTCAATTGACTTCCGATGCTTCATTCTAAGCTGTAAGAGTGGTATAATAAAGAGACGAGCTACCGGAATAATATAAAGACATTTTTTGCCAATAAATCAAACAGTTATATTCTTTACCATAATATTAACATAGCATAAAACGATAATCCACCAGGATTAAAATCTTTATTCGTTCCAGGAATATTCTTCTTTCAACTACTAACTTTAATACTGCCATCGGATTATTTTAAATAGTTTAAATTTTACGCCAGATTTCGCTACTATGTACCGATTGACCAGTTTCTTTGAGTCTATTCTTGTGCCAAGCAAAGCAACGGAAATGCTATTCCCATGGGCTTAAAAACTCGCTATGGCCTATCTACTCATCCATTCTCTCTCACTGAACACGAAAACGAAAAGTCAGATTTTTTCAGGAGATACAATTGGAATTCAGCGCAGCGAAAGCCTTTCACATTTTTCTCCTTTGCGCGGCCTCTCTCTTCCCCTCATCCTCCCGCTTTCCACGCAAACAAAAAAGAGCAGCCAGCATTGGTTTGCGAGGAGACGAGAATGGGATTTCATGACTTTGGGGATTCATTAAAGAGAGGCTTGAGGGAACCGCGGAATTGTTATACCGGAGGGAAAAAACACAAAGCGCCGCTTCACCGCGGAATTTTATGACGTTGTTATGGAGAGAGAGGTTGGTTGGCCATGTGTGTGTTCCCGCTGCTCTTTCCGGAACTCACGTTGAGCCAATGATCGGAAATTGTCTTTAAGCTTCCGCCAGTGGTCGTATCGGAGAGGATAAGCATTATGGGAGTGGTTTCTATAGGTGGGCGATAAAAGTCACAAATGTTGACTTCGATCTCATTCCCCGAGAAACTGAGAGAAGGAGTTGATTTTTTCCTTTGAAACTCATAGATCTGCGTCTTAAATTCAACGAAAGAGATAAGATATTTGAGCTAAAATTGACTAATAACATAGAATTAGATTTCACCGTGAGGCGATCGGTATTATATAAAAAGGACTACGAGCTCTCAAGGAAATAATGCAAATCACCTTCCGTGAGAAATGCAATACTCAAACACTCCATTCAAGTATGAACAATTAACGTGCAAAACATGATAGCCCTTTTAATTTAACAGCATAAACAATATTTATGATATAAATTTCATACAGAGCCCGCAAGAGTGTAGAAAATGTTTCGTTTTCAATATATCAATTTCTAAAGTAGTGTAGGCGCACTGATATCGACGTTAAAGTATTTGGAAAAATGTCGTAATCTCCTCACTTTTAAAATTATTAGACACTCTGGTTAAAATATTTTAATGTAATTATGAAGCAGGTAAACACATATCTAACATCTTTACTACCAGGTAAATATAGTTACAGTGAATATCTTCACAGAAGAAGAGATAGCAGTCAGAGAAGTGACGTGACCTCAAAGTTTCTAAGCTGAGTTCAAATTCATTGATGTCTCCTATCCTCATGAATAAATCATATTTGGCAAAGACTTCGAACTCCTTATCTTCATAATTTATCTTTTATGACGGGGAATTCGATATGTATACTAAACTATCTACTACGAATAGACAGCTAAGTATACATATCGTATATTGACGAGAGGTAAGATTTTGATAACTTCGTTTTTCCCAAAGAGTTAAAACGAATTAATCACTCTTAATTTATATTTAAATAAATT
Source organism: Ladona fulva (assembly GCA_000376725.2). NCBI lineage: Eukaryota > Metazoa > Arthropoda > Insecta > Odonata > Libellulidae > Ladona > Ladona fulva. The sequence continues at coordinate 1,134,953 of KZ308446.1, forward strand.
AAGCTAATCGTGAAAATAAAAATAATTATTGTCATCTGAAAATATTGGAGCATTTATTTTAGTTGATATGACTTTTATCTCAAGAATCCTTCGATACGGAAGTTATGAGAGAATTGGAAAGAATTATTTAATTTTATAGAGTCCTTGTTGTCATCGATTAATCATTATCATAACAGTTTGTATCCAACGATTTTTAAGATTCCGCTAGTTGTAATGAAAATCCATTGGATATCTATGATAATATATGTAATAAGGATTGCGTCAAAATATGCATCAAAAAGTATTTATTTGTGTTTCCCAAATAGGATTAGCTAAGGTAAATTCTATTATTGTTCTTTTCAACGGTATTGTAAAATACATCGGATTCTTTACCAATTTAAAGTTGGACTATTAAAAGTTACAATACAATTTTTCTGTTCTTCCGCTTACTTAGCAAATAAATGTCAAGTAATTAAAATGGGTAATTTTATTATTATTTCTTATTATTCATTCTTATTTTCTATTCTTTAATTCTTATCTTATTATTTATTAGCTTTTTATTAATTTTTATTATTTTTACTATTTTACTCTTATTTTCATTTTATTAATTATTCTACTTTTATGACTATTTGGTCTATTCGGAATAGTATTTCAATCATCAACGCAAAAATTCTAAGAGAAATTCCTATCCTGACATACTCTTTCAACGTAAACGTTGCACAGATGCACAATTTCGACGCAATCCGTAAATTCGTCTTTTCCGACGCTTTCCTAATAGACACTTTTTCTCTGTAGACAACTTCGCGTCTCTGGCAGCCGGACTTCCCTACAAAGTGTACCCTGGTCACGAGGGCGTCCTCACCGAGAAGAGGAAGCAGCGGAGGATCAGAACGACCTTCACGTCCGCCCAACTGAAGGAGCTGGAGAGGGCCTTCCAGGAGACGCACTATCCAGACATCTACACCCGGGAGGAGATAGCGATGAAGATCGATCTGACCGAGGCGAGGGTGCAGGTCAGTGATCTCGCCATTGTTACTGCTTTTAACGTAGCTCGACCTTGCCTCGTAAATTTTCGACGGTTTAGGGAAGGCACGTCGCGACCCGATGAAAAAATCGATCCTTTCGGCTAACGTATAATTTAGGCTGAGTCAAGAGATGAAGGGAGATGGAAAAAAGAGAGGATAGTCTGACTGTGTCCTGGTGGAATCAATGCCGAGCACCAAGTCGTTCCTTTTTTGAGACTCTATTTGCTGAAGGAAGAATAAATGTGGTCGAAGTTCTGTTAGAATGTTTTTTGCGCCTTTGGGATATTGCCCACGGCTATGGGCTATAGGTGATAAAGTTCATTAAAATTTAGTATGATATTTTCACTAAAAGGAAAATTTTTCTGAAACTATTCTTTAATTCACTAAAATGAAAAAAAAAAATTTAATTACATAATAATAATGGTAAGTTTTATCTGGTAAAATTGTCACGCTGATTCTCACAGCAACTAATCTGAACCAAATTCTCACCCTTTATTAAAAAAATAAAATACTTCATTGCAATTTAACAACAAAGGGAAATTTTTGGGACGTTAATTGTATTAAATTTTCTAAATCGTTACTCATTTCGTTTTTTTGATTGAAGTAATTGCTTGTGCTATGTTAAGCGTAGAATTTTCACTAAACAAAACAAGTAATGTTCCTGATGTTTATTATAATTTTCATTTAGGTATTTCGATGATATAATACAGTTATCAACCACAAAAAATTTTAAAGCGATTTTTATATCTCCTTTTGCACTGGTAAAATTACCAAATTTTACTACCTTAGGAACTGACATCTATCTAATCAGTTATCTCTATGAAGAAATATTTCGCACGAAGAATATTTCGTAAGAAATATTCCACTTCTTCGACAAAAATACCATAACTCACAATCACAGCCATAATTGCTTTTATTGTTAGTGAACAAAATGAAAGCTCAACTAAGTGGATAATAAATATTCCTATACGTCGATATATGGAATTTAAAAATTGCAAAATCAAAAATTTCGCAACAAGAAGCGGAAAAGCGAAAAATGGATTCTAATTTTAAAATCATCATTTTAAATTAGAAAAGTTAATTAATATCTTAGCAATCGTTGGTTTTCGATAAAAAAAAGTCTCCTGAAGGTTACGAGTAAAGTAGATTCCGACCTACAAGTGCAATACTGACTTCTATCTAGTTAATTCATTTTATGCCCATACATTGTCATGTGATAAAGTAAACAATAAAACCATGACACTGAATAGGAAACACAGAGCGGTGTAAAAAAAACTTATTTAAATTTCGCAATCATTATAAGGCAATTTAAATTAAACTTGAAATTCTCTAATATAACACACCGACTCGAATGTTTAATTTAACAAATGTTTACGGAATCTAAAATGATAATTTCCATTTTACACGATTCATTAAGTATCTCGGCAACTTCTGAAAACATTTCTGGAAAACTTTCAAATTCAGTTTACAATATCGAAATATTTTCAATCGTATTCGGGATCAAAAGCACTTTCACGAAAACAACTTACTTAAAAATAAATCTAGACAAAATTGAGGAAAAGGAATGCATTCCATTGCCCCCCTAGGAATGCATACATTATCACTGAAGGAATATAGATATCGGTTTGATATGTTTATTCCTTTGACAGGTCATAGCTTCGGTTATTCCGGTATCACGGTCTCCCATGCTCAGTGTAACCTGATATTACTACTGATTTTAGTGAAATTACTTTTGCAATATTGCAAAATCATACTGCGTATTCGAATCCAGTTTGAATTGTATTTCAAAGAGAAATTTTATACATTTCAAAGGCTTAGAAGATCGCAGTATCGCAGGAAGGCTTCCAACCTCCTTCATTACCTCAGGTTCTCAATCTTAACACAGCTCTGGTTTTCCTATAACTACTTTGACCCAAGGTTCGCGCCTAAATGTACGTGAACGTAGGTTGAGCAGCATATACAGCGTTCTGTTGATGAGGTTCCGCTGACACAGGAGTAAGGAAAATCCATTCCAGAGAACGAGAGGCAGAAGCAGGTGGAATCTCCTCCCACCTTCATAATAAACACTTGACAAATTATGAAGCCCAATGCCTTCCACCGCAGCCTCATTCCTCCCGTTCGAAGGAAAGAGACCGATCGATTCGACAATCGTGCGTCGTCTGAAAATGTGTTTGCAGTGCTCGCTCGGTCGATTCCGATTCGGGAAGCTTCGGATGACAAAACGGCGCCACGGTGTTTGGTTTTCTTACTCTAAGGTAAGGATGACGTAGAATAGCGCTTAAAAGTCATGATGGATTTTCTTTCTCTTGTTCGAATTGGCCCCACCGCGTATAGCAAGCACGGTTTGCTTATCTACTGCTTCTATCGACTTCTATACTGATCTTTTTGATTAAGGCCTACATTCATCTACAAATTTTGGTTCGTGAAGCTGTTTATGTTGGGTTTTTGTGCTATAATTTTCATTGTGTTAAACTTGCGAAACAACTCTATCTCGTTAAAACCATTTATATTACAAAATTCAAATAGAATATAATCACTCGGTTGTTTAGAGCAGTGTTTAGTTTGGAGAGTGATTTGTGGAAAATTCTTTCAATTATTATCTTCGATCAAATTCAATCCTCCAATAGCTCTCCTCTCTCATCGTTAGCCATTAATTCTCAAACGAGCACACAGTGCAAATGTGATAACCTTTGAATTAACAAATTTATTAGATTGATATAAAATGGAGATTAAGTTATTTCTATTTAATAAAAAACAATAAAAACCTCTTCAGTGGTCAATGGAGAAACCTTTCTGAAAATGCAGATACCCAAAATGCCACTATCTTTAGGCAAAACCTCGGATTTCGTAGTAGGATGAATGAATTTTGTTGAATTTCGAGCATTTTTAACATCTCACAGTGGCACCATCATCCGATGCATTCCTGAAGTAAATGGAAAAAAGGAACGGAGACTCAAAAAGATTAACTGAACGCGTTAAGTCCCTCAGTATCGATCGAAAAACTATTTTGCACTTTTTAAAGCTTAGCTAGTGCCTTGCGCTAGTGTCAAACATAAAGCAATAGAAACCCTCCAAAACTTCAGCGAGAATTTCTTTTTCGAGGATTTTCACCTCCTAAATGATCGCGGACCGTTGGAACGTTTATCGAACAAACAAGACGATCGGAACAAACTCGCTGCGAAGCGCTCCAAAAATAACGCTATGTTTCCCGAACGAACAAACACGTCCGAGCAATAATTGTTGACAAGCTTTTTGCCCAATGTTTGCCACTCCAAACCCACGCATGCTCTCTAGTGCCGGGTGCACGCATGCACGCTCGCATGCACAATGACTTCCATCCATGTCCATCACCGCGTAAAATAAAAACGCCCTCTAACCCCCATAACGGTCGAAATCACTGCATCGCTCAACAAGTGAACGTGTCAACAACCAGTAGGTGGCTTTGGTGAAAAAATCGTAAAAATTGATGCTTCCCCGCACTTTGCTTCTATAGATATGCACCACCTCCGGCCAAAGCATTCGGTCGTTGTTCGAATCAGAGGTGTAAAAACAGTGTTTATATCCCTTATTGTTAACTTTCCTCGTGCAGCCATCTGGTGTGATCGCCCCTAACTTGGTAGTCCTTTATATCCATAAACGCTCCGACTGTACTGTCCGGGTTTAACTCGGTTATGCATCGAATTCCGCAACGGTGGATTTGGTCCATACGCACCATATAATTCAAACAAAAGCGCTCCTGCAGTATGCTTCAAGTGTATGCGGACAAGTTTCCCTTTCCCCTGATCCATAGATTGAAATCCAGTTTCGAAACACTTCTAAGAAGTACTTTGAATATGGATGTGATGGTTTACTTGTTTTTCTAAATTCTGTTATTGAGCGAGATATATTAAAGGAAAGCTTCTTTGAGATGATTATCCGAAATAATTTTGTAAATTTGATCTCTGCTAAAGGCTATTGAAATTGAGGACTTTCTTTACCTTCGTAGAATACAGTTTTCATTAAATTTTGCTGGAAATGGAGCCAAACACTTTTACTGAGGCTTAAGAACAGTACGATGCAAAACTTAGCAACCCGTTTTCTCATAAAAAATTTACAGAATGGTTTAATTCAGTAAAAACTGAATTATATTATTATAAAAATATTTTAAAATTTTGCATATTTCACAAAATGTCAAAGTTGAAAAGACGTCTCTGTATCTTTAAGTCTTCCATGGCTAATATTTTCCTTTTTCAGGGCTGAAAAAAGGGAAATATAAAGGTATTCTCCGTGAACCTAATTTTATGGGCTTCATCCCTACTGGGCATTCATGCTTTCATTCAAAATAATGCATACATTTTCCTTTTCCCGTATGCAAATGTTGTAGTTCAAAAAATGTTTTGAAATAGACATCGCTGGTTCCATCCAGCTAATAATTACAGAATAAGGCTAACGCTAACAAATACATCTGAAAGAGATAAACATTCATGGCTCGCAGATATAATCCTTGATTGACTAGAAATCGCTCGACCTAAAATTAAAAACAAAAGTTGGAGGGAAAAGTAGAAAAGAAAGATGGAGGAAAACAGGAAAACTTCTACTATTCTCTAGTTAAATGGGGCGGAGGGGATGTACCGTTATGGTTCGACACGCGGCTTAATGGACGGGACAAATATTTGAACGACGAATGTTATGCAGTCGGAGAATGGAAGGGATGAAGTTGATACAGCAGAGTTTGTTGCATCGCACATTTGCATCTGAGGGAACTGAATGGTCATCGCCACACCTCATCGATCATCCCTTGGGCAAACCGAAAGAGATGGCAATTGCCTCTGGAAACATTCACGACGGAGGCCAAAGTGAGAGGCTTTACTTATTACCGCGCTCGATGCATGTTTGAGTACCAATAAGCCCATTCGGCCGTTCTGGAGCGAGTTGTGTCGCAACGATGAATTCATCACGCAGATATATATTCTCGACCAATGTTTAAACTCTCCTCTTTTTCGACACATCGCGCTTATAAACGAAATATCTCCCTAACGTTATGGAGCTATCCGGTTCAGCATCTTTCATATTATTAAGCTCTTGATTTGCCCTCGGAAACAAGTAAACGCGTCACTTCCGTCGGCGATTGTTTCTAAGTTAACGTCGTGTTTGAGATCTCGGTCCGGTTATTCGATGATTACAACACTTCCCTGGCGATAATTGCGTTTCCGCGCAGACTGTGCGCTCGCTTCGAAGGTACTCGGTTGATCGCTTTTGCATATGCCTATTGCATTTGTATTGTTTTACGGCTAGATAGAGAATTCAGAACTGTTCCTTCGCTAACTATGCTTTCAAATGGATGAGATTCGTAAATAAAGTATCAGATGATGTTTCTTTATAAGTAAAACTTTTTAAATATCAGTACGTTTTTTTGCAGAACAACATTTATTACCTTAAAAGACATTCTGCAAATGGCATATACAAAAGATGGTTTCAAAATTGTTGTCTTTTATTTATTATGGTTTTCCACCAAATCACGCCTCCTCAAATAGATTTAAAGTTTCTTTACAGTTCGCAATGATAAGAAATAGCTAACTATAAGATACTAGAAAAGCTTCCTGTACTGTAGAGATGGTAAGTATTCTACCCCTAAACTTTTAATTGTTATTTAGACACATACTCGCATTGAGCGGCATAGCCTGCATAACGAATTACTTTGTAAAATTATGAATAGGGTATTATTAGCATATATAAACAAACATCCATCACCACAAGAAGCTATTTAACTTTAAAGTGTTCAAATTAATTCCTAACAGTGGTGAGGAATTTCCTTTCACTCAGAATGATAAATATTTTGACTTAAACCAATCCTTTATTACAAAATTAAAATATCGACAAAAAGAATTTTATGAGGAATTTAAATACAATGGTACCTCGACTTACGAGCTTGATTTGTTCCAGTTCGGAGTTCATAATTCGACTTTCATTTGTTTATGGATGCAACCATCGCCGACCGTGACATTCAGAAAAAATATAATCAAACGTCTCTGATACATCACCGATATCTGAAACACATTTATAGATTCCCTATTTCCTTTATGTTTCGAACATTGATTGATTAAATATACTCTATCAGAGAGTAAGATTAGTTTGAAGATCTGTAAAAATAGCCATTCATATCCTAAAACAAAGCTTTGAAGCAAAAAAGTCGTTACACTGATTTGCAATCTGAAGTATTCTCAACTCCATTTAATTTAAACCTCTTACTGTAATTGAATGTTTTAACACAGAATCTGAAAACAACTACGTACAGCTGAACATCTTGAAATACTGCTTCATCATTCATTAGAGTATAAAGCAATATTTTTAGACGGATAGTTTGTACAAGAACAGTACAGTTTACAGTATTCCATCTATGAGGGAGATAAATAATAACTTATATCCTTTATTTATTTATTTAACACTTCCTCAGGTCCCTCTGGAGATTGCTTACGTATTGACTAGAAGTAATTTCGTAATTATCTAGTGCGAAAGGAAAGTAATGATGCGCAGGATTGTGAACCTTTTTGAATGTTCTAGGATTCCAACTTGGCAATGGCTCGAAAAAATAACTCTAAATCTATGAGCAAATATTTTCAAATAAATAGTGAAACTGATTTATAAGCTACGGGAATATTCTGCTTTAAGAAATTTATGAAATTAATTACAACGATTACCCCGATGAAATTTCAGCTCAGCAATTTGCAGATCGTATTTGCAATATTTAAGAGGTGAGAAATCGCACCCCGAAATTCCAAATCAAAGGGTACCTTCTTGAAGGCCAAAGAAGGACTCGAATTCCCTCTATGGCGCTTCTCCGTCCGATTTTTAATGCCCACTCGGGCATATTAAACATCCCGGGTCTTTAGAAAATCGCCTACCGATTTCTTATGCTCCATGCTCGTCCTCTTGAATCTTTTGGAGATCGTAATTAAATCTTTCGAGTACGTTTGTGTTCGCTGCATTCGAAGTGATTGCATTTCTTTCTCCTAAAAGAGAGCAACTGACCTAATTTCCCTGAGTGGTCCCATACAATCCTCTTTGTACATCCTTCCGCCTTCATCCTCTTTTGACCCTCCCTAACTTTCCCGAGGGAAATTAATAATTCAAACGGTCCTGTAAGAAGAGGAGGGAGGGAGCGACTCTCCTACTGGAAGAACTGGGTACAAGTAAACGATTGGGAATGAGGAAACTAAGGAATTGAGAGATATGGTAGCGGTGTCGCGCAAGGAAAACCTGTCCTTCCATCTGGGTCTCGATAGCTAAGGTATGGTGACGTTACGTCGTGGAACGGGGAGACTTGCCCATCAGCCAGAAGTTACGATAGAGTATGACGTAATCTCAGTATAGCTATTCCATTAGTAAAGCATATTCGCTTATAAACCATTCGTAGTAAACAATTGATATACACTCATGTTTATTCCTCATTCTGAGTTATTTTTGTCGACTTGAACTCTAAATCCTGATAGGCTATGTCGTTAATTTAAATATAACCATTTTATGGATCAATTTACTCCCGATATGATAGCAGATATGCTCGTATGTGTGTGAGACCCTGCCGACTATTGTAGCATTCGAGAAATGAGAATGATTCAGCACATATCACACAAGGTGATACGTTTTGTTAAGGGTTGGTAAGAATAATCAGTAAAAAGTTACCAGGAGCTGCAGAACGAAGGATGTGAATATTTTTACATTTTAAGTTTGAAAGAGATTGAATTTTATCGGCAAATTATGAAGTAATTCGTTCTTGAAAGATGTGGTAGTTTTTATGCGTCCACTATGATACGAAGACTGGTCATATACTGAGCGAAACATCCTGGAAAAAATCCTAGGATTTGTTGTTACAGAAAGTCATTTTTAAGGTTGGAAGGTAGAATGGAGAGATAGATTTTACAATGCGTGCACATTTTTCCACCAGCCGAAAGGCTAAAGGGTTTAGATGTAGATAAAAATTAATAACACAAGGACGTAAGCAGTAAAGTTTTCAACAGAACTTCACAGTTTGAGACTTATTGGAACTGTTTAGTGAAGATTTGTTGAGTAATAAAACGACTTACTTGAATTAAAGTCTCCACAAAATATGTTTAGAATAGATGCGTGTTTTAATTACTCCACAAATCTTCACTATACGTCAAGTCGCACTATCTTAAAATTACGACCACCACCTTGAATTTAAAGATTATCGAATGTTTACAATATACCTAGAAATCTTTGAAATTTGATAACCGTAAAGACTTTTTCGTTAAAATTACTCTTACATCAATATGCAACTACATACTATATTTTACCTCTTTATCATGAAATTCCTTAGCTATTAAGGCGCCTACTTGCCACGCGGAATGCTAGGTATAAATCCCAGTCACTCTATCCTGCCAATCCATCTGCTAGCCATATTCGGTTATTGGAGGCTCACCCAACTTGGCCTGCAAAAATATGTACGAGTGTTAAATTTCTTTATAAGAATTTGCGGTAGAGGCTAAGTGCAGGGCGCATAACCTTCACCCTAAACATTTAGTCCTAGTATTAACAGATTAGATCTGTTTACTTCCGAAGAATGGGAAAAACTTATAATTCATTACATATTCTAAAACGCGTTTTCCACTTGTGTTACGCATTCATAAGCGAACCTATTTCCTTAGAATTATTCGTATGGACGGGCAATTATCTTGTTCTAATCGACTAGTCCCGGACTACACCCAAATTCTCTAAATGGTTTCCTTATTTCAAACGATTCGCTTCAGAGTAATCGTGGAATATATGTACATTTATTAATCTTCCCATATGTGGCTAACAAGTTCTAGCTCTTTTATTTTCCTTGCATTTACTACGGATATAAAATTCTGATAATTTTACCGCAATACTTTACAGACTCTAATCAACCAATTGAAGCCACCTTAGAAAAATGAACCGTGGCATTTGTTCTTATATTTTTAAGATGTTTACTACATTAATCTATCGATGTAAATCTGAAGTATGAAGCAACAGAAATTATATTTTTACGAACCCTTCTGGCGGGAATCGTGCACAGGCATCTTCAGCCGCGTCAGTATCCCCACATATCCTATGGATTTCAAATCGCTTCTTTTACAGCTCCCCAAGCGAGAGGCCTAAAACGTTAGATAGAATGATTTGCTGCGAGGTCCTTTCCTTCTATCAAGCCAAAGACATCTCTGCAGTCTAACGTCGGACTTAAGCGGAATGGAAAAACATTTCCAAGGCATAAAAAGGGTCTTTATCGGTATTTTAAGGTCGATATTCATATTTTCGGGGCTAAATCATTCTGCTACCAACCGTTTGTTACCTTTTACTTGGCATGGGAAGGATACCAAAAGTGAGGGAAAGCTGCTTTTAGTGAGATATTTGAAAGCATCGGTGGCATTATGCGTGAGACGTGATAGTGCTTAGTTTGAATTTAGAGCCAATCGACTCGTAATCGCCCATCTTAATATATGGAATCCCATATGTAGGTGAGATTCGGATGGAATCGGAATGATTCCCCTTATGGTATTTTATGCGTATAGGTTCACTTCGAAATACAGGTTTTTCCCAAAACACGGGTACAGATTGTGTTTAGTAAACCATGCACTTCTTCATACTCAATGTTAACGTAATGTAATATTTAAATAAATATAAACATATTGTTCATGTTTTCTATGTAAGAGTTAAAAAGGAATACTTTCTAAGTTATTTGTAACGGTTGAGAAATTGTAACGGAGGAAAGCTTAATCGTTAGACTAAGAGCACGGCAAGTGCAAGAACCAGGTTTGAGCCCTGTCAGACTTGTCAGACCCTGTCTCCTGTCGTTCTTTATTCATGCCCATTTTTTCCTGGGCGTAAGAATAGTCTCATTCGAAAATTCTCCCAATTAAGGCGTAATTATTATTATCATACGTTTTAAGTATTATGATAGCATATTTTATTTATTATTTTCTCATATTTCCAGTTCAAGGGTTTTACGTCAAACAAATAAGAATACACATATATAATATTATTTTTAATAATTATTATAAACATTTATTATCATTAATGTGTACTACTCTGAAAATTTACTTTTAAAATTATAATGATACGAATTCACACTATTTTATAACAGGCTTGCCTCCATTTCAGTATTATTTTCATGATTAAAGCGAAATTCTCTCAGCAATAATCCAACTTCTCTCGAAAGTCCATCTAACGCTGAGGAGACTGATTTCACACGTAAGATTCACGCCCTGAATTTACTCTTTCAACTCACTTATCGCCGTTATCGTAATTCGAACACGAGTAACACGCGACCAGTCAGGGCCGGTGAAAACAGCGAGGCTAATCTGATCATCCGAACTCGAATGGGAATGAAGAGAATGAGAGGGAACACTACCAGCGCCATTGTTTGTCGCGTGGCACGCCGGAGGTACGATTTCCCGCGCCGTCAACTCGTCGAGAGAGCGTGGGGTCCACGAGTACCCCTGTCGCTTCACTTTTACGGTCCTTAAGCAACCCACCCCTAGCAGTCGCTTTCCCACACGGAAATAGCGGTGGCCTTTGGTTCCGGTGCTCATTCAACACTATGTTGGAAGAGGACGGAAGTCTTTGTTGGAATTAGCTCAGAGACTGGCAGAGCAGAATAGCTTAAGCTTGAAATGCACTGTCCGTTAAAAAAGTATATATATGTATTACTAAATTTATTGAGCCTTTCCTTTTGTGATAGATGAACCCCTTGATAACCTTCCCTTTATATCACCCAGCAATGTCTTTTTCTTACCATCAGACTTTTCCCTAATATTATATATTAACCTAATTGCTTTTCCTAACAATTATCTCAGTCTTAGCTCTTAGCCCTCCAATTCCCCTTACCTCCGTTTTAATTGCTACGATTAATACCCTTTCCAACTATTTGCAGCACTTATTACTTTTATATCGTTACAACTTACATTTTCCGGTCTACGCCACCGATGACGAGAGGCCTACAATTTCTTAACATTATCCTCCTTGGATCTCATACAAAGAGTCTTGTTAGTCTTTACCTGATTCATTTTCAAGCCCCTATGTTAATAGATTTTAACCATAAGCACATATTACAGTAGATGTTTTATCGTTCAGGTTCAGAGTAAGTCACTCGGAGGTCGGTAAATTTGGATACAGTCGTTTATTTCTGCAAGCGGAGAAAAATTCACAGAAGAGGGTGACTACCGTGCAAAATTCGCTGATACGATCAAACCAAAGCTGAAGAAGCAATGAAACGAAAAGGAGGCACGCGACAAGATCCGATGCCTCATCAGGACCCGTGAGAAAAAGTGAAGCGTTGCATCTTTCACAGTGAGAGGAGACAAGAGCCATTTTTCAATGCGCTACATTTCACATTAAACCTAAAATGAATATAATCAAGCGATACTTGGTAGAACTTCATGATAAATAAGTATTTGATAACAAAACATGTACAAATTTCTCACAATCTTTACCGTACATTGACCGGTTTCGGCGTGAGTTTAGTACTCCCATTTAGGAGTATCGTAAATCGTATTTTTCCCCCATTTCAATACACTGACGGTTGTCACTGACTTTCCTTACTTTGTTTCCCCCTCTCCCACTTCCTCCCGTTTCTATGTATGTATATACGCAGAAACCGGTCAACGCGCGACAAAAACTTTGTAGAATTTGTACAAGTTTTGTGATTAAATCTTATTAAATCCCCTTGATTACAAGTCTTGCAGTGCGGACTGTATATCCCTTTAGATTGGTTTTCTCCCTATATTTTTCAAAAACAAGGTTTCGATCGACATAACAAATGTATGTACATATCTTTATTTCTAGGAGCAAAATAACAAAACCGTCTAAATATTAATCAATTTTTTGAGAAAAAGCTGTGATTGAAGTGAAATCGTGCTTTGAATCGTGCAGTGTAATATTTACCTCCTCAAACCGATACTCTCTTCGGTTATCCTGAAAAGAAATGCAAACCGTATTCTAGTTTCCACAAAATACGTAGGAATACCGCTGTAATATTCTTTCATGTATAACGATATAGCTAGGAACGCGAAGTGAGGCCTGAGATAGCCGATATGTTTTTATTTCTGGCATATTCATATGCGAAATATCACTACTCCTGTTTATAATCATAACATGGCAAATTAGAACTAAACTTCATCTGCACACAGTCCTGGAATAGGGTGTTCTAATCATTTACGGCCAACAGTATCCTTTATATCACTGAAAATTATATTCCACCAGTCCACCTTTTAATTCATAATAAGAAAAATATATTTTTTATTCGACTGACGAGCTTTTTTTCGTTTTTTATTGTCTGAGTTGTGTTGAAAATTCTATAGTTTAAATTACTAATATGATAGCTATAAGAGAGACTGAATTGAGCCAAACGTTTTACAGGAAAGACTCTGAATTGTATAAAAAATAATCATAATCTCCAAATAAAATTTCGATTAAGAAGATTTTGGGCTACAAGTTTTCGTTTCCAAGGCTTGTATTTGAAACCCCTACATACTCCATCTTCCGTTAGAATAAAAATATTTCGAGGAAAGCCCATGGTCGGTTGATATTGCAAACTCATAGTAGACACTAAATAAAGAGACTTAGCGATTTTCCATAGAAACTTTAATGCACGACCGGTTTCGCAATCGTGCTTGCATCTTCAAGTCTAAAGTTGCAAGCACGCTCTCGGAACCGTTCGTGCAGTAAAGTTTCTGTGGAAAAGTTCATCGATTTCATCAAAGTAGACACTTTTCGAATAATGTCATCGTCCAATATGGCGATTCATATGTCGTTTTAATGGTATTTTCAGTTAACTCGTTGAACTGTTAATCGAAATCACAACCATTTATGGAGGTTAATCATAAAGGTATCTAGAAATCCTGCATCGTGTGAATAGCACACAAAAAGGTTTACACTTCTCTATTTACATGGTTTTTACATAAATATTACGTGTATATAACCACCTAAAACTTTGCTTAAGAAAACACCATGAACTTTGCGAATTTCCACTATTTGCCTCAACGGAAACAAGAGCAGCCCTCTCTCCCACAATCTCCACACAACCGCTTCTTCGATGCAAACTGTGGAGCACTTGGGGTGATTAGAACTCCGTCGGAAGGGGAGGGCGGGGTACAGGAATGGAGAAATGGAAGGAAGAAGGAGAGAATGAATGATCAAGTGAGAGGGAAGAAGTCTTGATGGGTTCTTTGGAACAGATGCGAGGACTGGGAAGATCCTACGGGGGGGGGAAGAGGGGGGAGTAGAAGTTGGTTTGGCCGGAGGGTTGTGTTCTCTCGAAAAGGGAAACATGGAGGTGTTTGTTGGGGAGGTTATGCTACTTGACTGCGACAAAGAAAGAAAAGCTTCCGGAGTATTGCTTGTTACTTAGATGCCAAGGTTTATATGGTCCGTATCCACCATTAGGACACTGTACGTCCGCGTAGGCCGAAATTTTGCATGTGACCAATTTGATGTAAACTGCGTCACCTAAGAAATGCATACATCATGCGAAAGTGGAAAAAATAAACTTTATTTTGATCGTAGCATCCATTGTTTTCATTAGTTACGAATCTGTCTACAAACTAGGACTTGAAGGTAACACTTACTGAGCAACCGTCGCAAATTCATTTGTAATGACTGCACATATCAATACCCTTGAAATCTTCTTTTATTAAAGAAGGTTCGATATTTTTCAAAAAAAATCAAAACCCTATCATTCAAGAAGAAATCAAAAGTCGAAACATGCTTATCGTATAAATCACAGTGCAAAGGGATTAACTAACGCAGAAAACGTCCTGCAAGATTCTATCAGTTTAGTTTTAACAATATAACTTTCTCTTATCTATTATCAGAAAATCATAGGTTAAAAAACTAAAACCGATGAAACTCAACCAAAATACGAATGGAAGGATATTTCTTCTCCTTCGATGAAGCCATTAAAATCACCATGAACCTTCCATGTAACCGGTCGCCATCTTGCTAATTGTGAGATCTAAAAAAGTAAGCGTCACGGTACCAGGACATATGTAGAACCTACACATTCGTCAAAAAATTATCATTATAAGATTACAACAAACCATATTCTTGAGAAATCATCTGCTTGAGCTTCATTAGTGGACTACCATATAAGTAACTGGAAGTCAACATTTAATTCCTATCAAATGACTAATGTATGTATGAGCGTCACACTATTCAAGGAAGTTCTGCCACAGTAGCTTTACCAGTTGAATAATTACATTTAATGAGTAAAATGATAAATGTGATTTCTTAGAATGAACCTTGTGTGCAAAGGTTGATTGTCTCATCACATCATCAAAAAAGTAAGGGAAGTGATCAACCAAGGTATAGCAATTTGAAATATATTTATGCATTAATTCCACCACTGAGCAGCAAATGCTATAAGAACAAATAATTAAAAGTATACGCAAAAAATCAGTATTAAAATCAGACATACGCAACTACATTTTCATCCAATAATTTTAACATAATTTTTTATATCCCTAAGTCTCTTTTGCAAATAAAGGTAAAAAACACAAACGCAATCCGCCATTCTGAGCGCAATTTCGAATCACAGCTCGGAAGTAAAACAAGGTGTGCAAAAAGGAAAATTTGACCGAAATGGAAGGAAGCATATAGCGGCAAAGGAGCCATTTGGTTAAAGAGTAAAGAGGGAATTTGGAGTGGGGAATGACGCAAAAGCTGAGATCGAAAAGGGAAACATCGAGAAGAAGGAAGCTAAGGGGCTGGGGAAAAGGAGAGAAATGTTAGGGTAAACGGAGGGGGAACTTTAGGTCTGCATGGGATGGCGGGCTGGGTTAATAAAGAGCGCAAGGGTTGAATGATATGAGAAAGACGGAGAAAGTAAAACCGAGGAAGTAAGGGGACGAGTAGGACGGAAGAGAAAAGGATTTACATTCGAGGAAAGTATGGTGAGGAAGCAGCTGGAGAGTGAGGGTAAAACGTTTGAGGTCCGTGATTCTGCGGTGGAATTGAGGATAGGTTTCTTGTATCTACTAGTAAAGAAGTACTCTAGAGAAGGCAGTTGGAGCTCGAGATGAATGCACTCAAGCAAGATAGTACTTTGAAAACTGAATCTTTTAAAGAGACTTTCTGTTCTATTAGGAATTAGACGACCGCTTCATGATTCTAACCTCCATTAAATAACTTTTTGGATAAATGAATAAATTACTATAGATATAACCTCTTTGAAAATCTAATAAGTTTTTATTTTTATACTTCACAACTTTAGCTTTCATTTCTTGGACCTTACAATTTTAATCTTCTTAATAAATACCACAGCATTAAAATATCTTGGAAAGCGTAATACAGTGAAATTTTTAAGAATGAATAACTTTTAATACTTAAACTCGACAGCTGTTATTTAAGTGTATATGTTTAATAAGTGGGACTCCCAGATAGCCTAGTGGGTAGCGCCTTCGCTTTCGATTAAAGCGGTCCCGATTTCGAGTCCTAATGAGGGTACTTAAGTGCAAAATGACCTCAGCTATCAAAGCACTTTTGGCAATGCTATTAGTACATTCTTTGAATATACGATTTCGGCTTCATCAGTTAAGTAAATAAATTAAAATGCTATTCCGGGACTGAAAAGATTGATAATTGAGGATAATCACAGGCTTTATAAAATACCTTGTTCTAGATGATTTTAAACTACATTACGAACTGAAACAAAATAATTAAGGTTATATTATGGAGTAAATCTCGAAAAATACAGCGCTTACCTTTGTCAATTATGAAAGCCCAATATCTGAATCATTAAACTGTCAAACAAACCAAGAATAGGGTGCTATTATACAAGCAAAAGGATTAAACTTTACTAGCAGAGAAAATTAATTTCCATAGAATACTTTAATTTCAAAATATTCAGGGAGATAAAGCAGAATTGAAAATTATAACTTTAAGAATGGAACTTACAAATAGAAAATAAATGCCTATAAAGAGAGTTCACGAAACATTAACGCTAAAACATCGATCAGAAGGTCGCATATTAATATCTAACTGACTTCAAGAATATATTTACAATTGAACTCAAATAAATGAACTTTTGAATTTGTGATAATAATTGTCGAAATAAAATCTCCAGATTAATATGGTTGCTTACGGAGAAAGGAAGAAGCGAGAGGATTATATAGAGAGTGTATAAGCTGGGGAGAAAGGACAAAACAAGAAGCAAAGTGGCGGATGCGGGCATAAAGGAAAGACCTCAGTCTCCCTGGAGACCTTAAAGGGACGAACTGATATGGGCAAGACGGTGTAGCAGTTACCCTTTCTCGTCGAGCTTTACTTGCCTATAACCATAAGGGATGGACATCCCCCGTGTGGCACTGGAGAGAGCGAGTATAAGGAAAATGGAAGAGAAATGAAAGAGAAAGAAGTACAAGGAAAATGTAAGTTAAACAAAAAAGACTGAAGAGAAAAGCGTTTACAGATTTGATGCTGCGAAGGCAAGCTGAAAAACGAGGTACAATAACAGAAGTAGCTAATAGACAAAGTATGTCAGAGATATAAAGACCTAGCCTTTGACAAGGATGAATTTCACACTCAAATATAGTACGTGCATTATGTATTGAATAAGTCAAAATATGACTTAAAACCAATTCTATATACTTATGTTTATCATACGGATTTCCTTCACTAAATCTTATGTATCAAAACATCATGTGCAATGAATGACGAAATTGGAGAGAATTACATAGTTTGAGACAAGAAGGACCAACGGAATTCGCCTTAGGGAAGAAGTACCTGCTTCGACCTTGAAATGTTAGTTTATTTACGATGGAGGAACCGTTTTATGAGAATTCTTCAGAAATGCATGTCAAACAGACTAATAAGCAATAGATTTCTAGAAGTTGTTTTGAAGATATCAAAGAGTAACTTGATATTTAAAAATGGGTAAACTATTTCAAAATCTGAAAATGCGAAAGTTGAGAACGGTGAAATTTTTTCCAGAACGGAAATAAAATACGGAGCAATAACGTGTTTCGATGTTAAAAACCTTCTCATAAAACTTTTATAATTTATTCTTTATACCTTCCTCGA
Source organism: Ladona fulva (assembly GCA_000376725.2). Lineage (NCBI taxonomy): Eukaryota > Metazoa > Arthropoda > Insecta > Odonata > Libellulidae > Ladona > Ladona fulva. The sequence goes on from KZ308446.1 coordinate 1,152,985, forward strand.
TAACAAATTAAAAAATTCATAGTTTTTTGACAAATGCCAAAGCTGAATGTAAAAAACAGAATTCATAACAAACAAGAAAGGTCTCTTAGAGAAAACTTAATTTTAGACAGTTTGAGCTTGAATTATTCGAAATATACTTTTCAAACATATTGTAAAGAATTTTCAACCGATATTATTCCATGAGCAAGCCAATCGAAATCTAACAGCTTATGAATAATGGCACTGGCAGTTCATAGAAATTTCTTTTTGATCAACATTCATGGACATATTCCACGAAGCTACACTCCAAGAATATAATAAAAGTTTTTGGTTAAGGGAATAGGAATACAAAAGCATTAAACGTCTTGATATTAGATAACACCATACAAAGGCAGTACTTCAGCTAAGCAAAAGGAAAGTATTGCTGGAAAATCACGAACAAAAACAAGTAGACGAGAACCGCGCACTAAGAATAAAATGAGGGACAGAAAAATGAAAGGCCATAAAAACAGGGGACGTAAAACACCTCGAGAAACACGGTGGATTAAAGAAAAACTCGAGGAACGAAAGAGAAACAGAAGGGAAAAGGAAAGAACGATAAAACGACGAACAGAGTGGGAGGGAAAGAAAAAAAGGAATCGAATGGTGTTGGAAAAGAGGCGTAAAGAGTGAGACTTCTTCGTGCGTGCTCTTATGGGGGAGGAAGAGAGAGGGTGAGAGAGTCGTAAAGAGCTAGCTATACGACCACGCGGTCTTAACTGTCCAACCGCCACTCCCGTGCGCCATCTTTGCCCGCCATTTTAACCATCCTTCCCGCCCGACGCCATCCGCCACCTCCTTTAACCCCTTGGAAAAAAACTCCTTAAAAACCCTCTTTCCTTACCAACCCCTACTCCCCTTCTCTCCTGAGAGATGGAGCAGTTTCCACCCTCCACAGATTCAGCGGAAAAATTCTTTTTTTTTAAAGCACGTTCGTGGCTGAATCTTCCGGCGCGAAGTGTGTCTGGTTGGTCTTGTAATGTAGAGCTAAGGGTTAATGTACCCAGGTGGATGGTTTCTTTTCCTTCTGCTTACGACTTTCAAGGGATGAAACGACTGATTTGGAGGATGATTTTACTGCCTGAACGCGTGGGTGTTTAGTCGTGGGATGGGGAATTAATATATATATTTTTTAAGGGTCTCAAGTCCATCACATAAGGATTGATATGGAGGAGTTCATGCTAAAGATACGTTAGAAACATCCGTTCTGGTAACAGATGTGGAAACCTATAGGTCATTCACATGCATTGAAGAAATGATGAAAATTGACAAATGCTAACCAACACGATAAAACCATAGCAGATTTACTTGGTTTAACTTTCACTAGATACGCTATGGAATGTTTTCCTTTTCAAGCCGCATTACGCACAATCAGAAAAATATGTAAGGACGTTCTTGATATCGTGGATTAAAAGGTTGGAATTCGTTGAAAGTAGACCAGAATCTGAAAAAGTAACCTTCAATCTAAATTAATTTATTAGCAATTCACCTCTTTTTATTAAAATTGTGGCGATAGATATTTTAGTAAATTCCCAAAAATTCAATAACGTATAAAAAATAAAGCATTTGATAAATTTAAAGTTTCACATTCGCATTTGAACATCGGAGCACGAGTTTAAATTGCATATTTAATAATTAAGCTTAATAAAACAGTAGCGTTCGATGATAATCTAATGTAATAACGATAAAATACAGCGTAAACTACTGTACATTCCACTTTGTGACATTCTAATGTAAATGTTGGTGGTAAAGCTCCTTTTAGAGAAAGTTACAAATTTCCACATCCTTTTCTTAATATTCCGTTCTCTTTCTGGAAGTTTTTCCAATAAAATAATTTTGTTCCGCCCTCTAATAATTAAAATTCGGATTCGCCAAGCTTTTTACAGTAAAAATAACGTGTAAATTCATTTAAACTAGTAATTACAATAAGCAACAGACTAAATCCTTTAAATTACGTTTCATTGTCATCATGTTCAAAGATTACTCAATCCAATTTTGTTTATCAATATCAATGACGAAACAATGACTTTGGTACAGTTTAACCAATATTGCATGACACTTTGAAGGGTTAGTACAGTAGTGCCTGTATTATTGGATATCACCTAAACAAACCATGTTCTTCTCAGATCATACTCCTGTCACGATTTTTCTCCTTATACTGTTATTTCAACTCTCGAAAAAATCTTCAATAAACATCTCTTCTATTAATAATTTGCCTAAAAGTCACATGGCATACTTGCCCACCTATAATCAATTCAGTTTAAGAAAACTTTAGTCTTCTATTGACCAAATTAAATCGTAAAATTAGCTAGAGTGATTCGGAATATTATCTCACAAATTTCAAATGCTACCCGAACTTTAGACTGTTATCAAAATAGCAATTCCGGATTAACGATAAAATGATTCGCCCTGTCCAAAGCAAGCCTTCTGACGGAAATTTTGTCACAATGTAAGTAATTTTAACCCAGAAATAACACGCCATCTTTAGCTGCGATAGTCATCCCTTCGTTCCTAGTTACCTTTTTCCTCTCATCCATATATACATGCGCCTTCTCCACATTCTCTCTCTTATTTTCTTGCCCTCTTATTTATTTTCTTTCGGTCCTTTCGTAGATGTCACTCTCCTCCCTTTGCAGGGGCCATCCCATTCTCCTCTTGCAGCCATCTGACTCCTCTCCCGACCGCCATCTTCTTTATCTCTTCCCTCCATGAGGACCACCTTCGCTCCCTCTCATCTTTATAGCATCCTCGGAGTCTCTGGGCACACACTCCATATCACTCTCGCCCACACCACGGCTCTCTCTCCCGCACCTCAAGGTCTTTTTTTCCATTCTCCCTTGCTGATTCTCCTTCCCCATTTCTCCTCACTATTTGCATCCTCCTTTTTTTCTTTCTGCTTCCAACAAACACGTGCCTCTCCCTTCATATTGCCTTAGCATTCCTCTCTCTTAACTCGTAAAAATCCCAACCTTCGTTGTAATTCCTTTGCAGTTTTCCGCATTTTTTCGATCACCATCGCTTTAATCGAACAGTTCTATTGGAATATTAACCGTTGGGATTAGTAACGGTAGAATTTAATCAAAGAAATATTCTTATATAAAAGCTAGTCCGAAGTCTCCATAATTCTACTTATTATTATTGAATGCTCTCAGACGCAGGTTGGGAATCCTTAAAATATAGTAGATTATAAGCTAGATCGCGACTGCTTAATAAATTTAGGGAAAGTACGTTTGCGGAAGAGGTAGTCGATATTATGCGACCCCCCATGCTACCTTGGGCGATCCGACAATGAGCGAAAAATAAGAGAAATAGATGCTAGGACGAGTCGCTTTAAGAATTCATTCTTCCCGCGAACGATACGCGATAACAATAGGTTAAAAAAATAGTACGAATCCTCGGTGTTTTCACCCCTTGCCACACGCCGAAAGGCGGCTTGCAGGGTATTTATGTAGATATAGATTATCTTAATTTTGCCTCTCAATTTCATCTTTCATTGAGCATCCCTATTACCAACCGAATTCTGTTCTGACATTTTTTAACTTCGAAAATTTTCACCGACTCTTTCACTTTTTAAATTTTGATTTGACGAATTTAATGTCTTTTTTCTATAATGGTGTGAAAGATTGTTGAATAACTACAAATATATCCTCTTCAATGGTACGGTACAAAGGAAGCTCTCACGTTAAGCTTAAAATTCTTTGGTGACGCTTATACTTAATCTAGATTCGTCAAAATTCTTCATGTTTCCTTTACAAAATTAGCAATAACATATGTTCGATGAAATCTAAATGACAATAGTTCATGATTTTGGGCAGAATACTGCTTCATAGTAATTTTCGCCTGTCTCGTGTATTGAGATATCGGAAGAGTTAGATTTATTTTTAGATTTTAAAGTAAAAATTTATTTCCCCAATCCTAAAATGAAAAATAAAGTGATCGCTAACCAATCCCTAACTAAAATCCATAGAATCTTATTTTCGATGTGCAATCAATAATTTCTATGAATTTTAAAAGAAAATGACTGATATCAAGTCAGTAGGCCAAATCGGACTGAGTGACTTACTATTATTTTTAAACGCTAGTTCTTGATATAATTTTCAGTAGATATAGTAAAACAAGCAAAGTCTTTCCCTATCGATATGTAATTCAACAATGATCTAATTCTATTTTTTGAAGAATCATTCAGCGCAATTTCACAATTATCTAATTGTATTCAAAATCAGGACGAATTCAACGAAAGGTTGAAAATATTAAAGGAATATATAGAAAACGCCACATGTAATAAACGGTAGGCGTCGAAATATTTTTAACTGATTTTGAATGTGCATATATACAAAGTAAAATAAAGGAAATGAGATATCAATATGACGAAAGCGGCTCCAATTACTCAAGAAATCTAAAAGAGGCTTTTTTGAAAAATAGGACCCAAATCTAAATATCTTTCCATTTAAAACGAAGAAATCTTGCTCATAGTTTTCATGAAAATATTTGTTGCTTTCGATATCGTTCATTTACACGAAATCATACTTTGGCTACAATAAAAATATTTTAGAAATGTGTATTCTATTTCCCTGTCGACACGTCTTCGAATTTAAACTTAGCCTCCCTTCATAGCAGTGGTTCAGAGGGCGTGCTATGTGATAGCAGAGGCAAAACTCCTTGCCTTACTTAAGGAGGGAATCTTCCTGTGGAAAGCACTGCTACGCAAGGTTTGCAAACTCTTGCGATGTTATCACCTCCTATTCCCGAGCCCTCTCCCGCAAAACATTCCGAGGAGATGTCGAGGGACCCTGGAGATCCGAATGTTTCATGCATGTGGTGAATTTTGAAGGGAAATCTTCTCGAGTTCATCTCCCACTTCCCTCAAGTCAGCCTCTTTGACGCCTTCTCCGCCAGAGGGCAGTGCGAAGAGCGCTACAGGGATGAGCTATTCCGCATCTCACGACAGTGAAGAAACCCCTCGATGAAAGCTTCTTTCAGAGAGGAAACCTTTGCGTAATTTTTCAGATTGATAAAAATTTAGGATACAGCGTTTTCGTATACACTAGTGAAGAGCGGAGGTAAAAATCAATGCCGGGCAATGTACAAGGTAAGAAATGAAGTATTTTGTCATTTTAGCTGATGAGATTTTAGCAGCAAACATTTATAGCCAAAAGGTAATGAGCAACATCTGTTTCTTCAAGAACTTCAAAAGAACAACTATCGCCACAGCAACTAATCGTCAGATACACAATTGAAATCGAGTTAAAAGGGATCGTTAATCCAAATAGCATATTCTTCAACTATGAAACCTCCAGTCAAAGATCCACAATTTTGTTGCTATCCATAGCAAAACTTTCTTACAATAATAATTTTTAAAACTACAACGATCAGCATAAATAAGCTAAGTTTTCATTTACTCGGAACATAATAAGTCGAAAGCGTCCTTCAACAAAAATATTTTCAGGGGGAGCGTAAGACTATATGATTCGACTTTTGTGATGATTTTAGTTAAAACATACACTTGTAATATAAATTTCCGGTTAAACTGAGTTAGGTCCGCACGTCATCGAGAATATTTCCCTACCAGTCTAGGACCTTACGTGATTAACTAACAAAGTACTTACATAAAAAACTAGTTATTCAGACATTTATATATTTATCTTTCCACAAGGAAATAAAAGAATGTCCCCGATGACTTCTCTTTAGAATTATTCTAGGGTAAAAAACAATTCTTAAAAAGAAGAAAAAAAGAGAAAGACAATTAGCAGTTTCTGCCAACAAAAGAACGAGATAATTCTCTCACTCACTATCATTCAGATATTCGTGCAGTTACATTGATTACACGTAACTATTCCTTCTATGAGGAAATATATCAATTAATCAAAAAATTCCGCGAGAGTAGTTTTAACAGATTCTTTCAGTCCTATAATCATTGACGAATTCTTAGTTCGGAGTCCTCTAGCCACCAATAGAGTTGATAGCACCCGTTACTAGATATCAATCTTCGATTGTGCTCCAGGATCTGTGAGTCCGCTCATAGATGTATAATAATCGAGCTGATTGTAACAGTTCCTCAATTGCGATCGATGTATTTCAATTTTTATCAAACGATTCCGCCCGCTACACAGGCTGACCGAAAGACCGTGGAGAACACCACATGTGCTGGTTTCAATCGAATTGACAGGGATCACTGCGATGATTAATGGCTCCCGGTTGAGACGATAAGAGATTGATACGTGCGATCAGTCAAACGGAATTTCCTCCCTTTTTTATGGTCGCTTTGAATTATGAAATCTTGTCGCCTTTCTCTTGCCTGGGATCAATTGTAAAAATCATTCGCTCTTTGTTAGGTCTAAAGAGAATAGGGACGGCATGGAAATTTTATTCTATCACTTTAAGTGAGAATCCGGATAACGATTCATATATAGAACGTAAATATATACAGCTTTAATTCAATATTTATCAAAATTATTATAATTACAAGTCACTTAATCTATCCACACTACAGCAGGAACTTCAAAAAGCTCCCTGTATTTATACATTCTGTAATATTATACCATGCTCTAAACAAAACACTTAAAAAGTTCGCATAAATATAGATACATTTATGCTTAAAATTGCCAGTTTTACCTGCATATTCTATTTAATCAATAGTCTAATGTAATGTATAAAAGTTGTCAGCCGGTTATTTTTAAACCTTTTTGATTTGACAGCACAATTTTTTAATTAACGCCTGAGGATAAATAAATGCCATCAAACTGAATCATTTCCATTAGTCACTTTTTAACCTCAAAATTAAGTGATAATAAATCTATGAGAGAATCGTTACGAAATTAAGTTTTAAATTCATTAGAATATTATGTATTCCGCAATTAAAATTGATTTAAATTTCGCACTGACGGTAAATAGCCTCTCAACAAATAAGAGAAACGTAATGATTCAAAAATGCCTTATATTAAAATCTATGTTTCACTTTAAATAACATCAATTAAAAAAAAATTCTAATGAGCTAAAATTGCCATCGATCACAGTATATAAACATGTAATAATATCTAATAGCATCATAAATATGTTTCAAAGGTCTAGAGCTCCAGATTCCCTGATTGCTATAATTACCACACACGTAATTTTTACTAAAATCTTTCTCCATATTTCACACAAAACAAAGCTTTTAGATATACGACATATCATCAAACTCCTTTAAGAAAATATACCCCTGCATAAATAGCGACTTCTTATGTAATTTCCAACCCGAATGTCTTGTGTTTCGTAATCGTTCGATTTAGATTTAGGATCGAACTAATTTGTTGTGCCTATATACGTGAATGAAATGATTTTTTTCATAAATTTTCACATGTAAGAGAATCAGCCAGACACGAGGAATGATTCCCCATCGTGAATATGTTCCTTCCAATCTATCTCTGCAATTTTAATAACTTCTGATTATAAATACACTCTCACCCAAACAAAGGGGCGAGACGAAGTACATACATTGATAGGTATCTTTCTTCTCTTCATTCTAACCCTTTTCCTTCTCTTTTCATCTTAGACACGCGCATGATACTTATCTCTGCACGATGGCGATCGGCAGTCTTCCTCATCAAAACAGGACACTAAACAGATGATCACCAGCTTAGTTTCGCACCCTTCCCACGGCGCTACTGTTACCCACGAGGGGAACTACGGTGTTACTCGATATCATTGCCCTAGTCCGAATCCGGTTTTTCCTCGAGTAAAATATCCCATGACGAGATTCAATTGATCGTGCAATAAAGCTAATACATCTTCAAGCCATTTTTTCTAACGCAGGTGCGACTTACATGTTGACCAACCAGTAGTGGTTTTATTACCCTGCGAATCATTCAGTAAAAAATCGCTCATCAGTTTTTTTTCCGCTTCCATATGAAGAATACAGAATAAAATAATTTTTTCAGAAAAAGGGTCTTACTACTGTAAATTTGCACTGGACTGCAGAACGAAATAAGCACCGGAAGTTATTCGACGCGGTCTTTACTCCCAACATTTCATTTCAGTTCCGTTTAATTGCGCACCGTCCGACTTTCCGAGAATCCTTAGGACGCGACGGCTCGGTATTTGTATTTTTTTTTGACTAAGTTATATGTAGTTATAGTTAGTTTAGTAAATCTGGAGTTTCTTAGGAAGTGATCAAAACTGAGACAAAACCAAACAAGTCGATTAATTATTAATTTTACAATAAAGGACCTGTTTTTCTCCCGGAATATCCTTCTTTAATTTACTGAAGTTGTAAAGTTATTTTCGTGTCCGTGTCATTTCGATTGATAGTCAATAATAATTATCATTAACATTGTTAACGATTGTTATGATAATATCACCTAAGCGATGAGAAGTAAAAAAACAGTACATGAGTTACTATCGTAGACTACTCTTTTACTCATACATATTTCCTCTTTGAATGAGATCTACGATAGGTCTGCGGCCCAAATCTCTGGCAATCTAAAGACAGCTTTAACAAATTTAACTAGATGGCAATGTGTTATTTACATATCGTAGGTTTCGTATCATTAATTCTTGTAATTTCTTTTAAATGGGCCTAAATTAAACGTGTTTTCTTATAGGAAAAGGCTTGAGCTCTGATTAAACAATTGGCAAGTCGTCAGCTCTTAGCTTGGATCAGATCAGTCAAGGCTTGTTTATAACCACAAAATGTAACAATATATTCGTTTATTTTAACAGAAATCTCAAAATTTCGTATTGCAAGCGATATTTCCACAACCAAGAACCTTTATTTGATTTTTTGGTGCTCGTCTAGATTTCGTACGGCTATTCTTTGCAATTTATTTATGCAAAAGAAGTAAAGCCTGCAAACGATAAAAATGAACATGTATCTCTTATGGGATCACGTCTGATCTGATGTCGAACTGGGGGCGGTTAAGTAAATAAAAAGTAGCCAATTATCCACGCATTTAACAATCCTTAAAGTTTGAAAGTTGTGCAAATGTTGTTTTCTCGTGTTTTTAGACAAACATTCACACACATATACAAAATTTCTACCTTATTTATAAGATTCACGCAATATCAATGTTTTTGCAAATCCACTAAGAGCAAGATATATAGAAAACAATACCCATATTTTCAATATGTGATGATTTAAATGAATGCTAATGGCGCACTTTGTGCGAATTTAATATGGGAAGAGCAATGGAAAAATATCGAACTGAACTGAGTTTCAATTTTCTGGAAATTTCTTTCACTGAACTACCATTACAGACCTCTGTACATGAAAAGCGGCGATCGCTAAATAAAAATCGGTGTCAAAAAATAATAGGAGACAAACAAGACAATCGATTTAAGGTAATTAGATTATTCTTAATTAAAAGGACTTTATTACTAGGCAATTAAAAGGATATGAATGAATTATTTTCATAAGACTTGTCATAAAAAATAGGCAGAGAAAACAGCGCGGATCATTTGATAAACAATTTACTAAGATCCTCAAGTACATATATCATAAATGGAAATAAAAATAATGGACCTGAAATCTGAACCCTTCGGAAACTCATTCCCGATAAAGCACCACTACCATGCAATTTCTGCAGTCAAAAGATCAATGAGAAATAAATGAGACGACAGTGATCTCCGCATTTCTCCAACGCTACACCCTCTCTGGGACCACTAAGAGGGCAAGATATATGCATGACCCAGCTTCCCTCTAATAGATCTGCACTTCCAACCATTTGGAACTTCTGGTTTTTCAGGAGGGGGACGGGAAATGTGATTGAATTCCGGCGATTAATCACCTTTTAACAATCCACTTCTTCCCTTCTGGTCCCTCCCCTAACCGGTCACGCCTCACTCCCTTCTTCGACCCATTCCGCACCCTATATCTCGTCCTCTACCCATCATGCACCGGAGGGTTTGACCTCTCGTGCAGGACGACGGTCGTAAAATCCCCACCTCTGCGCGACCTTCTCTTCCAGGAACCACAATGCCATTCCGGATCCGCCCCCTCGGCCCCCCCTGACCAGACTGCCCTTAGCGACATCTCTCTTAACATACACCGCCGCTCTTCTCTTAAGTGCTTTAAGTGGACTCACAATGGATCCGATCTTGTGCACTTGCGCCGCAACGAGTTTTCAAACGCTTCCTTATCTTCTGGTCAATTCTCCACTACTTACTCTTAGAGGAGGTTTTTAGGGCGGCACTACGCTTAAGTGGAGAGTTTCTGAATTTGGACTTTAAATCCGAGGATTTCTTGATCCACACCGTAGTTTTTTCTGCTCAAATTCTTAATTTTCCTGATGGTGGATTTAGTGCTTCCATAGTTTATGCCTTAAACCATTTTTTGTGAGTTTTAAATTTGTTTTGAATTTTTAAATAGAAAATAAAATAAATAATAATAAAAAATAAATAAAATAAAATGTACAATAAGATACCTAAGAAGGTAGGTGGAAGACTATACCATATAAGGGTAGGTGGAAGAGAGACCTACTCGGGCCTAGTCTCGCCATTAAAGGGTCTAATAATAATAATAATAATAAACCTGAATGGTTACGCGGAAATTTTTGGCCATTAAATATTTCTTTAGGGCAATTTCCTCTTCGCGAGTACACTGCTAATTAAGATATACCTCGTGATTATCACGAAATATTTACTTTCCCACATCACTTATGATGGCAGAAACCGTTCGTTAATTAAAATCTGTAGAAATTACGAATCTCTGTTTAATTTGCAGCATTTAGTGGCGTTCTACGAAACGGCCGAAACGTATTGATCGTATTTCTCAAAGTAATAATTCAAATCGAAGCTATGGTTCAATTACGGACTAGAAATTGTTAATGGCGCAAATAATGCACATTTATCATTATTAAAGATTACTTTTGCTTCGAATTCGTTCGTGGTATTCGTCTCTAAATAGAACAATTTCACAGCTATGAGGCCGAAAAATTTTAAATACTATTTCAATACAATTCTTTATTATTCAACTATCTAAATTGCATTACCTTAAACTATTCTAAATGCGTAAAAAACCAAAGTTTCTAGACGATGCAGGTCTTGAGAAAAATTTTCGAAATTGAACGAAAACCTCCGAAAATCTCTTGATAATCGACAATTCTTCTAATGAAACTCATTGCATTCACATTCGTGTTCTTGTGCAATATAATACATCATAAACTCGCAAAATGATCATACAGCTTGGTTTCTCCTTCCATCATAAACTACCAAGTGACGCATGTTTTATATGCCTATCGTGCAGCAATCATGGACAAGTAAGCATCATTGATCGGAAATTAAGAGAGACAGTTCAAAGTATTCCCTAACACTATTACGACGCAATATAATCCCTCATTCAGATTTACACGCTTTATGTATATATATTAGCAACAGTACAGAAAGGCAGTGCATAACTCTTTTCCCTTCATAAACCTGCTATAAGCGGAGCGAGAGGATTACGACTGACACATGGATTATACGCTTTAAATATGTTTATTTCCATCCTCCGCCATTTAAAGAGACGTTTCTATAGAGACGAAACGGGCACGCTCGCACCCTTACGACTGGATTGATGGTTAGGGTTCTTATCCCTCCATCACCTGCTCCTCCGTAGACCATTTGCCAAGTCTTCGACAACTCCGTTCATGGGTCCGCCTCGAGGACATCTGCCATTATCCGTTCGTAGTAGTCGAAACTAGTGCATCCTCGGAGCTTAAGGTTGTCGCGCTGAATGGAAGAGCTGAATGGAAATGGACCGCCCCGTTCCACCTGCGATCACGAGACCGTGAATTCCCTCTTTCCGGTTTCAGATTTATGGACCGGTAGCTGGAAAACTTCGAAGGGGACTTAACGCTTGGACTACCAGAGTTGGTCCTTCTGGTAAAGAAGATATTTCCGGTAAATGAACCGAAACTGCTGATGAACGTAAGAAATGCTAGAGGCATGGAAGTGATGGAAGCCTATAAATGATGCTTACGTCATTAAAAGTAGTATTCACTCTCGGATACTCCGATAAATTTTTACAATATATCTGAGATTGGGCTACCATCGAAACGGAAAGAAACTGAAATTACTATCTCGATGATGGCTATGCTATTCAACTCGATAAGAAGTGAGAACTGCAAAGTTACGGGCAAAAATCAACAGTTTTTAACGAGACATTAAAAACCTTGTCTTCGGAAAAAGACGCAAGATTTAAGAACTAAACACATAGAAGAAGCGACTAATTGTGTACTATTATCTGCGCAGTCATCATCACTAAGGCATGAATAAGGATATAAGACCTCTATAACATTCGCTTTAAAAAGATTTGAAAAAGATGTCAGGCGACTAGGCAAGGTGAGGATTGACGTAGTTACCCTTGCTTTCCTCACTGTGACATCTTAATCACAACTAATTACGCAGCTAATATTATCAAATATAATTTACACCCCTTGAAAATCGACATATCTACTCCAGAATCGGACGGAAGCGAAAGAAATATTGTCGCTTAAGGACTTGGACTATATACGGTACGATGACAGCTTGTTATTTAATTATACCAAATTCTTCGGGCAACGTATGTACCAATCATGATTTAATCCTTGGATTGGAAAATAGTATAAATTTTAAGTCATGACGATCATCTACAAGCAACTACATCGCTTTCTTCATCAAATGACGAGTACTTTATTACAAAGCAAATCAACACACAGTGTTTTTGGAACGTTGACTTGATTGACGTACATATATAAATAGAACTAGCCAACCTTCATTCATCCTAACCAATCATAACTTCTTTCTTTTCCCTCTCCGTTCCTTCCCTTCCTTTCCTCTTTCGTAGAATCGCAAGCGCCCTATACTTTCACCACGCCATCCTGAAGCATTCCGCCATTTTGTATTCAAAATCCCACCTCTTCCTTCCCCTCTTGAGCTCTCCGGCTCCCGTCCGCTCCTATCCACATCTCTTCCCCTCAAACTCCCTTTCATGCGCTGTCCGTATTTATCTTCGACATTAGCAAGTCTCCTTCCCTTCCTTCCTGGACCAGGGAGCAGACCGAGGGAAGGAGAATGGGGAAATGCGAGAAATAGGCGTCGGATTAATGTAGGGACGAGTTCTCGGGGAGAGTTTGAGGAATGAATTTCTTTTGCGCTTTTAATGATGAATCGAGTTGGAGAGAAGAAAAATTCGCGGCTGGCCGCTATTTTCTCGTCAGGGAAATGTGTTCCGGGGGAATGTCGGCTCCAATGATCGAAACGCTCAGTAAAAACTCCGTGGGGAAGACGGGTGGACGACGTTAAGTATGTATTGATACAGTTGCGGTTTTCACGCTTCTCTTGGAAGGAGCGTAGATCCATTAGTTACAGAGGAGCTAACGAAGAGCGAATGATGAAAACGCAATAACCCTCTCGACTCGCGCAAAAGCTATTACTCAGGTTGGAGCAGAAGAGGATGCAAGAAGGGAGAAATTATTAATTATCTTAAAGAATTGCAAGCAGTATTTAACACTTATAATGAGAACGATCGACTTTTTGCGAAATTGTGAGGAAAACTACTTAATTTACTGAACTTTTAGTGAATTAAAAAGTATCCATTTCTTACCAGTTGATGGCATTAATATTATGCCGCGTCTGAAATGAAAGACTACTAAAGGTTGCCTGTAAACGCATGCCTAATCCTTAACACCTTAAAGCAGATTTTGTAGAGCTTTTTATTTAAAATGCCGTTCGCGCATGTGTCTTAGATGAAAATAAATCTCTTCGGAAGCACCAAAATATATTATTAGCCAAGGTTAATTGTAGAAGATTAGCGTTTTAAGAGATACCTGTACTTGATCCTCAAAAGAAATATTTCTACATTTTTGTAGTTGGCATCGCTTTAGAAAATTATGTAAAACAATGGATTGAAATTAAATCTTCCGTCGATTTAACCACCACTCAAACAAAACAAAAAACACTCTCTTCTCATTCGGAAACATTTTTACGGTGTTTATATGTCTTCATTCTATACTGTATGGAAGGTATATTTGCGACCCTAAAGGAAAGCATAGGAGAAAAAATATTGACATGCACTGCTTCCGATTCCCTAAATTACCCTAAATATAGGATGTAGAGCTGAAAATGGGTCATTATTATTTGCATGAAATAGAGGTATAGGCCCATTTTATGGTCATATTAGTAAATAGTAAAATATCACTCCAAAAAATTCATCAAGGAAAATAATAACAAAGCTATGAGACCAATCACCTCGGTTATACTAGTGTTAGTATTGTTAAAAGTGCTTCGACAATTGAAGTCATTTCGCACGTAGGCCCCTACCGGGAACCGAACCCGGTACCGCATCCCCGAAAGTCGAATGCGTTACCCACATGGCTATCCGGAGGCCTCACCTCGGTTATAAATTGCCCCACTTACAAATTATTAAAAAGAAAAAGTGGTTATTGAAACCTTGATGGTTATTTGGGGTGATTTTTTACTATTTACTATTACATGCATGGTACCAGTATAATCTGCTTGTGCGATGTATACTGTCAAATGTTTTTGGAATAAACTGCTATCAATGTCATTTATTTATCCAAAATACTCAATGGGATGTTCTAATCTTTTTCTGTTCACAAATAAATCTTTAATCATCTTTGAAAATTGCGGTATGGAATTCTGAGCAATATTGCATAGGATAAGATTAAAAATTTATTTAAATACGAACTTTTCCAATAACAACAATAAAACATACATGACATATCACGTATGACATTCATACGCGATATTTCACTATCTTGGAGCAATAACCTCACAGAATATGTAACAAGGTCGCACGATAGGGACACTAGCTTTGCAGATTTCTCTCTATCTCATTTATGGGGCAAATATTTTGTATTCAGACCGCAAACTCTTCGGCAAAACTATTTAATTTAATGCGTCTGTTATCTTTTAGGAGACTTCAACAACTTAGTTCCATAGGAAGAGTCCGAAACGAATGATCCTGAATGAAAGAAAACACACCGACACCTCGTCCAGTAACATAATCCTCCCTCAATCACCAACCAGCGAATCCCCAATACATTTTTTTTTATTTTTCCTCCGACCCCCTTTCGGATGCGCTGGGATATAGGCCGAAAAAAGTCTCTCTTTTGTGCTTTCATTTGTAACATCCCTTAGCAGGGATGTAAGCCGTCATGCTAATAGTCTGCAGATTGCCTGAAGGACGCCTTATGAAGGGAGGAACGATTCAGGGATGGGGGGGATTAGTTTTCGAAGAGGGGTGAACTCGATGAAGGGGAAGTGAGAAATAAAAAACGGATAGGGTGAGGATAAGATTAAGGGTTAGGGTGACGGCTACACTGTACAACCCCGCACGAGCTTTATCAACACAGTTGTGGGCTGACCAGGATTCGCTTGTAGGTGTCGATGTGCGACCACTGTTAGTCACTTGCTTTTCCTTACAGCGCCATACTGCTCCCCCGTTGTATTCATGATGTTTCCCTTTTTTATTTGGCCATCCACCTGGCCTGACTTTGCGTACATCTCCTATACGACCAGCTACCGCGTCATCGGATAAATTCCAGTCGACTTGCTTCGAAGAACGGGCACCCTGACTTCTTTGGGATGTAAGGGGTGCCACTATCAGTGACGCAGTACGTTCGCAAATGAGAGCATCTGTCGCCTTAGTAGGAATTTACTTAAGGATGCGTATATGTCTCTTCTATTTGTGCCTCAAACGAAATGCACTAACTAAATTACTTGCGAGTTAATAACTGATACCTGTCCGATAACATGTATAAAATGCACTTTGCAATTACGTATCTGACTTCAGAACCTCATTGAGATTTCCCTAAAAACATTTCATCATTTAAATTTGGGAAAACTTTTTAAATTTAACTAAATAAATTTCAGTTGAGTATCGCATTGCATCAAAAAAATTTTTAAGTTGACAACGGACTATTTTAGAGAGATTTTAATTTAATTTATCAATAATCTATCTCCAAGGATAAAAAGATTTATAAAATAGCGGCATGGCCAGGACTCGAATCCAGGTCTCCCACTTTCCGTGGCAGGTATTTCCACTTCTGTTTATCCCGGGGTTTTAAGGAGCCCACCTCCTCGTGCAAAATTAAAAAAACATCCCTCGTCCTTTTTAATCTTCCTCCGGCTTTTCAGCTAATAATCAACTAATTTTTTGTTAAGGGATTTCGATATTTTCAATGAAATAATAAAAACCACTGTAAAAATGAAACATACATTACCTACTTTACTTCTACAGCTTAAAATAATTAAAATATCAGATTAATAAACTAATGAATAAACTTAACATTAATTACAATTAAGGAGGTTTTTGAATAGAGATTTCGGTGTGACTTCACGACATGTGCATCTATAAATCATAAAATATTGTCGAAAAACCTTAAAACCTAATGAAACATACAATGCTAAGTTGATTATTTAATCCCAAATTATTTCTGTGGCAGTTTTCTTTTCCCTATACAATAGCATTGTTTCATTTAGAAAATATAAACGCCAAATTTTAAGGAAAAATATGCTATTGAAATATGAATTCATTTTATGGTCCTTTGCTCACACAACTTCATCACTACTATCATATCAGCAAAAATTTGTTGTAAACACTTTCGTGTAGAAAACAAAGCTCTAAAAGACACAGATATTGGGGAAATTAATTAGTATAACCTTGGAGTGAGGGTTCAACACTATCTCTGATTTTATTTCATTGAAGGTACATGTGGCACGCAATAATCACTATTTTCACCCTTACGATCATTGTGTTCTAAAAGAATCGGCACACACTGTCATCTGACAAATTTCATCCTCTTTAAAGGCGTTTAAATCATAAAATACGTTTTACTGCAGCGCAGTAAAACAGAACTGCAATGCAGTTTAACTGTATACTCGTACATCAATACGAACGTTAGCAATTCTGAATAATAACCAAATTTTGCGTCGAAATAAAAATAACTTTAACCAGAAATAGATGCTCATAAATGCGTACTGATAAAAGATAAACTTCGGAGCATTCGTTCCCTCGAGCCTAAGTATGTTCTTTTTCTCTCCATTATATCCGCAAAGTCATTTTTCTATCACCATCCTCATTCCTCTTTCTACCTACCTTATTTATCCTTTTTCCCGTACGCATTGCCCATGCACATAGATGCTCTTCCCCTTATGCTTTGGCCACCATACCACGACACTTGTCACACTCCCTTGTAATGAATATCGGATCATTCTCGCTCCGCTGAAAGGGGTCACCCCTGCAAAGGATGCGCATTAATTCATTTATAAAGGGATCGCCGGTGCAACCCCTTGCGCTATGGACATAAATTTGGATCATTTATTTCGTCTCTCTGAAGTATGCTGCACTTTACTTGGCAAAGGGGCCCAATGGAAAATGTTCTCTGGCGAAAATGGACTGAATCGATTGTACGGCCCTTTGAAAATGGGCCACCGATGAAGTAAAAAGGAAATGTGTGGATATTAAATGGGACGAGAAGCGGCCGATGAAATAAACAAGTTCTTGACCATACATTCCTAGAAGCCTTTCGAAATAGGTTTTAGAGGCTGTCAGTTTGGAATTGATAATGAAAATTATTAGGTTAAAGGTCAGGGTAAAGAATAAAGGATCGAAAATAATCTTATTTTGAATGAAATTAACTTCTCTGGCGTAAATTTGATTGAACTAGTAACTCATTATATATATAAAACCATGCAATTCCATGCTATAAATTCAATGCATTCGAAGTCACATAAAACACCAATTGTGTAAGAACTACAACTATTTTTAAGCCATTTCAACCCTGGGTTACAACACGTTCTTCGTAATCTACATCAATTATGGATGATATTGTCGAGACCCTCTACTTAGCGTACAATAATTTTTGTCGAAACTAAACATATACTATTAAATACTTTTAACTTGCTTTAAAGCCTGTCAGTATTGACGAAAATTTTTCAATTAAGTTTCAAGTTTAAATGTTCACATTATTTTTTATAAAAACATTCTTCTCCTAAAAGATCCGAAATTATCTTCCTACGAAATCAGTAATATGAAAATACAAGGTAGCTCTTATGCAATGAGATTTCCTCATTGTGTCTAAGAGATTGAGATTCTGATAGCTAATAATTAAACTTAAATAAATGTAATCTGAGTTAGTTACAATTAATTCATTTGATTGAAGAAAATAGTTATAATAGTTCGTTGTAAATATCCCATCATCCTTCGTACTGCGCAGTCTGAACTGGTCGAATATCAATTACCGTAGATAAGCCGGAAAGATCTCGATTGATCCAGTTCATCAAATGAAATGTATTTTTTCCAAAAATATACGTTTTTTATATAGCAGCAAAATGAATCAAAAGAAACACTACTTTACAAAAAATTGTAGATAATAGCAATTACATTGATCTTCCAGGTCTATGTCACATATATCAGCGATTTTTGGCCTCATAGAAGTAGATTTGTATGTAGTATCCTTTTATGCCCATCAGGTATCTTTCCAATAAATTTGAATTTGATTGTAGGCTGTAAATTTCCTATCGCGTTATATATTAAACGAATTTACCCTCTTTCCCCTATTACAGGTCAATCCCTAATCACATTTTCTTATTTCAAAGGGAGAGAAATGTTTGACATTGCTGTAACATATATAAAATATCTTCCTACATCTTATATATAGGTATCAGATGCTGGAGGATTCTGTAATCTTCTGTGAAATATTGCTTATCCGGAAGCGAATAATTAGATGTTGGCTATTCACCTCATCTCACTAGCAACTTTCACTCAATTCCTTTCCACAATCAATCAACGTTATCTACTCAATTTGTTCAATCCACCAGCGTTAAAAAAGGATCCATTGACTTCTTCCTGGATCATTAACTTAGCTCATGGCTTCCAGTCTGAAGAGGCAAAAATCGAAAAATCATGCCAGGTGCTTTTCTTTCGTGATGACTAATCACAACACGGTGAAGTAAGATTAAAATCCTAACTTCGACATACAAGTTAATTCAATGCACGAAGATGCTCGTGAGCTCCTAGACAGTCAATTCCCATTCGGCGCGTTCGTCTTTGGTGAAAGCAGTCCTGGGTTCGATTCCCAAAGGGAGCTCTTATGTGCTAAATGAATGAATGTGCCGAAGCAATTTTAGAAAAGGTAAATATGCTCGACTTAAAAAGATTAGAAATCAGCCTAAATCAACGTTTACAGCCTTAGAACATTTATACTAAATAATACTCATAAAAGCGTTCAAATTCTTTGGAAGCAGAACTAGGAATCAGGTATTGCTCCAAATTAATTGCAAACTTATGACAAGTTGTCAGCAAAGAGCTCAGTATACCGTTTTTCTTTGATGTAAGAACACTTTAATAATTCATCAAATTACGTAATAAAGGTCTAATACCAGAATCAATACTCATAAGAATGAACGAAGCACGATATTTATCATCGGACAACTCCAGGTAATAGAAAATAATGCACCAATGTATTATATTTAGGCAAGAATTATCGAATTTGAAAATGTGATAACAATAATTTAAGCTGTGACTTGTTGATTCACCGTATAATCTAATTTTTGAAATATAAGAAAATGCTCAAATAGCTCGTAGAATTACCCGCGATCCGTAGAACTTTTGGGAAAATTCAAGAGAACAAACAGAGCGTAATGAATTTATTCGATATCCCCCTTGAAGTTATAGCTCTACAGCTTTATTTGCGAATACATGGCAAACTCTGAACATCAGTGCTTTCCAATTCTCGTAATCGAGGAAAAATCACCAATTATAAGAGAATGACTGTAAATGTGATTAAATATCAACATTTGAATACAGACTTATATTTTTATGAGGAATTTAGAACGAAATATTGCTCTCAGCAACGAAGAGAATAAAAATAAGGTTGGTTGACCACAAATCTACTATAAGGAATAGCATCGCATTAAATAGATAAAATAGAGTAAACAATTTACCACAGTGAAAAAGGAAGACAGATTATTTCGCATGTAAAGGTGTGATCCTAGAAAAATCTCAAGGAAAAAGGGACCATAACAAATAACATGCATAAATACCACAATTAAATAATACCACAATTCAGTTGCAGCATCATAGAATCACTATTCCTACTTCGACTTGAATTGAAAAGCGAGCGAAGAGGCACTGAAAACACCAAACCTGCCATATATGTGATGAAAATAGAATTACAATTTTTGAAAGACAAAAAATTAACCATATTAAAGCCCAGCGTAGGGACAACCAGTCAGAGTAAACTCATTCCTTCTATACAGGGTGATTAGTCTACGTTACCAAGATAAATACTGTAAGAAAATCCAGCCTAATGCAATGAGTAGAAGGGCACTGAAAAATCGATATGGTATGTATATCATTTTAAATTGAAAGAGGTAAAACTAAGGCCTGGAAGATTGTCTTATCTCAATATTTCGAGTATGGCATGAGTTGGCATTTTAAAAGGGGGTTGAAAGGAAAATATTACCATAAAGGACGAACGATTTTTATTCAAAGTAATTATTATTAAAACGTAAAACTAGATCTAACAAAAGCTGTTTAGCACTTTCTGTTTCGCCTTTACAGTGGACAGAATTAAATTTTTATTTTCTTTAATCCGTTTCATCAGGATACCTGAACGACGATATTCCCTAAAATCAACTTTTGTGGAGCACTAATTTTCGTTCCCGAAATAATGTCATACCAATTTCACTTCCGCAGTATTTTGGGCGCATCGGAGAGGCCATCAAGATAGAGCGGCGATACCATCCTAGTCGTAGAGTGAGGGAGGAGGAGGAAATGTACCGAAGAACAATGGAATGGGAGAAAAAGGGAACCGCGATGCTAGGGTACGATCTTTGTCCCTGGCCGTTCGTGCGTGGAGCCGAACTGCCGTGGAGAGGAGTGGGGGTGCGTTCTGGGATGAATTCAGGGATATACAAGGGGGGAAGTGGTGGCTGGTAGGGAGCAGTGTTTGGTGACCGTTTGTTGTTGGACGGATCCTCCTACTTACCCGAGGCAGTTGCATAAAGAGGGGAAAACAGGAAGGGAGGGAAGGACGTCCGTGGAAGTTCAATTGAGATGTATGGAGGCGTTCGAAGTCGTGCCTGCTTCTCCATGGAGATGATTGTTACGTTAGCCACGAGCCGAGCAAGTGCATCCTTTCCGCTCCGTCGCGGTGCACGCTTTCGAAAAGATATTTCCGCATCTGTTGAGGAACAGTTGGGAGTCAGCTCTTGGATGAAAATGCGGAGGAAATCGAATGAAAAGGTCTACGGAAAAGTAGGTTGGTGATGTCGAGATTTTATGCCGGTTAAGGCTGTTACCAATTTCGCACGAGAAATACGAAGGATACTTTTTTATTAGTACATAAATGTAAAACTTGCCTGTAAATTACCTTAAATTAAATTGCAGCCGGTAAATTAATGAGATATCATTATTTATACACAGTTTTCCTGAGAAGCAATATACTTGTCCATGGTTATAGTATATTGCTTATATAGCTAAGTCCAACTTGTGTACCAATCCTCTATCCCGATTAGATAGTACCTCGAGAACAGTCAAGGAAATTGGAGCTACGAGTTTTCGATACAAGTTTATTTTTCTGTGATATGACACGCTATAATAATAGATTAGCCAGGTTTACAGATTACAGAAATATATTCCCCTGCCTCACACCAAAAGGCTCCTTTGAGGGAATTTATGAATATAAGAAAAATTGATTAACTAGTGTAACCATCTCCTGCCGTTACATTAGCCCGTCGACTGGTTACATAATAGTTAATCTCAGTTAAAATGTAAAACATCTCCACAGTAATTAAACGTAGTGTTTATATTTTAGATTCTAATAAACATGAGCTTTTAATTACTTTTTAAGCCGCTCTTGAACCTTGTCACAAACGAGTTAAACTTCTGACAAATATTCCCTGCACACTTTACACTTCGCTAAAGCGATATTGTTTTAAAGAATTCTGAAGTCATTCTATAACAGAGCCGTGATGTGGGTGTCTTTATAATTAGAAGCACATACCTAGAGAGAAGGTAAAACATCAAGAATTTATAAAAATAATCAGTTTATAACCAATGATAATTCCACCGTTTTTCCTTGTTTCCTCTGTCTGTACTCCCAGCCCTCACTTTTTTCTCTAATCTCCGACTTCTTGAGCATTCAGATGGAGACCTAGAAAGCGCAATCAAGAAAAGCGATTTTTTCTACAGACCGCAATATTGCCTAGTAGTTTATTTCAGGATGAAAATACGCTTATATTTCCCCTCTAATGCAAAGATTTCATCTGTTCTTTGTACATGCCCTTCTTCCTCTTAAATATACCCCTATTTCGACCTTTTATTTTCCATCATCTCTGCTTCCTCACCCCTTTCTTATCTTGCTTTCGTCTTTAATTTTCCAGTAAATTTCTTTTCTCATTACCATCCCTTCCTGCTCCTGACATTTATGTCGTTTCATTTTTAAAAATCTTTCTGGTTGTCTCTATGTTCCTTTGCGTTCAAAATTTTCCGTAACAAGCGCCGATTGGAAAAATATACTTTCGTATTATTACTCTACCATTACAACTACGAATGTACTCTGATAGCCCACTCTCACCACGTGGCATAGGGTATTCCACTCGACCTCAAAAACTGTGTATGTAGCGAGACTTTTCCGTATCATTGGCGAAAAAATAAAATTTTGAATTGACAATCCTTAAAATATATTTCTCTGATTTTATTCACGGAATCTGATCAGCATAGGTACATTATACCCAGATCGTCATCCGTGAAAGTATCTTCCCTAAACTTATTAAGCAAGTTCAGCCTAAACTTTAACCTTCTTTCTTCTAACGAATCCCATCGTGGAGAAATATTTTGCAGACGCTTACCGATTTATCGGAACAATTAATCAAAGAAGGAACGCCTTTAAGCTGAGACTTTTCTTATTCATAAACACAACTTATCTAGAGAGATCGTCGAAGATTTTGACGAGTGCCTTATACAAGACTTATCTTGACATTTTCTTCGGGCCTTCAGGTAACGTAATTTTTATACCAATTATAATTTAAATACCGAGCGAAAGAACAAAGTTTGCGCAGGACAAAAGATCCTTAGCCCGGTGCATAAAATAGTAATAATAATGAATTATTTAATGGAAACCAATTACATACCCTCCTGTCACTCCCTGCCACGCGCCGGAACGTGACATGTATTTATGTAGATGACATTTATTGTAATGATTATTCTTATCGGCAAATATACACACCTCAAACCCAACCAGAAAAAATTGATTTGTCGGGAGTTTAACTCGGGACCATAGGTTTCGAACCTTAGCAGGACAACCACTCCGTCACCCCAAAATTTGTGTTAATAGCGGCGCTATTACAAATCTTCGTCAGCGTAATGCAACATCAAGAGTGGTCGTAGTTTGATCTATTCAGCGTTACGGAATTAGATCGTAATGAATTTCATTCATATTCCCAAATCTACTTAACTCCCGACAGAATTAATGAATACATCCGTGATTAAATACAACCTCAAATTACGAGAAATTTCCTTACTTTGCTAACGATAATAACAGTGCGTTCAGAACTTCGAAACGTAAAAGACGCACAATAAGAAAATTGTGTCAGTAATGAGCCGAAAAAATATATACTTTTAGTTTTATGCTTCTTCGTAAAATTTCACACGTAAAAATCAGAATATTAGTACATGCTGAACCTGAACTTTTCGAGATATTTTACTCCCATCCTCCTCCGAATAGTTCTATCTTCTTTTGAGTCCCTTTCATCTTCACCCTTCGTAGTGCTTATTCGTCCTTTGGTTCATTCCCCATCCTCTCTCGATCTTTGCCCACTACAACCTCGTACCCTTCCACTACGGAAAAGGCCTCTACGAGGGGAGATTGTTAATCAGCTGCGTCAACACCCTCCTCTATTTATTTTCTTTATATTCCTCCGCACTTTTTGTTGATTCTTCGCCTCTCCGGCATCTATCCGCTCTTCCTCCGATCCCTTCCCGCCTAATTGGTCAACGTTCTCACCCTTCCTCCTTCATAGCTTCCTTCCGTGCTGTAGCCGTCCGTTCAAGAGGAATCGTACGGGTTTTTTCAATCCTACGAATAAAATCGACCTTGATTGGGAGTCAAAAGGGACCAATCTTTAAATATCTTTTATTTGAGCGCATCGATCAGGTGGCACTTCATAATTCTTTACTCGGTGTTTATTCAACGGCAGCTAAAATTTTCAAAACTCAAATTAGCTGCTATGTGGACATCAAATTTTGGTCCGAAGGTAATATGTAATCGAGGGAAATCTATCGTAACCTAACCGTCCAAATATTTCGGTTTCTCAATTTGGACCTGTATTTACACAGCGGACCCCATACATCCACCTTTTGTTTCAACGGAAAAATCACCCAGTTTTCGAGAAGATTTACTCCAGCAACTAAGATCTCTAAGTTTGCAAAATAGTGACTAGTTCTATACTCAAAAACAAAGAGAAACATTAAATCCTGACTGCTAAAGTTTGTAAAGCAGAAAAGTCCCATTGGTGCAATTCATTCAAAATCAAACACACCATTTTAAGATATGACGTTTGCCGCCTTTACTGTGGGCAATTCATGTATTATGGAATTTATTTCTACAGTTGGTATACTTCTTCTAAGACTTCGTAACTGAGTTCTTGAAATTACTACATAAATGCTTTTCTATGCCTCTCATTTGTCAAGCAAAATCTCCTATTAGTGATACCCTCATCAGGATGTCTCTAATTTATTTTTATGCCTTCCATTGATGCCCTCTCTTCTCGAGCTTTCTTTGCTGTTTCCGCTCATTAATGCCCAGTATACTTATAAAACGAAATAATCTACACCACACATAAGTCTCAAAGACTTCTTATCCTCATTTCACTCAGGCGACATTATATATTCTTTTATACCGATGTATAATTTTTTTGGCTCTCACTTCAGCACCTTTCATGTCCTCCGACTTGATCTTTTTGATGCTTTAATTTTTTTCCTTCCTTCATTATTTTTCTACAAGCTTACATTTAGCGAAACCGAAACCACCGAGCGTTCTTATCCGTGAAAGAGAGTTGCGCGGAAGTTAGCCTTGACGTCTTAATTCCATATTCCACCAAAACAGCGATGACAAAAGGCATGTGGAGTGCATGAAAGAGAAAAAGTAAGGAAGGTGGCCGAATCCCACCCTTCTGATATTTTATGCTTCAATTTTTTAAAGTAGTCGTGGCATGTATTGTGGAGGCAATGGCTTGCTTTACTCATGTACCTCATTTTCTTTTTCTCAAATAACCTTGATTTCTTCCATTTCTCCCAAAGAAACATATTTCTCATACATTTAGACACAATTGCGTAGTCATATTTCTAAATTCGAACAAAGCAGGATTCGATAGACAAGTATGAGGCAATGATACATCAATGAATGTCCGCTTGAGTAGAAATAGGAAGAAATTTTAATAGCGGGTGGAATACGAAGATGCATCATCGGTCAAAAGGAATCTATGTTGTTGTCCAGATTTATTGATTGGATACTATTGGTTATTATTTTTGCATACCGATAACTTTATAACTCTTCAGTTGATAAAGGAAAGTAATGGTTTATAATCGTGAACCTGAAAAAAAATTGAGAATGTTCTCTATACACCTGTGGCACTTCCACTAGCCTGTTGGTCCAATTGTAATATTACATGTGATAGCAATAATACAGCGTTGTTCATCCAGCGTTAAGGAATACTTAAACATATTTTTCTCAGATGGCAAATTTTATCTCTAAATTACCAGATATGCAAAACTATTATGTATCTGCCTATAGCTATGATGACTCTCTTTTCCTCTCAGGAATTATGTTGAATCTGCATTAGAATGATTTGGCATTAAAAATAGTTCGAGATATGGAAAAAATAAAGAAACCGCTTCTAAGTAACATATAAACAATTTAGCAAATTCCATAATACTGTGTCACGTAGAAAATTATATAAAATTTCTTCCGAGACGAAAACAGAGATTTCATCGGGATAATTATTTCAAAACTTTCGGTTATAGAAGACATAATTAGCTACCCAGTTAAAGTAATTACTGATAATTTTTCGGCAAAGAAGAGCTTGATCGGAAATCTATCATGCTTTACGTGAAACTTAACTTTGAAAGTTTATGGAGTACACACTACAAACAGTTGTTAACCAAACCATCAGCGGCAACTTCCATTCTATTCTCCTCTACGAACATATTGGTAAACCAATCCCTATTATCGACAAAGTTACTCCATCGTTAGTAAACTTGTAAAGTTTGTTAATTTATATAACTATTCAACCCCAAAGTTATCCTTGCGAACCTTAACCACCCAAATATTTCATTACCGATTCATCAAAACCTCCAGGCAGGCAGAACGTATACTGTTCCAATTCCCCACCCATTCAATCAGCTAAAAAGCAAATAAATTGGTACGCCTAAGATTCTACAGTAGAGTTCTGACGATTGCAACAAAGCCAGAGAGGCACGACCAGCAATCCCTCGCCATTCTTTCCTATGGAGAATAAACGCTCCCCTGCAGGTCCGTTCCGCTCTGGCGACACCTTCAAATGTTTGCTTCTGGGCTGTGTCTTCCCCACGAGCAGGTGGCCCCTGGACCCATAATGCTAAGCAGAATGATGCCCTATCGATGGACTTCCCGACCGGTTACTGCTGCAAAAGGGGTTGCCCTCCGAGGCTATGAATGAGTTTCTGGTAGGGATGGGATGAACCTACACTGCCGACAGCCGCAGGGAGTGTGATGCATAGAAGAAAGGGTTGGGTGAGGAGGATGAAACCGGATTTGGTCCCTCGTAAGGCCGATGCAAACGCCTCCCACCGACCAAGGCGTGAACTACTCAGGGGGAGAAGAAAACCCCCGGGACAAAAGCCGTCTTAATCCCTGTTTTAAACTCCAGAACAATGAACGACCTAACTGTTACATGGTTTAACATAAGGGCTATGTTAACTCTCCCCTAGCATAGATGTCGGATAACCTGCGGGTGAAATCTTTCAAAAGAGAACTCTTTTAAAAGAGTATTATGTCTAAATCGTTCACTGCTGCATTCAATAACTTACTAATTTAAACTGCCTACCATGAAAGATAAGAGCAAATTCTACCCATGCTACGCAACGTAAGATTCAAATAAATCTCTGAACTAAACGCTAACTCATATGAACATTGATAAAGTGAAAGAAATTATGAAATTAATCTCTAATATTAAAAATAATTGTCTTATTCACCCTAATTTTTCATTAGTGTTCGAATTTCATTGGTATTTCTAAGATCGATCTTTAAATTACTTCTTCGCTTTACCTCAAATTCACCGTCTTTGCGCCCTATGTCTTAACAACTAATATTACCGATAGTTCTTAGTGTTAGTTATACGAACTATGTCGCTTACACAACATAGCTCGTATAACGTGCGAAAGACTGTATGGACTACTTAAATAGTGACATAAAAACAACAATGACTTAAGTAATTTCCGTCCGCTAAAATGGTTAAATAAATTAGTTTTAAACTTACTGATCTGCCATTTACAAATTTGGGAATTGCATGAAGGCCAAGTTACAAGTGAAAAAGTTTCCGGTAATTTTGCCAACGAAAGTGATAAAAGCAGGGCAAGTGAGACCTTTATCAAACAATAATGTCTCAAGGAAGAATAGGAAGATTTTTTCTACATTCGATCATGTTTAAAGTTCCATTGAGAACCGATCAAATTGGACTGGCATATTTAAATCGGTATCAAGGGAAATAATCATTCATAAATACCAAACTCTTAAAGAATAACATCAATGAATATTCATGCATCAAAATAATTAGATAGAAAATAAATATCAACAAAAAAGACGCGCATTAACCTTTTATTTGTAATGCATCTTGCTCGATCACAAAGACACCACTGGAAATTCTAATTTTTCCTCCGCTTGCACGTTATATTTTCCAAAAGAAACTTCTCTTGCGATCAAAAACGAAACAAAAAGAGATAGAGGGCACTTATTAAAATCAAATCAGCACACTGGAGCGCACTCGCGAAAGAAGCGACTTCTTCTAAATTAGCAATCGCCCATCTCGAACAAATCGATCCCAAACTCGAAAGAAATCCTATTAATCACCCGCATTTTCATGGATCTAAAATTCTCCACCACCCGAACTAAACCTAGAGCGGAGGTAATTGCCGCTCCTTTCTTTTGAGAAAGCGAATGCATAAAGCATCGCTTTTTTCTCTCTACATCGGAGCGACGGGATAAAAAGAAAGACCGCCTCTCTTAGCCTATTCAGGCTCTTTTCACGGAAAATTCCCCACCTATTCGTGGAAAAAATATGAGCGGCGAACGAGTCATCTACGAGAGTCGTTCTTACGTTAGCTAATTAGCGAGTGGCATCTCATAAGGGCTTAAGGGGCAGATTCGGACGACAACCGGACTGATTCCTCTGGTCTCTTCCTTCCCGCCTAACCCCATCCTCTTCCTAAATCGCCCAATCTCTCTCTCGCACCACCTCTCTCACTTGACTTCATAGTCATTACATCCTTCGCCCTTGTCTCATCTGCAGACTGTCTCTTTTTTACCCTCTTTTTCCTTCCCTTTTGCCGGGCCCTCGCTCTCCTCGGCTTAAGCGAATTAGCAGATCCCAATTAAGGCGCGCTTTTTTATTAATGAATTCTATCCCACGGGAGCGAATGGAGGAGGTAGCGGGAAGAGGGAGGGAAAGGGTTTAAAAAAGAGCGGCGAATTTCCCTTCCTCCCACGCCGTGAAAAATCCCCTCCTCTAATTCTCTTCTCTCAGACTTGTCTTTCTTCTTCTCGCCTCCGGGCCCGTTCGATTCTGTTTACGGAATGATTTTTGAAACCAATTTGACTTCGCTTAAAGCTGTCCCGTTTGACTGTTGAGGATGTGGAGCGGATTCCCCTTTGAGACAGGTGGGAAATGCTGATTGGTTTCAGCGCGGCGCTTTCGTTTTATCCTTCTTTCGCGCGACGGGGAATCGCGGGCGACGGGGCGTTAAAAATAAAACTTTCCGAGTGGAAAATTTTGTTCCTTCGATTCTTCATTCTTTTGCCGGAGTATAAATAGAAAGGTATTCCCTTTTCCGTCCTTGATTCCCTCTTTTAAATCTTCGTTTCCGTCAGGATAGAAAATGCGTAATTAATGAAGCACGAGGACCAAAAACGCGAGCAAATCGGGAAGGGAAATTCGTCAGTGGTTCTCAGCTTAATTTCCTTCGCTCTAAGTGAGAAACTAACATGGATATTGTGCATTAAAGTACCTTTTTTATTAGTTTTCAGTTGAAATAAAATAAAAATAATGAGTTTAATATTTCATGACGTGATAAAGACGATTCATGAACTATACGTTCTTTCTATTATTTTACTCATAGGCAAATATTAGTACGAAACCAAGAAAGGAAACTCATGCCCATGCCAATGATCAATATATAACGCTTACAAAAATTGTGATATTATCATGTATTAAATTGTAGATTAAACTATTTGAGAGGGGTTGACAAAATGGGAAATGACCTTTCTTTAAAAGAAATTTGATTTCAATTTAGTTAATTTCTTTCGAAGAAACATCTTATGTTTATCTTATAACTCACTTACGAAAAATTAAAGATCACTTATTAGCTTCGTTGTTCAGTTTTTAAAACGAAATTTATTTCATTTGATCCTAAAATTAACTTCAAGAATTGAATTATTTCAAGTCTCTCTCCATTCATTGTTATTCAGCAAACTCATTTCAGAATTATCTAGAGTATATCCTGTGCTAAGACAGCTACGACATCAAGGATTACATAAAATCATTAAAAGAATTATTTTTAACGAAAGCATGGCGCTGATTTTCAATGAGATATAGGAATCTTAGTCTAATTTCTCGGCAAAAAGAGATGAGATAGTTCCAATTGTTCTCTGTGATCAGTATCAAAAACATTTCACTGCTCCAAGCCTTCGGTAGTTCATAACTCGATGATTTTTAATTCGCTATTATCTCTAAAATCGTAATAAAATATACGAATTGGAAGTTGGAGAAACCTTTACTGTTCTAATAATTACTTAGCATTAACATTCGACAGTAATAATTTATCACTATTTAACTTACATTATATAGAGGGAGTACAAGAAATGACCTAACTTTGAGTTACTAAATTTATTTCCAACGAAACGAACATGCAATAATCTATCGAATGCAGTTAAATCACACTCGTTTCTTATAGGTCGCAGCCTATCGTTCCAATTATTGCGCTGTCTACAACTTTAGAAAATTAAATTTGTTTTAATTTTGAGGTCTATATATAAAAGTATTTGTATACCTTGATAACCTTTGTAAAAATAAAATTTATTGGTTCATAAAAAACGTTTTTTTCTTGATTAGCTGGTCTACACACGTAGAAAAATTGTTTAATGGCAATTTTAATACCATAGTTTCTAAATATTTCAGTTACTTTTGGAAAGCATAACGCCAATGCACATCTATAAATCGATATAATCGGAAAGGATAACTTTTGAGGAATCGCATATTATAAGTAAGTCCAATAATTCCCACGAACTTGCCATTATCCATTAACACAAAGAATTAATTACAACTGCATCCCGTAGAAATAATTTCTTCGGTTAAACATTACCTAACATCGCATATTAGTCCTCAAACATCATACGTGGAGGGATGATATCATTTCCAGCAGCACGTTTACCCTACTTCACCAATATCATCACTCTCTACCGTTTCTTTCCCTTGGGTTAATATCCTTTCCCTTTCATTCACCAATAATCAGCGCATGTAACCGCACACAATTCCATCTTTTTTTTGTTTATATCCATAAAGTAGGGGGACATTAACAACCTTACAACTCTAATTTGTCCTCCAGGCCGGTTTAATTATCACATCCTCTCTTTACCCTTTCGTCATTTCGTCCCGTTTCTTGAGATATCATTTTCCCTGCGCGCAGTTTATGATTTTCGTTAATATCCCCATCCGTCCAACTTCATTCCCCATCACGGAGACTCCACGAGAGGCAGTAATTTGGAAGGGCAGAGGTTTTGGGGGAGATGCGAATTTTTCCCGAGAGATGTCACGCCTAATCGTACGACATTACATTCCCGCCCTTTTTTTGTCTTTGCCAGTTTCCTCCGTGTGCTTATCCGGAACTTCACTCGTATTTAATTACAACTACCGAATTACGCATCCGATGTAGTTAACAGGAAACGCGGTTGTCGGATTATTCCTCGGAGTTTTTTCATTCCTCTTTTAACCCTTTTGCTACGGCGAAACGGCTGTTTCGCGCGGAAAATTCCCTTTATTTCGGTATAGAATGAGTGCGGTTGAGTCAGCCATAAGCGTTCATACGCAATCAGTACTCCCAGATCCCGTTCGAGTGGTCATTAAAAAGATGTGCTGGAGAAAGAGGGTTAAAAAATAGTGTTAATGAATCCAACGCATGGGGAAATAATATTTTCTGAATTAGAAGCTTGATCCTCGATCGAAAATCAGCTCTGAGTAATTCTTCCGGAATATCATCACAAAAATCTAAATGTTAACTTTAGACAACTGTATTCTTTCTGCGTACAAAAATGTATTTCATTTAGGCTTGCTACTTTAATATATTTAAAGTAGCTTCCAAGAGTCTTTACGGCTTGTACGAAATGCCCGTTACATTAACTATAATTATAATTTCATACGTCATCAATAAGTGTGCGTTCTACACACCACCACATGTTGAACTCCAGGGCAATATACGAATAACATTATCAAACGAAACGAAATAATACCTAAAAAAATTTGTAACTTAAAACAATCTAAGGGGGATTAATATTTTAAACATGGTTACTGCCAATTTTTATTTCTAAGGCGGATCGCTATGAATAATAATAGAAGCAAGTTTTAATGAAGACGATGAAAATAAATCAAGAAAGGAAAAGGTTTTAAAGACAAATTATGAAAGTTCACAACCTAAACTGAATTTAAGCGATAGACCAACCATGTCCTAATAAGTACCTTTTTACAATGGTTTATATTAATGCTTATAATTTCAAAATAACAATCAGCATCCTCAAATAGATCATTTAGTAGATACCTTTGTAACTATATAATGAATTCATTCCTTCTTCGTACTTGAGGTATTTATTGATTTTCGTATCTTTCTCGAGATGTCCGATTTTTATACAAAAATATTACTTCTTCAAGAACATATGCAACTCTTGAACAACACATGATCAATTTGAAAGCTACAAAGGTGACCTTACTGTTATTTGTTATTCCCAGAAGAAAGGAACATGAAAAAAGTCGGCCAGTTCATAATATATATGGAAGTGAAATATCATTAACATTTTCCTACAATGGAACTCTCTGTGTGAAACCGAGATGTAATATAATTTATTGACAGATATTTCGGCTTATTAAGACAATTTACAGTATTTACATATACCCGAGATATCTAAGCCAGAAATAATTGCCTGACTCGTTACCACAATGATGCTACGACAATTGACTAACCCAATATGCCACTAAATAATAATAACAATAATAATAATAACTCTAAACTAATAATAATAAAAAAAACTAAAGACCTCTACAGTATGATTGAACCTCAAATCTCACATTTAAGGTTAATAAATTCTTCATCAATCTCAAAAAACACAACCTTAATTATTGAATAAAAGAATACCAAGGACTCGAGACCCACAGAAACATGGAATTTGCCCTCGTAAATTATGAGCGAGAAGTAGCAAAAATGGTCTTTCTATAAGCTTTTTAAAACGTGATATTTCCGAAAACAGGTTCTAGGTACATCTTAAACTATGCATACTAAGCTTCGATCATTTCAGTGGTAAATGCGCGATGATACGGTGAATTTCGAAAAGGTGGTTTTGTTGCTATTTGTAAACTTCAAATTTTAGTAACAGTAGTAACACAACGACCAGATTTTCCACGAGTCTAACATAAAGTTCACGCACCCCATTTCGGAATTATTGAAAAGATAAAAGAACTGACAATCATTGTTACATTTCCCTTTCCTTTTTCTTCGCTATGAAACTCTTTCTTGCTATTATTCCCCTCGTGTAAAAATGTGAAACTTCTCCGCTTACCTCCCCCTATAATTAGCTCTCTCCTTTCTCTAACTTCCACCTCACTTCCCCCCCAAATTCTCTCTTTTATCGTTTAATCCCACCATCTTAACCCTTTGCTCATCTCCGCTCTCTACGAACACCATTGAGGGTCAGGGAAAGAGTTTATCCTTTTTGCCGAGTGATTGTGCTACCCGTGACGGCAACATCTGTCAACCTAAGGAGTTTTATTTTCTCCCTCGCTCCGCATTAAAAAAATAACGGTAGCTCCGGGAGGAGCGTTATAATTCGCCAACTTTTTTACGACCCCTCGGAGTGCAACAAAATTCATGACTCGAAAATTCTCGAGGTCTTTTGGCTTTTTGGGGGTTGATTTTTCCCCGTTCCGCGAAGTCGTAATGAATGTGTCTCCATTCTTTTTCTCAGAGATCTTCGAGCAGTAGAGCGTAATTTCTGCGCTTTGGAGGAGTCTTTTGTTTTCAGCGATCATTTTTATCCGTGCCAAGCGTAAAATAAGAACGAACGTAGGAGTTATCGCCTAACAGAGAGAAGCGATAAAACCGATCTTGATTCGAAACTATTCAGATGAAAATAGAAAGTTTAAAACATCACAGTTCATCTACCTTTTCACTTCATAACTACGTTTTGCAAATGACTACCTCCATTTACTTCTACTTTAGTTATTTTTATTTTAATAATTTCTCTTGCGCATATTTTTAAACATCTTTTGGTTAATAGCTGCAAATTATCCCTTTCATCTTTCTTGCATCTCGCGAGAAAAAAATCCTTAATTTTTAGCTTCGCAGACCTCTTCTCACATATTTTCGGGATTCCATTAATGAATGGCAGTGAGCAGACATATCTTCTATTAATTTTACGTTTTTGATTGGATCTATGAATAAAGAAATATAGTAAAGTAAGGTAGAAGTCTTTTTCCTTTTTATTGAGATAGCAGTGGACCAAAATTACCCGATTACCCCCTTAAACGATTACCCCCTTAATATAATCCAAGATGTCAGCAAATCACTGATTAAGAATCGCTGTCTTGAAATATGAACGCCATTGACCAGCTTACGGCTGTTTAATTCACCTTTCATTTCAAACAATTTATAGCTATACAATACCTTCCGTTTCGTCCAACACCGATTTAACACCTTTTGTGCCCCAAATTCTAACTGAGGATTTTTTTCACATATTAAAGTTTTCATTAAAACACTAATGAAAAGATCAACATGTTTTAATTAGACCAACATCTGTCAACAATCTAATTTTGCTATTGCTACCGTAATTCAGAATTGGTCGCAAATTTCAAATCAACTACCCCTTAAAAACGCATTTAATCTGAAAATCCACGTCCACTTGCGAAGTTATTAATAGTTATAATAAAACAATAAAGATTTAATTTCCATACCCGTGCTATAAATGTACGGAAAATGATAAATTGCGTGGGTTCAGAATTTTGGAGTAACCTAATCAAAGAAGAAAATCAAAGATCTGATAGAAAAGAAATAAGGAAGTTGAAGGCCTCACCTAACACAGATGTTAGAAATCGCTGTGAAATTATTGCCCTACTCCCCCTACCCAAAACTTTCGATCGACAAAACATAAAATAAACAGAACATGCTGAATTGCCTTAGCCGAACTCATTCCTACAATTTCCATCCCTTGCTTACTGACAGGAGTATCGTATAATTAAATTGACACAAAAGCGCAAAGACCCCGCTTTTGATTCCCAAAATCTTTCACTACAGCACCGGAGCGGACAGCAGGAATTAAAAACTCCTGGAATTTCCCCGTAAATGTGGAGGATAACCACTCACCCCCTCGATTTAAGAATGCTCTAGAAAGTAAAAGAAAAACATAACCCATCGAAAGTAAAACATTCCGTTCTCTCACGACTTCCGCTACGAAAATTTCCCTTTTTCGAAAACTGCTTCGGAGGGCAAAATAAATTGGAAACAACCTGAAGAACGTCATTCAACATTACGCTTTTTTGATCGTCACCTGGCAGGGACTTTTATCACGCGAAGTTTCTCTGAAACGTGTGCTTCGAACCTCTCATCAAAGAGTCCCTCTCATCCCTTGATGTTATTCCTTCTCTCTGCTTCCCTCCACGGAAGAAGGGTAGGTACCTAGCGCCCTTTCGAGGGATCCAAACCGTGGGGGAATGCACCCCTTCCAAGCCCACCACCCTTTGCCCTTCTCCCGATAAAGGACGCTAATCAAAAACCCGATAGTCGACTGTTTGACTTAGAGACTGCGGGACTTGGGTAGAAGGATGGAGATGGAGAGAAACACGGAGAAAGAGAAGGGAGAAATAGACAGCTGCGTACAGAGAGGGTCGAAGATGGACCTTACGGTGGGGAGTTTGTTTGGTTTTCTGGGGGTGGGAGCAGGAAGGTTTCTGGATGTGCAGAGTAGGTGTGGAAGTAGGGGAAAGTTTAGGAGTGGTAGTCTGCAGCCACGGGCCAAAATCAATCGCGAATCGGGAGGGCGGAGTCTCTTTCCACCCCCGTATCCACCCCCGTTCTCCCTGCGTTTCCAACACTCCCACTCCAATCGCTCGCTCGCCCCGCCTTCAGTCCCTTCCATACTTTTAATCCCCGTTTCTTTCCTTTCCTTCCCTTTTACCAGATTCGTTTCCTCGGCGATGTTTATTTTTCTAACTCTCACTTTCTTACGCTTAACTTTTGTGCGCCTTTCGATCGCTCATTGAACAGTTTCTGAGGAAGACTCGATTTCCAGATCCAGAATTTGGTTCTTTTTTTTCTGCGCGGGTTTCTGAATATCCTTCACTTATTACATGGTCCTTCCGAAGATTCTGCAATTGGAATTTTTTAGACTTCAAAACTATGCTTGTTGGCATGGGTACTGATGGATAATTCCTATCACATCTTGTTACGAATCTCGACCATCAAAAACCCTGCGCAACGTAAGGTGGCACGATTCGATTAAAAATTACTCCAATGAAACAGCAACTGTTAACAAAATTCTGTCTAACCCATGTAGGAATACCTGAAAATAAGGAGAAAGAATCTATTCTAAGGTAATTATTCGGATTCGGGGGTTACAGATGACGTCACAAGTCATTACAAAACCACCCCGGTAATTTTGTAGACCCGAAAATAAAAGGAAAATAAGAGCGGCAGGAGAAAAACACGTTTTAAAAACTTAGTTTTCCGCGAAAGATCCTCGCCATGAAAATTGAAAAATAAATACTTCGATTGTAACGTTTAAACAAACCTAAAGTTTGCACTCCATGCCAAACGCATGGGGTATGAACACGGATTTATCTACATCTACATAAATACCCTGCAAGCCGCCTTTCGACATGTGGTAGGGGGTGTAAACACCGAGCGTTCGGACTATATTTTTAACCTATTGTTATCGCGTATCGGTCGCGGAAAGATTTATACGGAATCAATGAAGATTAAAACGAATTTAAATCACTCAATTTATGTAACAAAATTTACGATCTTTAAGTCTCATAGTATACAGGAATACCTCGAGTTCTACAAACCGATAATAACTTCCAAAGATCAAAAATAGAAAACGAAAGTTAGTTAGTTAATTGTGACCACGAGCTGTTCGATGAAAATCCTTTTAGTAAAGGGTGACCGTTTGTCGGGAACGAGGTAATTCAGGGTTAACTTGATCCAAATAGAATATTATTCCATCCATAATGTTTCGATTAAATGGACTGTATACAAAATTAGATAGATTAAATCATCATTTTTGCTTCAGTGGAAATATTCATCGCATTTAAGATTCTGTATTTAAGCTTAAATTAATCGTATATTTTATGGAATACTACAATTTCTCAGCCAAGAAGACCGGTTACTTTCCAATTTTTAATGATTTAATGTGTAGTGCAATTTAATATGGTTGCATAAACTACTGGACATTCACGATAGAATTGATTTTCAAAGATGCCACGATAAAAGTGTGTATAAGCAATGAATATTTAATGCTTCGTTTACTTTCGTTTTGATTTGAATACTTTTATTTCGTTCCTATAATTCCGGTTTTTTACGATTTTTCCTGTTCCTGATCATTCTGTTTTTATTTCTTGGACGCAGTTTAATACAGTAGAATCATGATAATAGTTTATTTACTCTCAAATAGCAAAACAAAATTACTCTTGTAACGATAAAGAATTAGTTCTTTCTACAAGAAGGCCATGCTCGTTCAACTGGGTAAATTGAATCACCCTTTCACATCAACGAATAGAAATAAGGAAAGAGCAAGAAAAGTGAAACCCTCTCTCTCTAATGAGTCCATACATGACGAAGGTTGGAGAAATATAGATGATTAAATATGGCTGAAAGATACTAAAAGTAGTATATGAGAGTAAAACTAATATTTCATGTAGGTGAATTTAAAGCCTCCATAAAGTAAAAAGTTAACAGGCATATGAATAAATAATGATAAATATCTGGTGGTTTTAATAGTGGTATAGCAAGAATCTCGTCTTGAAAGGCACAACGGCATTGTCTAAAAAAACCATTCTTACAATTAACTCATTGCAAATAGGCACATAAAAACCATACCCGGTTCAGAATTTAAACTCGGGACCTTGTTATTGCCAAACTAATAGTCTTTTAAAATTTCTTTATCATCTGACCAAAGCTGAAACCGTTGAGGACAATTTTTCGTGAAAAATAAAACATAAACTGGTGAATGAGTTAATATTTTACAATAAAAACCAAACTACGAGGTAAATGACAAATTAGCCACTGTGACCAGTATAAAGAAAAATTACTGATGGTGTTCGTTAGTAATATTAGTAGTAGTAGTAGTATTGTGACACTTCTATACTTCTAAAATATATTATAAAGTTTTTTTGTGAATGCATGGATTCATAAAGATGTTTATTTTAC
This sequence comes from Ladona fulva, assembly GCA_000376725.2. Taxonomy (NCBI): domain Eukaryota; kingdom Metazoa; phylum Arthropoda; class Insecta; order Odonata; family Libellulidae; genus Ladona; species Ladona fulva. The sequence goes on from KZ308446.1 coordinate 1,190,897, forward strand.
AGAGAGAAAATTACAAAACTTAAGAGAAATATCATAGGCATGAAGAATGAGAAAATATATGAGTAAAGCGTCCGTTGATATTTTCTATAAACATTTTTTACTTAGGAAATTACAACTACTTAAAACTAAGCAGTAAATATATCGCTGTAAATAATCTGCGACGATAACTTCTTAAATAAGCGGTCAAAAGTTGTGATTTAACATTTATATGGAATCGTGTAAATTTCTCGTGCACAGTAATAAATAAGTAAATTCGATTCTATTTTATTGTTATAACTGGTGGAAGGAAACTATTATTGCCCTCAAGTAATTAATTCGTCCCTATAATTCGGTTTTTCATAATCAGCTAATTATTTCGATCATTTAGAAGACCTCTGGAATTTATCTCCGGTGCTTTTTTGCGATGACTGCTCGTTTTATTAGCGGTTCGCACCACAGATAATTAACTTGGCCTGCTTCATTATAAGCCCCTTTTTAAAAAATTTAACAAGTCCAAATTTCTTAACACGTCCCAAACTTCCCATACATCTATTTGGGGCGATTTTTCTATTCGGTAATGAATAAACCGCAGGCATGCCCTAAAAACAACATAATTGCATTAATTTGGAGAAATGAGATCCTCGTAAATGAATACATTTTGTTTCCGTAATTTTGTTAAGGGGTCGCCTGGATCGGAAGTAGTAATTGCTGAAAATGACCGCGGGAGGGGCTATATTCAGACCTCCGTTGTGCATTCATATTTGTTCCTGAAAAAAGAGAGAATTTGGGAAAGCGATGCCAAATTCAAAAATGCTCCATAGCTGGATAGCTACAGTGGCAGCAGGAAATTCCTTATAGAAACATTCTTTGCTTATCAGATATATTAGGAAACAATTATTTCAAACTATAGAGTAACCTTCATATAAATATTTTTAATGTGGCTGGATAGAGTGACAGATTAATCTAATAAAAAGTTAACCTGAATCCCAGTAGCACAATAATTAACAATCAGTGATGGAAATACTTCAGAATTCAACCAACAAATTACAATTTAATCAAATTTGACTTTAATACATATTCGTGAGACAAAGAATGAGAATCTTTCACGTGTATTTTGAACACTTTTAAACTTCGTAAATATTTTACTCATATATCTTTTTATACACCCGAATGTAACGATGCGATCTTTCCTTTACTAAACAAATGTAGTTAACCAAATGCTAGAGCGAGACAAATACTATCTTTTGGGCTTGGAATTCGTAACACTCAGAACTTCAAGACTCCCAAAATTTCTTTTCTTTGATCTTTGCTTTTAATTTACAGAAAAATTACTACTGAATTTCCGAGTTTATAATTTTAGAGATTTTGACTGTAGATACTTGAGTGAAGTGTGCATAAAGCGAGCCTGAAGATACATGTATGATACAGCTCAAGAACAGGGCTTTGATTTACACGAATCGTGATGGAGGTTTTCTGGAAATAAAAGTTTGAGGACGGCAATTAGCTCTAAAAATAATAATCTTTTCAAATATTTAACTTGGATAAAAAAATAATAAAAAAATCATCTCTATTCAATTCCAAGAGAGTGATTTATACTGGACTTTCAAGAAATTTTCGACTTCAGAAACTATTCGCTGGGGGCAATAAGTTACCGAGATAGAAGCTATCAACCATTTCAACTCTATTCACAATTCCAGTTCACTTTAGATGTAATTCATCTCACGGTATTTCTTAAAAATCGAAAACTTTGCTCTTTGGAGATGAAATAAATTCAATATACAACGCGTCAACGGAGATGTACGATATCGTTCAGTTTTACTTAAAAAACCACATTCCTTAACAAAAAAAATCTAGTGACGCGCAGTGACCATTTCGCTGCTCGGTATATTGGCGCGAGGAGTAATTTCTCGTGGGAATTAATCGAATATTTCATAAATAGTAGACTTCGAGAAACGAAACGTCCTACGAAACGCGGATTGCTCCGTTTTGATTAGCGCTCCCATTCGTCATTCGCCGCAATTCGGCCCCTAACATATCACCGTTACACCCTTCAGCGGCTTAACGTTTCACCGGCCATCGCAAGACAGATAACCGTATAGCGTAGCTCAGATTATCCAGCCGCATCATTTTTTCTTCCCCGGCTAGCGTTTCAATTCTTTCCGCGCTCATCCGATTAGCGCGGAAATTTACGCCGTGAAGAACGGTCACGCCGTGCATCAGCCGTAATTTTTCCCTCGCGCGGCTTTTGACGTCGAATTTTTAAGGCAATTGCAATCAACGGGAAAGACTATAAACAACATTCGTCACCCTGGTAATGGATTTGCAGAGAATTTTCGGCTACGGCCATTAGGATGTCGTTTGACACCCTTCGGCAAGCAACAACTCACGCGGTCGCGTTTGCATGCGGATGTGTTTCGCCGGGAGTGTGCATGTGTGTTTTCGCTTTATGTCCCCAGCGAATGGCAGAGAGATATTTAGAGAGGGAGGGACGGCGCAATGCAGCACGCGGCCGCTTATAAGGGGGAGGGAGCCACCGGTCTCGCGGAATTGGTCGAATGGCGGAGGCAAAGGAGAGAGGAAAATGTGACGCGATTCGTACCTACCTTGTTTTCGGCCTTTCGTAAGAGCAAAGGGGAAAAGAAAAGTGTGTGGAAAAAAGAGGGACTTTTTTACGTTCGAGCCTTGATTGAATGATTGTTTACTTCGTCGGCTGTCACAGTTTCCAATCCCCGCGAAAGTTGATTAAGCTGATTCGATATCCGAGAGGGCATCGGGAGGATTATCGCGAGGACGTAACGTGTTTCAATCCGAAAAAATCGTAAGTGAATTGTGGGTGGAGGGTGAGCGGAGGATATGCGATTTTTTTAACGGTCGCGCTTCTGAAAACCATCAATCCACCAAAGAGTGACTTGAAAGTTTCGGCGGGAATGGGTGCTTTAGGAGTGCCTACTGCGCTATATTCGATAATTTGCTAAGATCTTCTTCCTCTATGAAATACCGATTTTTTAAATCTGCGTCAACAATCACGAATGAATTTATAACTGTATGTGAAAATATCCTAGGTATCTGAAATAATACAATTTAAAAAATACACCCACAAGTATTCTACTGCATGGTATCCTTTACTTAAAAGCTGTTAAATGTCAATACGGAATGAGTGTGTACCAAAAATACGATTCAATATTCCTAGATATTCCATAAAATAAATTCAAACATGAGAACAAAGATCAAATGGGACTTAGAGGATATCACGCATTAAGTTCCTCGAGGAATAATCTTCAAAGAGAAGTCTACCGGAAACTACTGGAAACATCTCCCTGTTCTCTATAGAGTTTATGGCAATGAAATACTTTCTTTTTACTCATACTATCGATATGGAGTAAATACTTTAAATAATTTTTTTTATTTACGAATAGGTGAATTTTAGACAAAGGTGTCTATGATACTGACTTTTAATGCCTGTAGAATCGTATAGAACCTACTAATTAATGCATATATTTTGTAAAGAAGAGCCAGAAACCCCAACACTTGAGGTATGATCGAATGATGATATAACGATAATCACGTCAATCTTTGCATAAATGAAAGACAATACAGATAAAATGAGACACCATCAAGTACCTAGACAAATTCTAGCAACGAGATGTTCGGCGTAGAGGAATTGGAAAACGATTGGGGAGGTCTCCATCTGACGTCGGATTTGTAATTATGATGGTGTATATGAATATAAGTGCATAATATACTATTTTATCAAGCAACGAAAACAGCGTTTCACCGCAGAAATTCTTAAACTAAGAATAATTTGTTTCCATACCTTTTAATTTTGAGTTATCTACACTCTTTCATCCAACACCATTCAGACAGGCAGCTGCGATTTCGTCATCTAATCGTACGTAGAATCACAGCAGGAGACATACCCGTAGAGTATTTGGCATCGGTGCGGGCAGCTTCAATGAAAATAACATTTACAAATTAAAGAGCAGCTCTGAGACACAACAATTGTAATTGATGCAGATAAATACAAACAAAATTGTACAAGGTTCCGCTATCAGCGGTGTTTGGATCTTACTGTATTACTTATAAAAAATGTTATACAATTAATGTACACAAATAACCAATAATAACAATTGATTACCTTAAGAAACAATGCAAATCCATTACGTAATTTGATTTTTCATTAATCCCTTACTAAATATAATATAATTCAACGTAAAAAACTTAATTTTGTTTCAAAATATATATGAACAAAAATGTGGAAAACATGTATCCTATGAAAAATATACTTACACTATGTAACAGAAGAAACGAAACTCATAAAGCTAAGTAAATCATAAGTGTCTATAATAATACAGACTTTCAAGCTTACTCAGTTCTAAAAATAAATTAAATCTAAGCTCAAAAGTACAATACCAGGGTAAGGGAAAATATGAAAAAAACCTTATAAGGGAAAAAAAGCTGGCGAAAAATATGAAAAATACATTTCCGAGTAGGAAAAGTTACTATTCAGATTCGTTTTTGGGGAAAAAATGAATTAATATAGTACATACGTTGACTTACGACGAAATTACGAATTAATTCGCAGAATTTAAGGAATATTTTTCAAAATAAATCAAATTTTGTCTCGCCTCCTACATGAAATATGTAGGAATTTAAGATAGAAAAATACTTTAATATAATAACCAGTGACCCCAGATAGACCATCGCAAAATGTGACAAAAAGATAAGAGAAGAAAATATTTTGTAAATAGGAAATACACGCCTAAAATCGAAGTGAAAGTCCATTTGCTTTATAACAGATATTTTGAGTGTTTTTCAACCTACGGAATGATTTCATTTCAGTAATTCAGTAAATATCCAAATTTCTTTTAATGGGATCAATAAGTGGAAAGTTCTGACAGTCTACGTCCTATTTCTAATTCAAACTAAGCTTACTGAATCTTGAATTGTCATAACTTTGTTCAGACAATACACTGAATAATAAATTCTAACTTCTAGGATAGCTCACTACAGAGAGGACAGTCTGTCAGCCTTTTAAGCTGTGTCAGTCCTGTCTGTAGTGAGGTCTCTATAGTGAGCTCTCAGGCTTTTTACATCAAGGAATGGACAAAATAATTACGATAAATTCAGGTGAATATTACCTACAAAATCATCAATCTTCCTGCAGTAGCTTGGATCTAAATAAGGAAATTTATGATTCATAACGAACCTTTTCAGTTGAGAATGCATTAAACTTGAGAACAAACCCCTGAAATGAGCACAACATGTTATGCTGTTACATATAGAATAGTTTTATCTTTTGAAAATCAAAAGAATAGCCAACACAAGTCCAAAATATGCCATCACGTTTATCTTTTTCCACAACATAAGGAAAGAACTAAATCGAGATCAGAGTCAAAGGATCTGAATAGACTTCATGGCAGCGTTGAGGGCAGTCGTCCTGTATAACGGGCATCGCGTTGAGGGGAGTATGAAAGCTTTTTTCATTCGCAATCACCGATTTTTATTCTTTCGGCCGCAGCATTTCCCTCCCTCCCACGCCCACCCCACACTTTCCAGCGTTCCCGAAATGAATCGGCCGTCGTTCCCAATCAGCAGCTACGCTCTCGGCGGCTTGCGAGAGAGGGGATTTCAGGAAAGAGAGAGAGAATGAGAGGTAAGGAAGAAACGGAATCAAGGACGCGTAAAATAACAGGAAGCCTGAATAGAAAGATTGAGAAAATATGCGAAAAGAAAGATACGGTTAAAAAATGAAATTTCCAGCGAAGGTTCGATTGTTTAGAACGGGTTTGTCATACCTTTGTGAACGGAGGGCTATTTTAAATATTTCATGTCAGATCTACAATTTTCCCTTAAAATAGACAGCCTTTCATTCTTACGAGTATCCCGTTTTCGCTTAACTGTTTTCAAGCAGATTAATTACGTTAAAATGCTTACTTACGCTTATATATAAAAATAAATTGTTAAAATCATTCACTTAAGTAGATTAGCCAGCTTTTAAGAGTGAAAGATAAATATAATGTTATTCGAAATAAGAACAAACATCAAGGGTATATTCTGCGAGTTGTTAGTGTGGTAAAAACTTTTTTAAATGCCTGAGATCAAAATTATTTACCAAGTTTTGAAAAGAATGGTGAGTTAGTTCAAAATCGTCAATAATCCGCAATCTAGCTCGTGGGGTGTACGTTAGCAAATCCTGGTTTAGAAGTAACTGTTTATAGTTCGGCTATTAAATCAGCAGTTACGTATTTGACTTTGATGCATATTCAACGTCCAAGTCAGGATCTGAAAAGATAGAAATAACATGCTATCTGATACTGTTTAAAATACATGAAAATATTCAATATACATGGTAATAAAATTTATGGCAAATTTTAGAATAAATTAAGATTAGATACTGATGTCAAATTAAGATATGAAAATTTATGGCTTTGCATTTTACTACTACGAAGCATAATACAGTATTATAGTACTCTTTACACATATCTTTCACTCAACTTTTTGTTATTTTACCTCTGTTATGATATTGTGCATGTTATTTTGCGAGAGAATATAAACTAAAATTGCTTTACGATATCCCTGAAGTCAAATGACCTTCGCATGGAGTGGTATTCATATATTCACATTTTTAGTAGTTGAAAATTTGTAAAATAAATTTATAAAAGGTGTTTACGATTGAGGTAATCATCATGAGGGACATTTTGGAAGTCTACCGGAAACTACTGGAAACATCTCCCAAAATATATTATAAAGTTTTTTTGTGAATGCATGGATTCATAAAGATGTTTATTTTACAGAGAGAAAATTACAAAACTTAAGAGAAATATCATAGGCATGAAGAATGAGAAAATATATGAGTAAAGCGTCCGTTGATATTTTCTATAAACATTTTTTACTTAGGAAATTACAACTACTTAAAACTAAGCAGTAAATATATCGCTGTAAATANTTAAAGGGTTTATATAAGAGAATCTCCCACATTACTCAAAAAAAATGATTTTATCGTTTTTTAATTGTGGACATTTTTAGTATTTCCTGAACATCATTTGCCCACATGCAAATTATAAATACGTCAATATTTAATGAAAGACGAAAATTTAGTGGATTGTAATATTTTGCTATCGATTTAAATCTACCAACGTAAAAAGAGCGGAATACATTTTCACCTTAAAATAATTTTCAAAAACAAACACTGAATCCAGGTAAGCGCTGGTTTTGCACTTCAATACGACTTTTTCATACATTGAATTTGTACATAAGCGCACTTCCATCTCGGAAAGCAAATAAATACTCCGTGCATAAAGAAAAATCAATATACATTCTGCGTGGGAATTCAATCGAGAGAAAAATGCAACAGATATAATGGTAAAGTAACCGATGGGAGAAAATACTCCACGGAAAGAGTGCAACCAAACCAAAACAACTTCAATTGCATTATGTTGAAGACAGATTTTCCAGAAATGATACATTTACTGACATTTTAATAAATAAAATTCATTCTAAAAAATTTGTAGCAAAATAGCATGAATTATTATACCGATATGAGCTGGATGTACTTCGTGGAAATCCTTTTAGAGAAATCTGGAGTCACAAACAGTCTAGTTTTCCTTGATCCCTTTCCTCTCCTAGCCCGTCTAATAAAAGCTTCAAGTTCTTAAAGCTCACCTGATGATGGTTGTCAATGGTCGAAACTGGTCGCAATGAAAATTTAAGCGGCACGTACTAAGCTTAGTTTTACACATTCCATCAGTTATGGTGTAAATCAAAATACAAGTTAACGTTACAGGGATTTTCAATTATTTTTAAATCACCTCACAATATTAATATCTACTATGGGACGTAAAAGTTGCACAAGAATAATAGTTCTTGGAAACTACAATATTTGGCAAGCCATTTAGTTGACCGAATGACCAAAGAAAATTTCTTTTAGTTGATCCATCCGCCATATCCCATGTGATCATTTGGTCAATCTAGGCGTTAATGGGTTAAGAGAAAAACCACTCCAACGTGTCATGCCTCAAAACTATATTAGATATCTTTCACTGCAAAAACGAGAGATACAAAGTAGATGAACGAAGGTGAAAACGAGAGGGAGCGAGAGCGAATGGGGAAGGAAAAAGGTTTGGAAGTGACGTGACGGATATATGAATCGTAAAAGGACGAGAGGCGTGGGGAGAAACGAGGGCCATAGAGCCGCCATTTCATCGACCACAGGGGAGACGAATGAGATGGCGACGGCCATTTCCACGTGGTACACCGAAGCGCAGAGCTCCCCATTTTTCTCTTCCATCCGGACCATCGAACCCTAATGATATAGGAAAACGAGAACGAGAAAGCGTGCTTGAATTTGCGTGTGGGCGAGGGGAAAGCGTAGTCGTGGTAAGTGAATGAATGGATGCGTGTGTGACGTTAGCGGTCGGAGTAGAAGTGACGTATGGGTATGGGTCTCCAGATATGTATGTGCGTTCTGTCCTTGCAGGGGCGAGGAGAGAGAGATTCTGCGGTACAGATGATATCAGTTTCCTCGAATATAGAGATCTAAGGGTAACGCGTCAGGGAGGAAAGGAGGGCTATTACTCGCCCTTTTGTGACAAACGAGCGGTTTTTTAAAGGCCATCCAAAGTGAGGATTTTTGATTCTGGGTGAATGCGTCGGAATTAGGGCTCTTTAAAAGATAGAAAGGGATAATTCAAATCTTCTCGGGGCGATTTATGAATCGAACGAAAGAGCGCTGTTAATTTATTACTGCCTTTCAACTCGTAAAGCGGAATAATTGGGTCGATTAAAAATTACGCAAATTGCGAATAAGAAGCTTTTAATTCCCCCAGTTATCAACTTACAAATCCTTTTTTAGCAAGTAGCGCCTCGCTATCTGACAACACTGGCACAACTCTATCATCAATATCATCTAATATTTGTCAAAAATAACTGTTAATATTAAGAATTTGTTGCTGTCACCTTAATTAAATTTGCAATGGAAAACAGTAACTTTGTACAAGTTTTTGTTTTCCATTCCTGTAATGGAGTTCCACAAAGTTACGGCTTCAACGCTTGATTTTAAATTTGCATTCCTGTAATGGAGTTCCACAAAGTTACGGATTCAACGCTTGATTTTAAATATGCAATCTTTAAAAATAATTTAATTTATCTGTGATATATATGAATTACAAGTCGAACTAAAAATAACTTCGGTTCTGATTGCATTACACCGAATAAGGTACACTATTGGCCATCAAAGTAACTTATGAGTTAAGGCTACTACATTCATTTTTTTTTAATGTACAAAAATTTAAGTATCTTGACGCAAATTATGGGATATTAAATTTGGATTTTTCTGCAGTATTTTTAAATTCGTTCATATGGGAACCATGCAAATTAATTTTCTTCCGTCTCTAGTCTATGAGAAGGCCAGAGAATGAAAGGGGTTGGGAATAGATTTGTAATTATAACTCTCATTTTTCATTTTGACTCAATCGAAATTATATCAATCAGCCATTCAAAATTTTCTATGTCAATATTCGAGACAATAATCAAAATTGTAACGTAAGAATTATGGGATAAGCAACATGGTATAATTTTTTGACAATTCACCAATTTGAAAAACATCGCAAGGGTATCTGCTTTCAAAATATTTAATGGATATGAGAGTCTTCGAATGCAGTAGATGAGAAGAAATGAAAATTAGGAAAGATATTGAAAGAATTCTCGTTTCCATTGTCGTTGAACAATAACCGCAAGGAGGATGACGCCTGCCGCATACATTTTTAATCCTTGTATACCCTAGATAATGTAAGCTTTGTTTCCGAAATGCGAGTGGGGTAATTCCTAGAATTCGCTGATCCGAAACTTCCCGTTTGTTCTCCAAACGCGAGTTCCATCTGTGGACATACGGCTTACGGAATATTTTTACCTCTAATCGTTCAATAGTTAATGAACTTCAAGTAGCAGTTCAGCTCAGTTTATGTATTCAGTTTTAAGAATGAGCTGGTAAGGTTTGTACATTATTTCATTATTCCTTCTTATTGCTTACTATTGATTATTACTGCAATATTGCTACATCGCACAAAGTATCAACCTCAAACGCCAATGAAAAATATGCCGCTACACGATGGTAAGAGTATAGCATTCATACAAAATAATTTCATGTAATTTCAAAACCTAAGTTATTAAAAAAAGAATATTTTATCGCCATACAAAAATACTGAATGTGGACCACTTAAATCACCATCCAGCTTAAAATACAATCCAGCAAAAATCGCAATTTACAGGAAATGGCGGGCTTTGAATTGAAAGATGAGAGTCGAATTTACACTTAAGCGCACTTAGCCCTTACTGGGGGCGCCGCCGTAAAAAGAACCGGGAAATATTCACTTCGTCTAGTTCTATCTTGATTAATTTCACTCATTTACGGCGAGGCTCTAGCTGATCCTAAAGATACTCGTTGAAAATAACGTTACTCCTGCTGCATGACCATAAGGATACTTAATATATGTGTACCGCTTCTCTTCCGTAGGTGTGGTTCCAGAACCGCAGAGCCAAATTTAGGAAGCAAGAAAGACTTGCGCAGCAGAAAGCGACCCAATCCTCGACGGCTGCCTCAACCGGATCCTCCACACCGTCCTCCACCTCCTCCTCATCCTCCGCATCCACTCCTTCCTCCAACAACAACGGCAGCGCACCCGGAGGAGCGGCTAGCGGAGGAGGCGGCGAGGGTGCAGGGGGTGGCGTAGGTGGCACCGGGAGCGGCGCCCCCTCCGTGGGGGTCGTGAAGACGGAGCCCAAGGGGGTGGGAGGAGGCGGGGGCGGAGGGAAGGACGCGAAGCCAGGGACGCCCAACCACCAGACGCCCTCTTCTGGAGGTGACGTCAAACCACTCAACGGAGGCGTTTTAGGTGTCGGTGAGTGTCGACCCCTTCTGGCACGTCCTTCCGCTATGTTGCTTCTTCACTAAAGTTGGTTACGGGGCAACGCGGGGGAACAAAGTTGTGGTTTTGGAGGAAATATCGAATACTACATCTAAGTCGAAGCAAGATTAAATAACATTCGCAGCCGAAGCCACTGAATAGTGGAATAATAGGAGACTAAGACATTAACTTATGCTAATCACTAAAACAAATATTATGTTGGCATACAGGAAGTCAAATTAAATCTCCAGGAACTAAAATTTCTCTAAAATTTCTGTCTGTCCTATCCTTTTATTCTATTTATGATAGATATTTTTCGATTTAGGATTTTTGTTACTATAGTTTTGTTATTATAGTCAAAGCAATCCGCAATTCCAAAAAAAAATGTCAATAAATTTCAATTAGCCAACAATTAAAATGAGAACCAGGTTATCTCGTATAATTCTCAATGCTCTATATCGTTCATAAAATGACCGTTCCTGAACTTACAGTAAATTCTTCCCTTTTCCGTAATTCTGCTCGAGATGTGCCTATTATTCTGTTTACAATCGAGAAATTCCATCATACAGCAATAATGCCATGAGTGATTTCATTTCATTGGGACCATGAGAAGTAGTGATACGCTATTTAACAATTTATTCCTAGTCTTAAAGTTAAAAATATTTTCAGCTAAAACAGCTAATGATAACGATATTAACAGCATAACAATTCCAAAATTACGAATAGTACTATAGTAATTCCAATATAAAATATTCAATTGCATCCCGAATCGCTGAGTCAGTTCGGCATTACTCAATTTACTCTTTCATATAATGTTTCTATTATTTTACCATTATTAATAACCCCCTATGATATTATCTCTCAATAAGAACAGATAAAAATCTAAACTTAGAGAAAATATGCACCGTAACGAATTTTGACCTCGCAAGATTTTCTAAGAATGGGAATTCGTTTATTTCACGTCTTTGGTTCAGCGACGAATGACTGATAATCAAACAGTTTTGTTATTTTCTCAAATTTTAATTTCCAATGCACATGGTAATTAATAAGTTCAGAGAATATGTATTTAACAAGCATAGGAGTTTCTTAAGTACAGAATAAAAGAAAACGGGAAAGAGGGACCTTTTTGATCACAATGGTGCCCTTAACCTATTATACGAGTTTGTATGGTAACTTCTCTACCTTGGACACATTATCTTAGGAAAGACAAATCATTAGTTTTTTACTACTGAACACAGCCAGTAATTTCCATCGGAGAATATTTAGCTGCATTTAATCATACAAAAGATATATCACTGTAAGACTTCAGTTTGCATTCGGTTGGAAATTATGAAACTGTTTTCATATGAAAAATTTGTGAACGCCGAAAATTTATGATTTGAAATAATTAAATTCCATTTGCTAGAAGTAATAAGTTTTGATTTGCCACAAATAGCCTTTCACTTTGTGTCTTGAGATAAATAGCTAACTTTAGGTCAAAATTTTATTCGTTCTAGTTTTACTCATTGACATCTAAAGCGATCTTATTATCATGGCGAATGAGCAGTATGTTTCATCATTAAAAATTGTGAATTTTGGTTACACGACCACTACTACAACTAAAGCTTTGAATACTATTGATTTTTCGTTTAATATCGGTTTAAATAAAAATATTTATTAAATTCGACGTTAGAAAAGGAAAACAATTCCTTCGCTGATTGATAAAAGATTTCATGGGTTTCCATCATTCTTAGGAAAGGAATCCTAATGTGACGCACCGAGCTACCAGAATTTAACAAGTGTAAAGTGCTAATCTCGGTCCTGCCATTTCAAAACCCCTCTCCGAGTCTGAAACACCTTGAATTAAACATCCTAGGGAGCTTTACTCCTCTTTACTTCCTTCAGGAGACGGAAAAAGGGGCTAACTAATCTATTCCATCAAAAAGAATGGCCAACGAATGAAAATACAGGCCGATCTCTACCTATAACCTTCTGCATGCGACAAACGCGCTCTAGTGCCACTTTTACGCCACCATAAACAATAATAAACGAAAAGGTCTTCTTGTGTGCGTAGGATGTCGAAAGTGACTTATGCTCTTTTAATGCCCGACTCCTCTCACTCCCATCCTTCTCTTTACCGGAGATATTCGCGTGTGGTATCTCTTCTCCCTTGAATAATTAACCGCTCCGTCGCGAGGGGGCTCAGCTAACCCCCTCCACACTCGCCTCTCCCATTGGCTGGCGGGAGGAAGTTTTGAATTCTCCTGAGGAACGAAGCCAAAAGCATCCGCTCGGCCGTATTGTCTCTTGCTCAGATTTATTGGCTCCCGATTCTATCAAACTGGCCCCTGAAGATCCGTATGGCAAAAAGTGAACTCTTACTCTGCGCCAATCTCCGAAAAAGAGGGAGAAAGAGAGGGATGATCTAACTTTTGCCCACGATCCCAATGCGAGATGGAGTGAGGGATGGGGAGGACGAGAGATTTACCGCCGCCGGAGGGAAAGAGACTAAAGGATTTCTTCATCTGGGTTAATCGCGGGGAGGTTCGGCTACTGATTTCTTAATTACTATGGGGAACGATTTCAATCCCGTTCGCTCGCTTGAATATGACGTCACTTTTCAGGCGCCAAGCAGCTCGGGATCCGGCAAGTTTTTCGCGAGGGCAAATCATCGAAATGACATCTCCTTCGGAAAGTTGCTCCGGAATCTTGAGCGACTCGTTAATTACATCTTTGTAATTAAAGTGAAACTAGGCTTGAACTTCCGCTTCGCATCCAACGTAAGATTCGATTTGTTAAAAAAATTAACGGAGTTGGATGAATAGTAAGCGAGGTCGCGAAAGAATCAATGACGGGTTAGGAATGGAATTCATGAACGGAAGACTGAAAAAGTCGTACTTTTTTGATTTACTTCCGTCCGTAAAACTCGAATGAGCCTTCGAAAACAGAAGGAAAATGATATACGTTTGCAAAAATCATAAAGTTCGACTAAGTCCTCCATCATTTCTGGAAGTGGAATCGTAATTAAGTTGAATGTCATTCTAAAACTCGAAAATCATATCTTGAAAGTATTGCCATCACCTAAATTTCTTTTTCATGCGTCCATTTCTATTTCCTGCAGATTCATACATGCATACATGTATGAACTACTATGCAATTAAAAACAGAGTTTTGCTTTCATGGATTATATTCTCTGCATTAAATACCTGCTAACTTAAACTTCAATTTTCAAGTTTATTCTCCTGAGAATTTGGTAGGATTTCAGTTTATTTTGTAATATTTCCAAGTTATAATATGTTTTATAAAATAATCTAGAGGAATATTAGTATAGGCCGAACATATACCAAAATATAGCCTGAGAAAAAGAAATAATCATGGCAAGCTAGTTGATCAAACATTGCACATGACAGACAACAACGTGAGACTAATAATCCTTTTAATTGATGACAACGAACTGATTGTTTATGAATGTTAGAAAACATACTTCCATCATTTATTCCTCCTACCGAGATTTGGTCATGCCATACATAAACTATACTGTAATGGATCTAACATTAAGAGGAATCATGGAATAATGCCCTTTCTTCTTGGTCGGAATTTTCGCCAGCGAACAGGTAATTTATTGGTAAACAAACCTTGCAGCTCAATGGTACATCCGTCACGCCACCTTTAGCCCGCACTATCAACATCATAGGTCTGATCTCCAGTCGCACATTCATCCAAGCCGCCCGAATACTTAATTACCGCCTCGACCAGAAGAAAAAGCCCGCACTATCGCAATCCTGATCTCCAAAAATCGCAAAAACGGAAAAATCCCTTGCGCGATGCAACCTCCTTTTGGCAATCACTCCGTTAGATCCCTTTGCTCCTCCCTTGAAAAAGTAAACGCGATCGTTTCTGGATTCTCCGCCAGAGAGCTTTTTCTTTCCGCTTTGACGCTCGCGGGGCTACCTTCATTCTTTTTTCTCTCCCCGAATCCCTCCGGAAAATTTTTCGCGCGAAAGAATCCACCTGAAATTCCTTTTTTTTTCATCCCCTTTCCTAGCAGATTGGTAGGAAGAGGACCCTCGGAAAAAAGAGGGGAAAAAAAGAGAGGCTGACTGCTCTGGTCCCCTTTGATCCTCGTAGGACAAGAGTAGAAATAAAAGAAGGGCCACGCATGGGGGCCCCATGTGGCCCTCTATATCCTCCGCCTCCATTCTTCCCTTTCGGAGGAAAGAGAAAGAGAGAGCACCAGTGCTGCCGCTCCAGAGGCCGACGTTGCCATCCCGAACCAAAAGAGTTGACAGTAATGGATACAAACGAGGCCCAGCTCCGCAATTTTCTAGATTAAACGTCAGAGGGAGAGAGGGAGTGAGACAGGAGGGTGTGAGAGTGGGTGCGGGAGGTGGGGAAGAGAAAGGGGGTGAAAGAGGGACAGAGAGAGAAGTTACATGCGCTACCTACTGTTTGCAAGGTCTCGCGCCGTTATTATCTCCTTTATCTCGACTTTGATCAAGATCCGCCATCTCTTGCTATGTGTCCGAGAAGATTCCGCCGGGATGAGGCGTCAATATCGTTTTGGATCCGTGTCTTGTTTTTCCTTTCGGGATAACGCAGAACAAAAAAATGTGGAGGTGATGGACCGAAGTGGGGGTATCGATGATAAAAGGTAGGCGAAATTAGTTTTGAGTTTCTTAACGGTAAAAATCTCAAAACTCATAGTTTTCAACCAAGAATTTGAACAGGCGGACCAATTCACGTCCATTTCGTTTAGGTTATTAAAAGGATAAATCGGACGAACGAATATTAAATTAGGACCAAATTAAAAAGTTTCGCAGCTTTACGCTACCAAACGTCAATTTTTTATAGATGTATTTAAGAGAGATTCGTTTGGCTGATCTAGATCCCTAGTTTCATTTGCGGAGATATTTCGCCAAAACCTGTAATTTTTACATTAAAAACGGCAAGCCTTTTAGTTAATTTGGAAATGGTATAATAAATCATAGAAAATTGACAGTAATATTGCCCTACGGGATTCTTCATGGTCATATATTCAACGAAAACTACGATGAGTTTACTTATCATATTAATCTTCCTAAGAAAAGCCAACGTACCTTCGAAATTATTACAAATGTAAATCTAAAGTAACATTTTAAAGAAAAATAATTATCAAATAAAATAAATCTAAAAAAACGCTCTTCATAGTGGAATTGAGTAAAACATCTCAATCTACGTACTTTCTATGCAAAAACCCTTTGAGAAATTCTTTAAAACCACTGATTAATTGATATAGAAGAAAAGAGACTTGCTAAATTTTCTTCTCAGTTTTAAACTTAGCTTGCCTCTTTCCTTCCGGTTTGTGGCCATCTATTAAGTAGCCAGATCACATCAATTTCATATTAATTAACATTCTTTAATGTCAAATTACTGTTGTAAAACACCTAAAAATATGCTGAATTTTTCTCTCTTATTTCCAGTATATTCTGCCTTAAATTAATGTCCGAAAAATGTTTTTTTGGTTTTCCAGGTAATTAGTATTCTCTTATTTATTCATTATTTGGGCTTTCCCTGATTGAATCATCCACCTGATTTACAATTTAAGTTTTAAAGTTGAATTAGAATACATTATCTTTTTTGCAAAACCAAAAAACAAATTTAATTGCGAAGTAGGATTTTCTTCCATACCACCTTTAAGATAAAATTATTATTGTTATGATAAGTTCTTACTGCTCTTATTTTCTTGAGTAAATGCAAAAAAAGAAAGTACCTTACCGTAACCAGGGAAAACTAAAATTATGCAAATTTCGAGGAACAAAATAGTTTTTTAAGCGTTGAATTGAATTTAAAGAACGACTTTTGAAATGCCTATAGAGTAATACCTAACTTTTCGTTACAACAAATATCATCCCTGGTCATTGTATTGGCTGTACGTAATTAAATTCAGCATAAAACTCAATTGAAGTCTACATATCCTTTTGAAGTTTTCGCGACACTGTTTTACTGCAATACGCAGCGTTAAATAATGCACGTCGCACTGTGGTCGACACATAACAAGTTTACGTAAACCAGAAGTTTTGAATTAACAGCAATTAACTATAGGAATTATTCGTCGATAGCCATTCTGTGGACTAATTGATCGTATTATCTCCAAACAAGGCGATGGATGGAGTTAAAATCCCATTGGTATAATTAGATACTATTTACCATATCATCCTCATTCGCTATGCAAATGAAGTAATGATATCCTACTGCGCAATTCGAAATTCCTTCGTCTGGAAATTGCGAGTTAAAATGACTCCTCTTGGTAAAAGAAACTAATAGTTTATTTTAATGATCAGTACGGAAAAATTATTCTTCAAATATAATAAAAATCTTCAAGAGATAACAATATTTTATGAGTATAGAAAAACCCAGAAAATGGAATATACTCATTTGAAAGAAAATGTTCAACAATTAACTTTCCTTTCTTTTCCTAGAGTAGTTAAATTTATCGTTAATGGTTGCGAAAAATATTTATTATTAATGACCCTAGTTATGTTATCGAGACTATATGCACTATATGCATATACGATATTCGTATATATGAAGTTTTCCAATTCATTCATTTTTCGTTTCTGCTCTTGAATTACTTTTAACAAATTTTATGCGTAGATACTTAAAAGCATATAATATCAGAAAAATTTTACGAAAGAAATATTATAATTATATTTAATTGATATTAATAGTTTAATTAGTATTAATTTTTTTACTGATATAGAGGTCCCAATCAATCAAGTCATCATCCCAAGGTTCGCCTTTGATTCATATGCTGTTTGCATTATTTGTGTGAATGTGTTGAAAAGATTACATGCTAGACACACTCTTCGTATCTTCTGTGTTTCCGATATCCGACTGACCGTATATTACTGTAGTCGTTGAAGAATTAATTTCTAATGACGTGGGAATCCAAGTTAAGTGACTTCTTTCCTGCATTTAAATGACTATCCTTTATACCTTAATAATCACCTTCACACTATGACTAGCGAGAAGCGGCAGAGTTTTTGCAATACGAGTTTTAGATCTAGTTTTCATTATGATTCATCATTAAATATTTAAATAGGAATATACGATATAGAATCCATTATCAAAGCATTCGTTCTAAATTAATCTTAATAAATTTTACTGAGTAAACGATAATACTTAAGTGAATTTGTCAAGATATATAGTGCAAGATTTTTTCGTTGCATCGATTCTTTTCATTTCAACTTGAAAATATATTTAACAAAAACAGTGATTAATTCCAATAAAATGTCAATCTGATCGTTGAACGCAAAGTAATTTGCATTTCCATTGTGCCTGCCTATCAGATGAATATCTTCACTAGTTAAGCCCATTAGCAAATGCCATTTTTCCTAAAGCAAGAGGCTGATAGCTCGGAGAGAACATCTCCATACTGTAAGCGCATAAGACCTCAAATGGTTTTCCTAAAGCGACGTGACCCGCTCCTGAGAAGAATGATGTGATCCTTGAAACGTCTCAGCCGGTATACAGCATCGCGAATCTGAGTGAAGATTCGTCAAAGATGAGTATCGGAGTGGAAAAAGAGCGGTTATGGGTTTTTGGATGAGGGGAAGCCGACTCAAGTAGGGGTAGTAGAAGAAGGATATCTCGTTAAGTAAAGCGATTTCTGCATTCGACGATACATTTTTGGTTCCTCGCTCCGTTCGGAGAATGATGAATCTTAGGGCCAACGCTGTGTCACACTCTGAATGGCGCCAGCTTTCGTAAATTCATAGGGCTGAAATCGACGGATGACAGAATCAACAAGTCATTTCTTATTACTATGAGGAATGCGCTCAGCGGCTACAAGTCATATATGGGTTCCACCATTAGTAAATCAAATACCCTATTAATATTGTTTGTAATACTACTTCTTCTTCTCTCCTATTTTAGAACTAACACAGTTTCCAAAAATACGTTTTTCATGACATTTGCAATATGTTACGTATATTTTTCCTTGTTATCTTTCCTTTTAACGGATTGTCATAGGAAATCAACATAAATCATCATTATTAGCGTTAATTAAATAGATAAGATTATTAAATTGGCTTGTCGTAGATTTCTTATAAACACACTCTTCCTTGGAGTGGGGAATATTTCTCTGTATACATTCTCAATCACTAGTGTTAATTAATTGGAGAAAAGAATACAGTGACGAGTATGAGCTGTACTGTAACTTTAGTGAAGTTAAAACAAAAATATCCTATGCTATTTTGTAAAATTCGTATAATTTCGATAATTATTATAAGGACAAATAGTGTTCATCGACACTTTTTACCCTGGAGATTAATGATTGACGTTCATGGCCTATGAATTACTTAAATAAAAAATCATTTATCCACTTAATTTTTGTTAGGGGGTTGCCTTATCCTTTGATTAAGAAAATAATGGTTTATCCAACTAACTTCTTGTCGTAGCATCGAGAGTAGATACTGAAAATGATGAAGAGAAATTTTTACCCTTAACTCTCAGAATCGTCTAATTATTGATATAAAACGTTTTTAAATTGGCATTTAAATTTTAAGGAATTATTTATTTAATTGGAATTTAAAGAATGGATTCTTTAGTTTAAAATACCTAATTCCGTTAGATAAAAATCCAGCAGACTTCCAAGCTGAATTCATCTCATCAGAGACGGAGTTAGCTACTCTTCGATTGAAAGCCACCAAATGTAGCTTGTAACTATGGCGGCCCTATTCAAAGCCGAAAATGTCAGCTAATTACTACTGATTTGACCTTTTTCACGGAGAGAGTTGTAGATAAAGACTCAAGCGAGGAAGCTTGACTGATTTCATGAATGATTTAAAACAGAAAGGCGGACTAATGAGAAGACCTATATTCCCTATTTATTGATTTCAATACAATTTTCTAGTTAAATATACGGCTGCTCGTATCGAATGCAAATGACCTATTTCCGAAGTATCGAAACCTTTAAATAAAAATTGTCAAAGTTGTATATTGAAATTTAAAATATTTAAATATATAACAAAGCTATACTTTTGCATTTTTGATAATAAATGGCTCCCCAAAATCTTTTAGGTGCGATATTGTTTGCAATTAGTAGTATTTATTTCGCACAGCTGATATCATTAACTAGAGCTAACTCGTGACACTAAAAAAGAAACAGGTTATGTGAAATGACGAATTAACCATAATTCTATAATAGGAAATAATATTCATTACATCGTATTAGCCTAACTGTGCGAAGCAGTAGAGGATATTATCGTTTTTGCTGAGACGCATTATTCACAGCGTGCACCGTATGTACATTCATGATATATATCCATATCGTTCCCGCTGCTCCCTTTGGGTTAATCGCGTCTTTGCCGCTTTTATTCTAAATTACCCTCCATTATATCCAAATACTTAAGACGCATCAATACATATTTTCATTGAATCCTTTTCATTCTTTAGTCTACATTATGTCTCTTCATTGGACATTCGACCAGCTTTTACTCGGTTACACTCTCCTATTGCTTCCATTCCCACACCGCATAGTACTCGCGAACATAAATCGATGGTAAACAATTTCACAGATTCTACGAGAAGTCCTACCTAAACATTTAGTGACACCGAATGCAAATTCAATGTCATTTAGTCATCGACCTTTCAACGAGAGCAGTTACGTGGTGTTACTTCAGCACGATCTGTTCATTAAGTCCTCCCGTTTCCGTCACGAAATTGAAATTATGAGCGTTCAACACCCTTTAAATTACCAAGAAAAACATACATCATGAATTTATAATGACGACATCTTTCCGATCATCCCCTCCGCAGAGTTCCGCATGATTGACAAGGGTGGTGTCGCTGCCGGAACCCGGGCATTCTGTCCCCAGGACGCGTGCCCTTCCTGTGAGGGCCAGATGGGGTACCACATTCACTCGCTCAACCCCTTCCACGCTCATCCATCTAACTCCCCACATCCGCAACGTTCACACTCCCTTCGGTGAACTTCTAATCCATTCTTAAATTCAATTCCCTTAACTATCTCTCCATTGTCGAACTCCTCCGCACAATGCGTGCAGATGATTTTCCAATGAACCGTACATAACCTCTCGTTTTAAACCCTGCCCCTCTTTGGATCTGGCAAGAGGTTCTTGGTTGGGCCCCCGTTTAAAGCTCAACTGGGTTCATTCCTTTACTCAGTGAGTCACATTCGTTTTTTCTGGTATTACCGCGTTTTTCCTACATCCTATCCAAATTATCCTTTTCAAAAGCGAGCAATGCATTATGTTTGCAAATAAAATGTTTGAGAACTGTAAATTTTAGTGATTTAGGAATTCGCTTAACTTCTATTACTTTATTATACAAACGAAAACAGTTCTTTAGCTAAATATGCTCATAAAAAAATATCAGGATTGAAATTTCAAAAATGATATAAGAAATGATGATTCTTAATTACAACGTAAAAAACATAATTCAAAGTAAATGTATCTGAATATAAAGCATAAACAATAATGAACTAAATGGAAATGTATAGCATAAAAATTTTAAATTTATATATACACTAGTTACGGTATGACCTTCGCTGTCGAAGCACCATCTAAAGTCATCACCAAACCATCTAAAAAAAATACCACTACTACTTGAAATAAAAGAAAAATTCAAAAAATTATTAATTTAATTTTTGTGTTAATTTAATGTTTACTTTTTATTTTACAATCTAATTCAATGAGTACAACTTAACTTCGTTTGTAAAATAAAATGAGGTGCTAATCAAGCGTACTGTAGTGTTTTAAAATATGTTTACAAATTGCAAAAGTACATACAAACAAGAAAAGGCATAGATTAAATATATCCTTAGAGTTATATTTCACTGTGAAAATTAAAATACAACTACCTCTCATTGGTCAAGATCATTAGTAAAAGAATTATATCTGAATCAAGAAATATGTCCGCATTATTCATCATAGTACAACTGTTCCTATCCTATAAGTCATAGGGAAACCAATTTTAATAAACTACAAACCGCCTTAGCAAAGAAAAAGATATTGAGATCCGAGGCATTCTACTTCAGTTTACTACAGCTACTACTCTTCTGCAACCACTTTTTGAAAGATGAGATGTAAGCAAGTTCAAAAGCATTTTAAAAATCCTAAATTTTAAGGTAAAAAGAAAACATTTAGAAGCAAAGAAGAAAATTCAATATCCAGGATCCGATGAATGATATAACCATCACAACTACCGTAATAATGAAAATTTTTTAACACTGAATACACAAAACCAAACATATTTAGATGAAAGAGATTAAATCTTTACTCTGCAACGGCTCTACTTATTAATTTAAAAGATTACATTCTTGGAAAAAGTGCCGACAATTTCCAACATGGTATGGTATGGTAAACATGGTTTAGCAAAAATCCATTTAATTAGAATAGAGACACGCATAATTTTGCAATTAATTTATTCTCCAAAAATTATATGAAGTATCATAGCTAAAGTATATTGAAGATTGACGGAGGTAAAGAAGAGTCATGCTCGTAAAAATGAGTTTTACAAGTTTAACATTCTTTCCGGTGAAAATGCACATGAATGAGGAATAACTTATAAACAATGATAATAAAGTATTAAATCATTAGCAATAATTAGGTAAAGTAAATAAGGAAACTGATATATAAGATTTGCATCGTTAACAGGGGTCCCTCATCTGAAGTTTAGAATGGTCCGAATCCGTGCCTTTACAAGTAACGTGGATTTTTCTGAAATAAATAATTAAATATCCGGTTTTTTCTTAAATTATGTGTAGTTATGTGTATAGTGTATTGTTGGCTAGGAATGTGATGAGACGAACAAGAAAATAGATTACTTCGAACAAAAGTTGAATTACAAATGATTTAGGCGTGACTTCATTTACAATCCAGATTATCGCAACGATGGTTACTGTCATTTGAAAATAAGTGCATCAGACAGAAATTTATATGGAGTTTTGTTGTAACTTCAATCACTGGTACAAATAATCCCATTCGATGTAAAAGCGCGAGGACATCCCCGGGAAAACAGCTCCCAACACAACATTAACTTTTTGAGCCCAAAGCCGCGCTTTATATCAGAGTTAATCCGTAGCCAAAGAGAACGGATCAGGATTGGGAACGTATTTCACAGGAAACGAATAATTTTATTGCCTCTCTTTTTATCCCGATCTCAATAAAGGGAACACTGATATTTTATTTGCGTTCATCCCCTTTCCAATCTTTTTCTTTATTAAACCTACAAATCACAGCCTTTCCGGCAGAAAGCTAGTGTGTTTCGGGAGAGAGAATCGATAGAGATTTCTAACTTGGACCCTACTCCGGAACTCTGTGAATTTTCACACATTTATCTTTTATTGATCTTCGCTATACATGAGCACTTGCTGACATACTGCATAGGTGCAGAAAGAATTACTATTATCTTTTTATGTGCACCGTTTCACGCTTTAGAGACTTTCTTACCCACAGTTTATCCTCCTTCATTCTAAGAATATGTCCCATACTTATTATCACATTGATGCATCCTTTTCTATAAATATGTAATAATCAAAGTAAATAATAGTGTTATGTCCTACATATTCCTATAACCACATTTCTATAAATTTCTTAAATTGTATAACTTTGCTAATTACACACGATACGTACATACTATGGAATATATTAAGGTCTTGTGCCTCATTCTCAGGTCTTACACCTCCTCCACAACCTAATAAAGAAATGTTTCTAAGATCCAAACGGTAGCAGATTTAATTTACATAGAACTCTCTAATTTATTTCAGAGAATTGCAAATATTTTTGCAGCTGTTTTCAATTGATGTAACTTAAAGTAACTTAAATAAATTATTCTTAATTTCAAATTTAGAAGTGATTTTTGCAAAAATAACAAAATGGCAGATTCGCATCTGAATCCTATTCATAGATAGGCGGAATTATCTATTTAACTATTTTTTGAAGAAATTCATTAAATAATATACATGTTTGAATAGCTAGTTAAAATAAAAATATATGTTTTTAAAATAATAATAGTATTTAAATTAAGAATTAAATCATTATCAAATCCATCGATAAAAGTGCTGAAAGTTCGAAATTATTCCTAGATTTTAGGTAAAACGTACGTCTATTTTGTCGATACGGACGACAATTCTTTCGCGATTCCTCCTTCTTACGTTTTATCCCTTACTCGAGACATTCTTCCTTATGCTAGCTTTGCTACTAATTTTATGCTACTAATACCTTCTAAATTCCTTTTTTCCATTTTTTCATTCATTCAGTTTCTCCTCGTGCTGTTTCTACGGCCTTTATTCCCTTGCCCTCCAACCTTTACCAACAGGACTTTTTTCGATTCTCAATCCCTCCCTTTGTTTCATCTTCCTCTCTCTTTCCTCTTGTTTCCTTCTCCTATTTCTCCGCGGGGCACACTCTCGCAAACTGAAGTCATTAATGATTACCCGAGGGGATCATTGAGACCGGGATTAAACCCGCTCCGAGGACGCAATGGACGGATACGATTGCGCGTTCCCCTTATGCGATGCTGCCTAGCAACGCACAGAACGTGGCAGTGAAACTTTTTCATTGAGCCATCAATACGGCGACGATCGTTGAGGGACAAAGTAAGAAACAAATTGCATTCATTACCGGGCCAAGAGAGGAGCAACTAGTCACGTTATTCTACCCTAAATCATCGCATTAATCAGTTATGGGCAGTGCTTTATACACAACGGCAATGAGTAGGAGAGGAACGTGATTTCTCAATTCTACATTCTTATTTGAATGCCCAAGACCACAAAACTCATTCTAACGAGTAAACATTATCAACCACGATAATTGAGAATGTTAAGAGCGAATAAAAATATTCGAAAATATAAGGACGACTTATTTTCCAGGAAAAGTATTTTTCACCCAATACAAATTAATATCATTAATAAGAAAGAGCCAATCTTCATAAATAAAATTATTGGATAAAATTCTAAATTATTCCTTTTTACTATTTCATTTTCGGTTTATTGCATATTATTTAGGTACGTTTATTCCTTAGATAGTGATACTTTGAAATTGTGAGAATGATACCCTAGTAAGCGAAGATTGCTTCTCCGTTTTGAAATTATATCGATAAATACTGAGCCTTGTTGGGTAATATTTTAAGGAAGGAAGGAAAACTAATATTACTCAATGTAGCAGCTACGTTGCCTTGATTTCATAAGAACTCTTAAAGTAGTTCAACGGAATATCATAAAACGAACGAGGGGTATTATTATAGGGTATGCAATCGGTATATTGCGATTAACAGTTATATCGCGAAAATTTTGTAGATCTTTCTTTCTCCTCAACTATGTAATTGAAGAATGCGAAGAACAGTTATTTTAGATGATATTCGCTTCAGAAGAAGTATTATGTTAATCGAAGAAAATAGAAATCTATTAGATATATTCATACCATCAGAATATTTTCTTTTTCATATCTAATAAAATTTTATGCATCTTATTTAACCTATACCTAACCTTCGGCGATGAAGACGCACTGCAAATTTGAAAGACTTATTTCAGGGATAAAACCGCATTCTTAAAGCCAACAAGAAAAGTATCTTTCTTTGCACATATATAGATCGAGAGGACACTTAGGTCAAGCAGAAACTCGCGAGCAGAAAAAGTTGACGAAATACAGCTATAATTGAAATAAAAAATAAATTTAAAACCAAGCAATGTGTTAAATTATCTATCCTAGCCATCTTGATCGACCTATTCCTGTGATAATATGCTCACGATTGCTTTCTTTCGTTTCTCCAACAGGTAAGCTCAATCACCACTCGGACGACATCGTCAGCAAGTGGTCTCCATCTCCAATCGTGACGTCATCATGCGTAACCGCCACGCCGTCCCTCCCGAGCACCAAATCCCCCTCTACATCACCTCTCTCACCCTCACCGTTCCACCTCCATCAGTCCCCCCACGGGCAACTCCACAGTCAGCTTCACCACCCACATCACCACTCCCACCACCAGTCGCAACAGCAGCAGCACCAACACCACCAACAGCACCACCAGCAGCAACACCCCACGCCCATACCACCCCCACCTGGTCTGCAGGGAGGTGTGGGAGGCGTGGGAGGCCTCGGGGGCGGAGGAGGTGGACCATTTTCCTCCTTGCTCCATGCCACGCACCACGCGGCGGGCTACGTGCTTGCGGACATGAAGGCCAACCACCTCTTCTGAAGAACTGGCTGTGAAAATGGCTCGCATTGGCTTCCGTCCTCATCCAATGAGACCTGTCCGACTCCATTCGACCCATTTCCACGAAATAAAATTCCGGCGGAGAAAAAAATCGGAGTGATTTCCCCACCGCTTTTCATTTGTCCTGTGCAAGCGAATCATCGCATCAAATCTCTTCGGTCAACGGGAGAGGGGGACGAATGAGGAACAAAAATCGCCCTGGAAACGTCGACAACAACTTCCTCTCGCGGAAACTTTAGCATCTTCCGCAAAATTAAACGTTATCGAGTGGTACATAAATGGTTGTGTGTTCAAAAAGTTAATCGATTCGTCTCCATCCTTCTTACACACCTGTAATTCCTTTCACGAGAATTGACTTTAAAGTTTTCTCTATCGGTTATTTTTAAAAAGCAATAGGACAAAAGGACAGATTTTTTTCGTCGAGACGTAGGACTAAACTCCCTGTCCTTGATGTCACCTTTGTGTTTCATTGTGTGTGTCTGATTAAAACGTGTAAGAGATTGTATTATAGTAGTTGCAGAGTTGTCTTCTGTCGATTCGACATAACTCGATGAATTTATTAAAATTTTCAAAGGTTCACGTCTGTATAGCAGGAAAATAAACTCGAGCGGCTAATGGAAAGGAAATCGAATTCAATTGACTGTCGTGTTCAATAATTTACCTATTTTCCCTTGTAAATAATTCCACATTTTCTCCTATTGCCTATGTAATGAATTTCAGAGGTAATTTACGCTAGTTTTGGTAATGAAAAAAAACTGTGGATTTTTTTCATGTACAATTATTGATATTTATTTGAAAATACTTAATTTATGTGCTTGGTGTAAATATTTTTATCGTCCATTTTCATTGCAGCCCGTGGGTTGATTTATAAACCCGTATGTGTAATCCAAATAAATAAATAAAATGTTCAATCACTAATGTTGTGTGTTTTTTTATTTTGGAAACATATCGTCCATACATACATGACTTTATATTGATAACAAATTTTTCGATCGAAACATAAGTTTGTCGAAGGATGTAAATCTTACAATAGTATGATAACATACATCTTTTTTTTAAAATAGCGCAAATATTAATTTGTTAATCGTGCAAATCGTACAACAGTATGATTACATACATCATACAGTTTTATGAATAGCGCAAATATTAATTTGTTCTACATCTACATAAATACCCTGCTAGCCGCCTTTCGGCCTGTGGTAGATGCAATTTGTTTTACTCTTTTAAGATATCTGGGAGAGAAGAAATCACCCTTTTCCAATAAAATGTCTGGCAGTTATTGCTAGCTGTATTATTTTTTCCATTATTATATTTTTCTTTCTAATACCGTACTAGTACAGTATTTTATTTGTAATAACTCTTCTCTCAATCAATTTAGGGCTACGTAACAGTAAGGCATAGTATTATTTTCGTTATTAAAAAAGAAATTAATAAAAATCCTTCCCCTAATTGTTTCCTTGCAAACAAACAATATTCAATCACTGGACATCTACAAACATATATATATATATACAGAAAGCGACGGGATAAAAAACAAATAATGGCTTTTGTACCTCCGCAATGGAAGATTTTCCACATACAGGTCGCGCAAATATTTTACTCCATCCCGGAAATCAAATATTCACACCCAGAAATACGAGCAAAGATTGCGAGCAAAGAGTCGCGGGAAGTAATTCTTCCATATTCGATATGCATGCTGCAACCAGGAAATAAAGGGCAGAACGTAAAAACCACCAATATTTCCCCTGAAATACAGAGCGCAACGAAGCGATGCGAGAGGATCGCCCGCTAAGCAACGTACATCTTCGATCCTCTCGATTATAATTCCGAAAATATTTATTTATCTTTCTCTACCGCGGTTACTCCCCCCACGCTCGCACATACATCAAGAGAGAGACAGAGAGACCTTTTATCCATATTTTATTTTTAATTACACTTGTTCGTCGCCGAGTTGGAAAGGGGAGGAAAAGGGGGAGATGTTTTGTTGTGAAATAGGACTCGGTGTGTTTGGAGTGTTTAAAAATTCACCGCCACCGCGTTTTGTTATTTCCGGTAATTGGTTGCCGGCAGTGGCGTATTTCATGTTATCTCACGCCCTTCTTTTCCCTCCCTCTCGCCTCAACCCCAACCCCATCGCATCTTTTTTTCTTCGCGTCATTTTTTCCGTTCACCTTACTGTTTTACCGCCTTTTATTTTCCGACGAGCATCCGCAGGATGGGATTCCGAATAATAATAAAGCCGACGGTTCTGCAATTAGCCACATCTGAACGTAAATACGCGAGTTCCAAGAGACGTGGGATTCGATACGGGACCTTGGGGAAAAAAGAAGTTTCTCTTTCTCTTTATCCTTTATTTTCTCTCCTCTTCATCTCTTCTTATCACTTTTCTGTTGGAGACAATGTGTTACGACCTAGCCAAATCCATAGTTTTACAACATTTCCTGTCCTTAAATACCCTAAGTATAAATTACTAATATCATTCATAGCTACCCGATACTGTTTAACCGACGATCTAGTGGCAATACATGTGTATGTATGTACTAATAAAATAAATAAAAATACTAATTTAAAAATGAAATTTATCATAAATACACATCTTTCGATTATGCTTAAGTTACGCAATTATAACTATACTTGAAGTTTAAATAAAATTATATGATACTAGTGATCTCTTCAGCCAAAACTGAGTTAGCTTCATGTACGTACCTTCTTTAAAAATATATATTTATTATTCTAAACATCTGCCCCTTATAAGAATAAGTGAACGTCTATAAATATAAATCTATAAGGATTTAATATATTTCTTATTTAAAACATTAATAACATATTATTTGCTTAAGGGTTTGAAGGTTACTTGATAATTTTCTAGTACATTGCTAATAAATTACTTCATATGTATGAAGATATAACCTACTATTTATAATTATGAACGTAAAATTCAAATTATTTTTATGTCTTTCAGTTATTAGCGAGAAAGTTAGTCGATTAATAAAATTAATTCCACTAATATTCTCACCTTTAATTCTATTTGGGCAGGAATTCCTCCAGTATACCTATATGTTAACACGCTAAACATGAGTATCAACATAGCATTGGGTAAATTTCCCCCAATCAATCATTACGGAACTTATAACAAACTAGCTTAAGTGCATGTTGATTCTCAACGGGGAGAATAGAAGTCGGATTAAATATAGTATACCAATTTGTACATGAGAGAAATAACAATCGCATCTTAGTTTAGTCCAATGGGACGGTTATCGAAAAAAAAAATACATTTTTCAATCTAATCAAAGTTCTCATAGTTCGAAGCCAAAATCCTCAATCAACGATAAGAATGTGAATCTTTATGGAATTTCCTTCTTATGAAATTCTCAATTTAATGTGCAAGTTTACAAAATTTTTCCGGGTTCTTCTGGTTCTAATCGATCAACTCAGCCTTTATGATGACATTGAAGCGAAGGTAGTCAATTAAGGAATCTTACAAAGTAAGCAACTTTAAAAGTTGGAGCATTTTAATACTTTATTGAGAATATTTACAATCTGTAATGTATAGAGGTTGTCATTTTATATTCTTTAAATGAGAAATATAATCGTAAAGTATGCCATGAGTCCGAATTGATAGATAAAAAGTTACTCATCCATCTCCATTAATTCATTAAAGTGCTAGGTATGTTTTTTGTCCCTGCGATTAATCACTACAAATTGTTCGTGACTGAAACAGTTAAAATCTCTGAAACATTCCCTCCTCTTCATATCGTCAATTGCATCTAACTGGGCCTAACTATACAATGTATTCTTATGGGAGAATGCGTGAGCTCGGAATCAACAATTGGGGGGACGGGTTGTTTACAACCTCAAAATTTCACAAAATCATATATATATATAAAGCAAATGTCTGTCCGTCCCCCTATTTATCTCAGAAGCGGCTTGACTTAGAGATCTGAAAAAAATGCATTGTGTTTCTACGATGCTGAAACCCCCAGGAAAACTATTTTTATCTCTGTAAAGGCCCGCGTTCGAACCCAAGAGCACAAAATACGTTTCCATAAGAGATGAACGTAAAGTATGTTTTCGTTACCTGCAGAGGTTGTTTCTTTAACAGAATTAAATAAGAAAAAATGGTCCTACGAAATTGAGATGAGTGTCACAAGAAACTAAAATAATCACAGAATCTTATTTTAGTCGTGAATCATTCATATAAATACGAAATAGCGAGAACTTAAATAAAACACGGAAAATTCGTAAAATTTTTGTGAAATAAACAACCCATCCCTTTGTCGACTAAGGCCATAGTTTAATGGTGATTTCATGAATTATCCCAGATAAGTGCACGGGGATAATCAGTTCTAATAATTTTTATAAGAAATGTACGTAAAGTATGCTTTCATGGCTTGAAAACAATAACAATAGAATAAATATTATAAATAAAGGTAATAAATATATAGAGTTATTATGATCTTACGACGGAATGTTTTTGTGCTTAGGAGGACCAGATATATACGATAATAGATATATTTTTAAAGTAAATTAAGTTTCGTCATGCTTGACGGGGGCGTTTACTAGTATTCGTATATTTTATCTAAATTCTCGCAGCTTCGAAACGAAAGCGATATTCTACGGCAATAATAATAATCTGTATTCAATTTCCTTCCTTTTGATACTTATCTCGATTTTATACAGCTATTCCTTCTATTTAAATTTTGCAAAAGAAATAAAGTCTGCAACCGATAAAATCGAACTTTACATGTATTTATTATGGAAATCTATTTTACGATCTCGGTTCAAACCCAGCATAGTTATCGAATAAAAGGTGACAGTACTTCTTTCCGGATCTTAGAGAACACGTATGCAAATTTTGACGCAAATCGGACAAACGGTGTGGACTCCAATCTCAGACAAAAAAATACAGAATTTCTGATTTATATATATAGATAGATTGAATTGTGGGAATATAATAATTTGATTCATAACTTATTTCTGCTATAATATTAACAGATACCAATCATAAAAAAAATTTTAAGCTGCAAATATTAGACAATTCCCTAAAACTTATCTTCATAAAATTTTATGGAACACTATGCAATAACTTTCCTTTGTAAAACCCATTGTTGCTAAAATCCCCAAAAAATATTTCCTCCCACCCCCTTCTTTTAGGTAAATAACTTGTATCCTCGTCTCCTTCTTCGTAACAAATGTCTTTTTGAAAATCCTGCTGGTCAAGAAATACTTCTTCTTGGTCGAGTGCTCCTGCGATCAGTATACCGGAATTGTGAATTCTTGGATCGCAGAGAATTGTCTCATCTCCAAAA
Organism: Ladona fulva; assembly: GCA_000376725.2. Classification (NCBI taxonomy): domain Eukaryota; kingdom Metazoa; phylum Arthropoda; class Insecta; order Odonata; family Libellulidae; genus Ladona; species Ladona fulva. The sequence goes on from KZ308446.1 coordinate 1,222,281, forward strand.
GGACTATCACTTTTTTAGCATTCATTCCGTATGAGCCTAAATTCCCCATGTATTCTTAGGGGAAAATCTGTGAGCTCGGCTTTGACAATTTCGTTGGTCGCCTAGGGGACGGTTGTTTACAAACAATGAATTTTACGAAAATTTCGTCCTTTTGTCGGAATTCTTGCGATTTCGACCACATTTTATTCCACGACCATAATAAGAATTTTCATTCGATACATGTTCTTTCGGTACTTGTCTCGATTTCGTAGTACCATCGTTTCTAATTTAATTCTACGAAAAAAGGCTTAAATCTATCAAAATGAACGAATGGAATGAATGAATGGAAAATACAACGCGCGTGTTAGGGGTGAGTAATGTGACGTCATGCGGAGGGATATATCTGTTACGTCATAGATATGCTCCGCGAGGCAAAGTAATCCCTGAAACGGTGGTCACCGATTGCAATGTCACGACAGACTCGCGTCCTACTCAGAGAAAGTTAGGGACTCGAAGAATCTGGTGCCTTTGTGTCATCGGTATTACCGANATTTAATTTTGTCATTCATGTTTTTTAATCAGGAACAAATTTTTTAAATCGCATTTGATGGTATTTTTACCTTCCATAGATAAATCAGATAGCAAAGCACCACGAAAAAAAAGAATTTGAGCATCAAATTTTCATAGATTTAATCCTTGGTATGTGGAGGCCAAACGGTAATTTTTATTTAAATGTGATTTACACTCTCAACAGTTTCCTACAATTTCCTCAAATTAAAGATATAATTACAAGACAAATATAAAGAGATACATCTTATAAATAAAATCGCACGTTCATTTCCCCGTCCCAATTTTAATTTCTCTCTTTTCTCCCTCCCTTCATTCCCACTTACACCCACATTTTATTCGGGATTAAGGGGTGATCTCCGGAGACCCAGAAATTAACTCCTGCATTGCTACCTAACGCCCTTTGCGGTATATAGGAGTAACGGCCGTCCAACATATCTCCCCTACCCCCATGCAAACCTAAAAAATATGCATAACAAACAAGATGGACTCTGAGGAATATATTCAACTAACCCTTTCGAAAATATTCGACCAGCCTGCGCCAAGTTTGACCGAAGGATTTTATTTGGAGATGTAAGGTACACGCAATAGCCGCTGTGTAATTTTGCAGCAGAAGATAAATCTAATAGTTACCAATAGGGCTGCGAGATGTTCTTGGAATCTGACAAATATATCCCTCGATAAAGCAACTCTTCTACATTCCTTGTATAACATTTTTTAGTCATTATCGTGATTTTTTCTGTATTGCGTGGATGCTAAGAGCACAAACACCCTAAATGCAGCCTCTTGTGAGAATAAAAAAGAGTACGTCTCCTCTACAGGCTTTCTATCGGAGGAATATCTCCCAAATTGAGGTTATTAATCTTTCAATTATTGAATACTTTTCTACAACGGAAAAAGGATATTTTCTGCTTTTTCAAATAATTACAGATTAGAGGAAATCTTCTCAAAGGAACAATAATTGATGACACATTTAAAATACCAAATATATACTATTAGCTGATTCCATCTTCAATAAAGAGAATTCGTTTCATGCCTTCGACAAGGTCAGTTTTTGAAAAACATTTTATGAAATAAATTCATGTGATTCATTCTTCATAATTAAAGAGGCATGGCTAGTATATCAGACGTTACAGCTCCCATCTCCTAATGCCGCATCGACATTTCTTAACAAATGGGTATCGGACAAAATAATAATGTTGAAGTTGTAGTTAAAATTTCACAATAATATCTTTATCATTAATAAAATGGTAATAAACGGCACAAAGATATGCATAGTAAAATTGACCAAGAAATTTTAATTCTATATCATATAGTGTAAAGCACAGATAGGGTACGGAATGTAAATAACATTTTGCAAGGTTACGTACAAGGTTAAAAAACCAACTGCACAAAAGCATGAAGTTACAGACTTACCCGCAGTCGGCGAGCTGTTACACGGCCCTTACCTAATTCTATAGAGCCTAATTATCCAGGAACGTAAAAAATTCCCTAGACGTATCCCACTCGTTTCTTCCTTCAGGCTAAATGGTTTGGTTATGATAATACACTTTTATCTAAAACCAAAGCTCGCAAAGAATTTCCAAAATAAATAATANGATACTCTTAAAACTCCTTCTGCGGAACATGTTGCAACACTGTATGGAGTCTATCTCAAATATAACGGTATTTATATTCGCTGCAAGGGTTCGGTTTAAAGAAATGGTAGGAGCATTGCGAGCGGCTACTATAGTGGACACCCATTTAGAATGTACATTGCTCCATTTAACTTTTTTCAGGCTAAATGGTTTGGTTATGATAATACACTTTTATCTAAAACCAAAGCTCGCAAAGAATTTCCAAAATAAATAATATAAAACAAAACAAAAAATATTTTTTCGAAAGAAGGAGCCGTTTTTTGGAAGTCTATCACACCAAAATAAAAAGACAGAAGAGTGATTTTTCCAGTTTAAACTGTGGAAAAAGAACTCATCCTTCTTTATTTTGGAAAAATATTTTGATTTCAATGTAAACTGTATGGTAGTAGTATTGTTAAAAGTGCTTCGAAAGCTGAGGTCATTTCGCTTGTAGGCTCCCACCCGGAATCGAACCCGGGACCGCTTTCAACAAATTCGAACGTGTTGCCCCCTTGTCTATTAGGGAGCACCAATGTAAACTAAAAATCAGTTTCATCAATAATTTTGATCGATTGATTGATAAAAATAAAACAAAATAATTTGCGATATATAGCAGGAATTAACAATCTAATATTGATTTCCAGCGGCACGTGAGAAATATGGCTTAGGATAGAAAAAACTGGTAAGGAGCATCTGCTTGAAATTACTATTCATTCAGAAAACTTCCTTTAAGAGCAAAGTATGTATAGTAAACTATTATACGCTAAATATTTTCTTGCGTGGACTCAAGTGAAGTTTAGAAGAAAACACTATTGCGATATAAATATTTTAATGAAATCGTTTCTGACATTTTCGATGAAGCATTTGCCTTTTGCCTTTGTATTTGAGCCATTTTTCTGAATTTTCCACGCTTTTATGGTCGTTCTTCACCGCTTAGCCGTTATTCCCTTCGAGTTGAACAAAATTTCAAAATTATGAAAGTGGAATTTGATTCATTACCATGGGTGATAAAATATGAGCGCGGGAATTAGTCAAGTAGCGATTTCGCGGACTTCTTCCCTCTCATTTGTTCTTTTGCTTCTCTCTTTCATTTGTTCCTACAGAACGACAAAGCTTCTCTTTCATTTGTTCATTTTCGGACTAATTACGCGAACGGGAAAACGAGCTCCTCGACCCGAAAAATTGAATTATTCCGAAGCCACTTTCAACCAGAATAATTACCGCGCGAATGTAATATTTAACAATTTAACAACAAAATTTCCTCTTTTTATCGCAGCGTGTGACGTTTACGAAATTTTGATTATCGACGAGAATTCATTTCATCTGAACTTGGGGAGGCAGCTATGATACGTACGTGGAGTAATTGATCAAACTGTTCTACATTATCAAATCATCGTATAATTTCTAGCATGAATACCAAACTTTGCTTAATATGCAGACACGTTGAGTGAATTCTCTACAAGAAATATTAATTCTATGCCTTGTTTAACCTTAAATGGCATTCAGGTTATTCACAGTGTTATATTACTACCAGTCTTAGCGATAACTTGTACTTCTAAAAACTCATTGCAAACGCGACGATTCGCGCAAGAGCCTTACAGTCCTAGCGGTAATATTGTTAAAAGTGCTTCGACAGCTGAAGACATTTCGCACATTCGCACAAGGCTCCCACCGGAAATCGCACCCGTGACCGCTTCTTCCGAACGCGAACGCGCAGCCTACTTGGCTGCCCCCGACAGTCCTTACCAATAGAGAAACTTATCCTCTTGCAAGCCTTACACATACGTTTTCCGTCTAACTCTTATTTCATGGCGGAATCGAAATCATATCAGATCAGAATTTTTTTTCATATCCAAAACTTCAGGAGTATTTGGATTTACATTTGACATTCTTATTTGAATAATTCAAAACATGAATACAGTTATGATTTACGTTTCAATTTCAACTCAGTAAACATCATTTCGACAATTAACGTGAATATCTGCACTGCAATCAGAAAATTATTGATTCAATGGATGGACTGATACATTACATTGATCAACACGGATTCGCGAGTAGACCAGAGCTAGAAGACATGAATTTTATTAATGAAAAGCAATGTACGCTTTCATCGGGTGAAATAAGGAATTACCTTTAAGGTAATTATAAACTCTTTTCCTTCACTTCGAAGGGATAACAAAAATTCTCCGGAAAATATGCCTTCTAGCAATTGAACTTAGCGCACAAGGCAAGTGAATCGCTTGAAGAATATATCTTGAAGGCTCTGACGATAAATATTTTGCTAGAGATAGCCTTTTCACTTTCCCATTACAAAACGAAAATCAAAATGAAATAATAACGAATGATATGCTAACAGCATAAAGAGGATTTAATTCATTTTTGAAACTATAAGTGCTTTGTTAATGTTAAAACTTCTTCTAACCTACAAAATTCTTACGTACAGAATTATTATGTACAGATGTGAGGAAACTTTTATTTCCTTTTATAGGACTTTTAAAAATATATTTCAATTTCAAAGAAAAAACCTTGCAGATGATGAGCTGCCTTTCCTTGCGTAACATGAATTACACTATTCTCTCAGCCAACTAGAGACAGTACTTACACAATATAAGACCACAGAATTGACTTGGAGAAGAGGAGAGTATGAACAATAATGAAAATATAAAAAATATGGAATGTGTAAAAAATAATGCTCATTTTTAAATGACGCCTTCCAATCTACTTTTCAAGAGTAGCCAACTTAGTAGGTCTCAAGAGCTATTGATGAGTCACAACTACTAAATTTATTTCCACGAAATTTTTACCCATATACTTCGTAACATATACTAAATTTCATTGCGAATAAATTTCGCGAAGAGAAATTAATTCGCAATGTGCAAAATTAATTAATNTGCCTGTGTAGGTATAAAATACGACGATAAGTTTACATAAATTTCCAACATTACAACTGAATTCATGCATTTTTCTAATTACCTGTAAACTATTTTCCAGAGAAGATGTCTTGATAAAGTGTTTCAAATCCTTTAAGAACCCTGTTTCATTTGGAAGTAAAAATTCATTAAGTGGTAACAGAAATGTTAGTAAGATGTTAGTAACAATTAGGCCTATTGTGTAAATGACATTGTTCATGCATAACGTTTCTGAAATACTATAAACATAAATTAAGAAATATTAACGGAGTCTGATAGTTACAAAGAACTAGAAGATTCAGTTCTTCATACAGTTCTTTGGATGGATTTGTTTGATACGTGTTTTCTCCAAGATATTATATCAAGAAAAATTAGCTTTGTTAACCCCTTACGCAAATTAGTGACTACCATCACGGATCAAATACACTTGGATCACGAATCAATCCTTATGTAATTGCGATTATTGCCATACATCGAAAACTACCGAAATTCAATTCCATAAATTCACTCTTAATGCTATCTTATAGTTCCAATTGTATTAACTGAAAATTTTGGAATTATTTTGAAGCAGAAAATGTCTCATTCGTGGTTAACCAAATAACGATCCCCACTCAAAGGACTGGTAACCTGATGATGCTTTATTTTCACAGGAATATTGCACCCCAATTTCCCAAACTTTCCAAAACCAAGTCATCTTTTCACAAATTAGCTAAAGACCTATCAAAGCTTGGCTTCTAATTACTCCGGATAAGCCGCACTGAATCCAAGATTCTTAGAACTTTGAGACGCATGACCCAAGACTCATAGTGGACACAGAACGAGGTCTTCATACAGCTTTATTCACTCCAAGTGAAAATGATACTTCTAAAGAATCTGCAGGAGAGAACCAAGCGTCGAGTCGCGAACCCACTCATTCCATACTTCACGCTGTCTCCTCTGCACCGACCATGACAACTTATTCTTTCTCTCCATTTTCTACTCCATCCCACGGGACTATTAGCGCGATTGCTTCTCTCTCCCTTCCCGGCCAAGGAGGGGAACAGATGGGGCACGTAACATGAAGGGAACTGCCCGATTTCTTGCTGGAAAGGACGCCATTCACAGTTTCGGCAACGAACAAGAGAGTGACAGGGCATTATAATCGGCGTACCGATGTAACTCTTTCGATAACGGCATATTTGATAATCGCCTTTTCAAAATCAATCAAAACAAAGACCTCAAACTATCAGTACTGAGAGTAAGAAAACCGATGAATTTCGATTTCTGAGGTCTGATTTTCATGACAGACACACTAGAGCGGATTCTTATGTTTGTGAAAGGGAAAGCGAATTTTCTGTGAAAGTTTTTGAAACTCAATTTGAATGCGCCTTAAAAGTCATCGATTAATTAGATGAACTAGCAAAGAATTAATTGATAGTATATTTCAATTGCAACCTTTCCAATCTTATCCGAATCAATGTGACTAATAATAATCGAGAAAGAGTACCGAGATTGATTGAAATAGCAACTTTACCTCGTTTGTATCATTTTACGTCATTTTTTTATTTTATCTTATGTATTCATGTATCCAACAATAAACCTTTTCATAACACTATAAGCTTAAAAATACGGCCTTCCGATAATAACCTATCACAGGACTCGCAATGTTATTTATTTATTTTATTGCATTTAAGTATTACCTCCTGATCTGGTGGCAAAACCCGATGGGAGGATGGCTTCCTAATTATTTGTAGCTTTGACCGGCATTTGCCCAAAGACTGGATTGTCCGCTCCTAAACATTTTGGGGTAAAAACAATTTACTCATTCCAATTCACAGGACGGAGATGTTTCATAAATCCTTCGTAGTAACTGCCATTAAGTTTTGGAACGCCCTTCCGCCTCATATAAAATCATCTATTTCAACCAGTTCTTTGAAGAAAAAATGCCTCTCTCATCTTCTAGTGAATCAATCACTCAATTGATATTTCTCCTTCAACCCCACATAATAGCTAGTTCAGCACTGATCAACACTCTGATGACTGTCGTTTCTCACTGCACAATCTTATATATTACTTGTCCTTTGTTCTTTTTCTTAGGTCCTCATTAAAAAAAAAAAAATTTCTAATCGTATTCATTAATGTACTATTTTAATTAATTTTTACATTTTTCATGTCTTTTTAGTAAGTGTCATTTTCTATATTCTCTCGATATTCGATATCTACCAGTTTCTCATAGTGTATTCTTGCAGTTACCACATTTTTTTTATGTTATTTTATTTTTGTAATTTCGTTTGAATGTGTTATCTGATGTTTCTGTTTTATCAATTATTTCCTCATGGTTTATTATTGCAGTTTTTCCTGTTTATGATTTTATTTTATTATTAATTTGTAACTTTGTTATATTACTATTGATTTTGTAATTTTCTTTTTATACACAGCTTTCTTAATCATCTTTTAGCATGAACTATCAGTAGGTTTGCGCAGGTTTTTCACACCCCCCTTCTCTGAGGGTGTTTTCCTGCTGTGGATATTTTTTCCTAAGATATCACCTTAGGTTTTTTTTTTACATCCACTCCTTCTAAAGTTTTCCTCTCTATTTCTTTTCACCTACACACAAGTCTTCATGTACATAAAATCACTGACTCAAGGTTAGATGGAAGAAGAGACTTTTCAGTCTCAATCTCGCATTTAATAAAGACCTTATTATTATTATTATTATTATTATTAAACATCTCGTAGGGAGTAGGTACATATTATTATTTTCTAGTTACTTTATCTATGTATCTGTCTGTTAATGTGATTACATATTAGATTACGCACAAATATATGTTTTCTAAAGCGGCGACGGAGAAAAATTTAAGTTCTGATCTGAAGTAACTTTAATTTTAAAAAATATTTGCTATTTTTGTTGGAAATGACATAGAATGAATTTTTTGGAAAACTGACGGAAAACATTAGGTATCGCGGAAACCATTTGAAAGTCACGCTTAAACTCTTCCGTATGCTTCCAAAATAAAATAAGGAAAAATAGTCAAAAAATAAGTTTTAAATCAATATCGTTCAGTTTTTCAAATCCGACGATTAATTTCTTGTTTTCTACATATTTCTATACATCCCCATAAGAAATTTCTTCCTTTCAGAGATTGTCCTATGTTTCAAATGTTAAATTTTTATTTTAATTGACCGATAAATAAGTTAAACGGATGCCTTATAATGAATAGTTGGACTAAAAATGCTTTTTTTAAGGGCGTAACAAGTTCTACGTTTTCGAGGAGAATATCGGTCATCGTACACTCAGAGGAAACCTTAAATGCGGTAACATGCAATTTCATTACATTTTTGTTAATTAATCTCTTTTAATACCAATACATCTTCATGAATACCCTGCAAGCCGCTTTTTGGCGTGTGGCTGTGGATTTCGCATAGAGCGCAAAAATACATTTTTGAAATTTTAAATTACATTTTTATCTGCTTTGAAATCGTATACCGACTACTGACAAAGGTAAGAGATCAGTAAACAGTAACACTAGCAAACTATCATTCAAAAATTCTTACCCAAACAGAACTTCTCCTCTGCAGCCATTTATTCGGACTGATTTTCGCAATAAAATGTTCCTGGCCTGATTTTGATGCCTGTGTAGGTATAAAATACGACGATAAGTTTACATAAATTTCCAACATTACAACTGAATTCATGCATTTTTCTAATTACCTGTAAACTATTTTCCAGAGAAGATGTCTTGATAAAGTGTTTCAAATCCTTTAAGAACCCTGTTTCATTTGGAAGTAAAAATTCATTAAGTGGTAACAGAAATGTTAGTAAGATGTTAGTAACAATTAGGCCTATTGTGTAAATGACATTGTTCATGCATAACGTTTCTGAAATACTATAAACATAAATTAAGAATCTAGTAATTAATAGCGAACTCTTCGCTTCCATTATCACTCGCTTGCGTTTGAAGATGTGTCCTTTGCACAATAGGCCGCTTAATTAAATTTATGGATGTAATCTATCATTTCCTAACAGAGAGCTCGCCTAACATCAATACCTGAATATTGAAATCTAGAGAGTATTCACATCTTGGTGTCATCACTGACTTTCAAAAGCAGTCGCGTAATAGATCAACGTTTCATAGCAATCGGAAACCGTCCCACTCTTTTAAAGTGAACCAAGCGATAACGAAAACCAAAGAGACATTGTTAAAATGTAAATCGTGAAGCAGCGGTAATACCAAATTTAGAACAATATTTTTGAAGAGCCTGGATTAGGAGGACATGCGTTAAAAAAGAATGTGATGACAACCATGATTGAACCAATAAAGTTAAAGATGTTAGTTAAGTTTGTTAATGTGGAAAGAAGTCTCCCTACGTTTCGCTGTGGCAGGGTCATCATCCCTTCGTTGGGAACGCCTTCTGCGAGGATTCGTTACTGACCTTACGATCATTTAACCCATCGGCGGGCGATTCCTCTTCTACTCGCTGTAATTCCTCTTCCATTCTCCATGATTTTTCTTCTACTTAGCATCTTCTGCTGAGAATCAAATCAACAATTTGAAAAATCTGAAAAACAGAGGAAATGCCGCATGATCACGAGTCAAAATGTAATATTTAAAGTTGAAAGGTAACGGAAAAGTAATTGTAACTTGAAAGAAATGGAATTTTTCATTGAAGCGATAAAATTAATGAAATAATCAGTGCTTCAGATCAAAAAACTACAGAGCAGTAACCGTTTCAGAAGGAATTCTTTGCTGACTTCTACAAGTATGTAAAATCCAATAGGAAAATCTTTCAAATTTGACATTTTTTGGTAACTGAATTCTGTTGATTCTTTTATTTGCGCTTACTCGGGTCATTTACCTCTCGATTGGTTCATGTACAGTCATGAGCAAAAAAAACTTAAAAACATTGCGGGTAACATAAGATTCGGGATACTCTTAAAACCCCTTCTGCGGAACATGTTGCAACACTGTATGGAGTCTATCTCAAATATAACGGTATTTATATTCGCTGCAAGGGTTCGGTTTAAAGAAATGGTAGGAGCATTGCGAGCGGCTACTATAGTGGACACCCATTTAGAATGTACATTGCTCCATTTAATATTTTCATCGTTGAATGGAAAGAAATGTGCTTTGAAAGGAATTTAGTAACTGAGCAATAGATACTACTGGAACACGCAATAGATTATTGAGCTGCACACGCAATGTAAATTAGAAATTCATGACTATTATTTGATAAATGGCATAAAGATTTCTGTAATCCCATTCCATTCGGAGGTAACCCAGGGCTCCGATGTTTGGGGAACGCATGACGTCTGACGTTAGTATAAGGTTAAGGAGGCATGGAAACCTTCAAGGACAATATTTTCATGGATGAATTAATTATGTAGCACACCCAACAATTTTTAGGGATTAATCGCTGTAATGGTGAACAGGTTGAGATTTTTTCGTAAGAACTGATATTTGGTTGTAAGCGGAAGTATTGAAGCAATAAAAAAAGCGGAGTATCTTTGGAAGTAAAAATATGTGTTTAAATTTTCTTGAGTAAAATTTTTGAAATATATTTTAAGATAGTTTTAAAAATCAATTGATCGCGGAAGAAAATAATCAGTGATAATTATCGTACGTTCGCTTTTTATTAATCAATACTTCCCATTTTAAACCCATACATTATTGATATAGTTCGAGCAATAATAATTATGTGGTCTTCTGAATAAATTCTAATGTATACAAAAAATATTACCTCAAGAAAAAAAGTCGAGAATGGATACTTTACGAGTATCTATGAGGAAGGGGTGCCTGCATAAACCAACATATAACTCCCAGCCCGAAGAAAAGTACACGTCATGCCGGCCCTGATCCCATCAAAACATTCACATAAATAATATTATAATAAAAATCGGAAAGACTAATTTTGAAGAATTAGAAATCCCTTGGAAAGGATCAGGAATTGGATACATTTTTGGGCAGCATTAAACTGCAAGCAAGCAAGCTTCTCTCCTCAAGTATTTAACTTTACTTTTTGATGGCAAAACTTCTCCTTAACATCACTTAACAACTTATTGCCATATGAGTTTCATGAGGATGGCTAGAATTTAGTTCTTACGCAAACAAAACCAAAGAGAAGGGATCATTCTATAAAGGAATCATAATGGAATATGAAGGCATAAGATAATGGAATGATAAAAGTTGTTAATACAACAGTTACATATTGTTCTACAACACACACAGAAAATCTCCTATTCCTTTTAGATAAGTATGGAAATCCCTCTTTCATAGACAATTCTCCTCCAAAATGTTTCCTCTTCAAATTCCTTTAAAATTCAGGAATATGCATACATTTTTCCATGCAATTCTTTGTATACTTCAAACTATCGTACATCAGTACCTTCCCTTTAGCATCTTATTTTCTAAATACAACTAGATTTTTCTTGTTTTTCTCTCCAACCAGGACCACTAACATTCTTAACATATAACATTTATCACTTTTCTGTCAACCCTCAATATTTCCAATTTCCTTTAAAATTTCAATTAATAAGTTTTGTAAAATATTGTACTTAGTGGATGGGGTGATTACTGACAAATGTATATATTTTTATTAGTAAAACTTAAGTGCTAGTTGTAGAATGTAAGTAACGTAACATTGCCACCTGACCTAGTGGCATCCTGTGGCAAAATTGTATAATAATGATAATAATAATAAATAAACCTTCAAATTCAACAAGTTACGTCGCCGGTTTACATTGTGAATACAAAACCACTAATCTCAAAATATGACCTAATTTTAAGGACTAAACAAAATGGCTACCTGAATTTCCCTTTCATTTTCAAATCATTAAACTAAATGAACACTATTATAGGTGCCTTGTACAAATAATTAAGCAATCAAGGAAATCAAGGAAACCAAGGAAGAATGTTGTGCAATATTAAGTTTTTGATATTTTTAAAGAAAAATGAACATTGTAGACCTACTAATGTTCAATCAAAAGTTTCTGTTTCATTTTGAAAGCCTCATTCAGCAAGCAATTGTATTGCCTGCTGAATGAGGCTTTCCTTGTTTACCTCTAGGATACCGTGTTTAGGGAATAAACCAACCTTTACTCTAAACATAAGATGTTTGAAAATTTTTATTTTAAGTATGGAGTAGCCCTACTGTTAATTAATTTTATCCTGACAATTTTCTTTCATTACCATGAAACACCATTAACTATTCAACACCAAATGAGCCATTAAATAAAAAATGCTACTAGTAGAAAGTAAAGGATAAGTATTCATTTCAGTTTTTTCCCATCCTAAATTTTTATAAACTTAAATTATGCTTCAACTATGAGACAGTGACTTTAACAAAACATTGACATTCCTGTCACTGTGAGATACTCACCCTTATTTGAATTCTAATACACGAGTCTTCAAAAGAATCAAGCAAATCATCCCAGGCTATAATGTTCAGCTGCAGAGGGCATTACATTCTCTTTGATACTCAATACACCATCTGTAGAGGGAAGAAATATTCATGATACCAGATGTCTCAATTTTATTAATTTTACAGCATGAAATTTTTATTATTTAGTTACATTATTTTCTTAATAAGAAGCTTATTTCCAGTTTACTATCTAAATCTATGGAAAATTAATGTAAAAATTACAAACGTATTGCAACATCTCCTGTAAATCTATTATTAATTATTTTTACAAGCAAATTATTCTTTAAAAGATTCATGATGGTAAACAGCAATGTTAACTTACAAAATAGGAACATGGCTGCAATGCTTACATTTTTTTGTGCCATTGAACTAATTTGGTTTTTCCAAACAACCAGTCAGTGAGCTGAATCATTCTGCCAGCCAAGCAAGAAAGCTGTAAGATGAAAATAACAGAGCAATGGAATTACTTATATGATTCCCACAACTAATTAGTCATGAAAATTACTTTGTAGCAGAATACTTTGTTTCAATTGAAATTCAAATGTCTGCTAGGGCAAGGGAGAGTGGTGGGGGAAAAGACTAACGGGACTGGAGAGAGGGTAACGCTGGCAGTGTGTCTCGAGAGCGTCTCGAAGTTTGACGTGGCTGTATTTCTTTATGTTTTTTTTTTCTGAATTAAAGTGCCAAGTTTATTCAACGCCGGCTTCTTTCATTGCCGTAACCCGACCCGCTACAACTTGATGATTTTGATGCAGTTGATAAAGACATGGAGAACAAAATAGAAAGTACAGGAAGACGTAAAGAAATGTTGAAAAATATATTTATAGATAGCAAACAAATTTATTGGGAAAAAATTAGGCTTGCTAGATCCATGTTTTGCTAAAGTGGGGATTTATTTATAACAATCGATGCCTTAAAAATATTTTATATGGAAAAGAAGGAGGATCCAACAAAAAATGAAATATGTGGATGTTTAAAATAGAAGGAAAAACTAGAAGGAATATGGTAAATTCTGCAAGATGCCAAAGGAAGCAGTTACATTACAGAAAAGATGATAGTATGAGATATGATGCTAATTACATTAAAATAAGGCTAGGTGAATAGGGAGGAGGGATTGTAGGAGAGACTTCCATCTGTGGTCCCATTTCTATACTTTTGGCACCAAGCCTACTTTCATTGAAATATAAGCAAATTTCCTCATCTGATTTGCCCTTTCATTAATCCATACATTATGTTAGATGCCATTTAATGCAGCTAATACCAACCATTAGTACCTCATAGAGGTAATTACCTACCTAAGTTCACAATTTTTAATCCTTTGGACCATTAATATGAAGTTCTTCAAAAAGTGCAAACTTATGTAATGATTAAAAAAGTTTCATTTTATTATTATGAAGTTAATGTTGTTGTCCCACTCTTCTGAGCTACATATAGAAGATTCAGAGTATAGCGAAAGGGATTATTAACATAAAAATTGCATACATGAGGAGAATTGATTCAACTACCAAAGTCCAAACATATTGGTGGGCTTCCTACTCACAGTCTTGAACTACAAATGAATTCTAGATCAAAACATATCTTCAGTAATTATATCAAAATAAATAATTCTTTAAATATCAGATTTTAGATTGGTTAAAAAAAGAATGATTATTCTATTTATGTGATGTAACAAGGATGTAGTATCGGTGATGTGGAACAGACCTAAGACTGTGTATGTTGACACAAAATTTTACTTAAATTGTACAACTGGGGTACCAGGGGTAATCCACCAAATTTTATTAAAAACTTTTTAAACGACCAAGTCTTTAATATGAGGATAGGTAAACACCTTACTAGATCCACTATATACATTGAGAGTATGGAGAGCTGCAGTGCATCCATTTCCTTAGGCTGAGAAGATTATTTCCTCAACCCTCCCTTATGCTTAACAACCATCTCTTCCATTTACTGAAACAGTATGCTTCATGGATATGGACCTATATAGAAGGCTTAATTGGTGAAACTACGTTAAGTACAGATGCTTCAAACTTTTGAACATTCTGTAACCCCTCACCAACCATTCCTAGGGAACAGACCAAGCCTCAATGCTGGGAATATATCAAGCCTTAGTGAGCACAAAGATGGATTGTGGCTGATTCTTATATACTTCAGCTCACACCTCCTATCCTCTTCCTCAATACACCATGCTTCTCTAAGGCTAGCAACAAGACAGAAAAGTCCAATTCTCAGCCTCTATTCAAATGATTCAGATTCAGGAGAACCACCGATCAAAATAAGGAGAGAGACACTAATGATTAATTATGAGGGTAAGGTGAAAAATTCTCTATTCTGACAATGAAAGACAGCGATTTTCATTTTAAAAATTATTTTATTTTTCTACATAATCTCCCTTGACACACTTGGTTCAGCATTTCTACAACATCAGTATTCCTTCCCGGAAGTGAGAGTCTGAAAGGTGAAAATATCCATCTACGGCCCTCTCAGATTCTTCATTGAAAGCAAAGCGCTTCCCAGAAAAAAATTTCTTCAAGTTTGGGAACAGATGGAAGTCTGAGGGTGCTAAATCAGGAAAATAGGGGAGATAGCCAAGCAAATCATACCCCAAATCCCATAGTTTTCCCATCGCCAACACACCTTTGTGAGCAGGTGCGTTGTCCTGGTGAAAGACAATTTTTTCCTTCTTCAAGCCAGGCCTCTTCTCGCAAATTTTGGCATCCAGCTGGTCAAGAAAGTTGACGTAATATTCGCCTGCAATTGTTCTGCCTTTTTCAAGGTAATCAATTAACAGGATCCCTTTCGCATCCCAAAACACACTGGCCATGACCTTTCCGACAGATTCGATCAACTTCGCTTTCTTTCGCGCTGAACCACCAGCTTCCACCCATGGCTTTGACTGCTGTTTTGTTTCTGGCATGTAGTGGTGGACCCATGTCTCATCCATGGTGACAAATCGCCGCACAAAATCGCTCTGTGCCCTTTTGAATCTGTTTAAACAATGCTCCGAAAATCGCTTGCGCATTTGCTTTTGATCAGCATTCAAGATGAAGGAGGAGCATATGAATGCTCCTTCCAAAGGTGTTCTAGCTAAGTCCAATTCTTTAAGGAATATCATTCACCATGTTGTTTTCCTCACTTGTTATCAATTGTCCTATGTGTATGTATATATATTTTTTTCTGAAAAATATTTAGAAAGATTCCTTTTTTTGTTTTACTGGCTTCAGTGCTATGTAATTAGTATGCATTCATCAGAGGGAGTCATGATCATAGGTTGCTCATTCACTCTCTGGAAATTATTTAACCAATTGAAATGAATTCTTTCTTTAGATAAACCAAACTGCAACAAAGACAAAATGCTGAATGGATGTGCAATTTTTATTTAATGAAGACATTTATCTTAAGGCTTGTTACATAATAAGTACTAAATTACCAAAGCTTGCTCTCCCTGAGTGAGCATCCAAACCTAACATATAAATGCAAATAAATAAGAAATTACAATAAAAGGCAAAACATTCCTTCAGTTTCAATATAAGAAAAGCTCTTCTGATTTTGATGATATACTAAGTTCTGCACTTCTTAGAAGTACATACATCATTTAAAAACATTTTTTCTTTCTTTGCAATAAATCTTCAAGCACAGGTGCCTTTCTCTCTTCCCTTAAAGTGTCAGAAAACATACTAGTTCATAAAAAGGAATTATCAAATTACATACCAATATCGATACTCAGCTTATTATCAAAGTTATTTGAATTTATTTTCTTTGATCAAAGCACTTTTAAAACACAATTATCTTATCAAATTTTATTAGCAGGAATATTATTTTAAAGAATAGAATTTTATTTCTGCCTACTAGGATATGGTTTTTGGCACACAACATCCTTGGGGATACAAAATAATGTAATTTCATCAACAGTTAACTACGATTACTGTAGTGAATTCTTTGTCACTAGATGAAAAGTTTTCCATGGTAAAAACAAAATACACTGATAATTTAAATGTTACTAATACTTCAATATCAAGCATACTATAAAGCCCTAGCATGGCATCCCTTTGAGAAATAGGGTCCAGCCCAGCAGCACTTAAAGTGGGTGACAGGTAGTCAGCACACTGACTCTCACACCACAGTATTTTGATTTTCAGGACCAAACCTGCTACCTTGTATCAGGTAACTACCAAAGTCCATGATGATGCTGGGTGAACACTAATTAATGTTGGCCCCCAATACGAATTGAACCCAGGACTGCTTTCACCAAAGGTGAACACTACCTGCATGGTTGAGAATCATAATTTCTACTAAGTTCAGACTAAAATAATAAACTTTCATGATAATTGAATGTACTCTCCAAATGTCAGAAAATGTAAATCCATCACAGAATGTCTGAAAAGATTACTTATGAGCTAAATATTGAAGTGTGCTAATTATTCTGGTAATGGTATTGAATTAATAAGAAGCTCTTTTTTGATTAAATACTCATTAATCGTCATCATATTGTTTATATCCTGTCAATAAGATAAATTTACTTCTCCCTTTAAAAGAATCTTCCCTAAATTCCCAATAGTAACCATTTAGCCTTCCTCTATTTCTTGAAAAATCGAAAGTCATTGTTGTTTTTCATATCAAAAAATTGGATCTGAATGTAATTGCTTACACAATTTCGTAGTTTATAAAAATTTCAATTCTTTAAATGCATACGGACGGAAACATTTCCAAATTATAATAATAATTTTCAAGACTAGCAAAAAAATAATCAATACATGTTATTATCCGCAATACTGTTTTTATGATGAAGCATATTTCCCGCTATCTACGTTCACAACGCTATCTACGTGTCCTGAAACAAATGTTGGGCGGAAGCGCAACTATAAATATCGTTATTCGGCTGTAGAGTTCTGGTAGAATGTCTCCTCGGATAAAGTTGTCAAAAAATATATTACAGGTCAGTAATCTTTGAAAATCCTTTTCTCGTGTTAAATATCTTAAGGAATCTGTGTTTCACAAGCCTTATCCTTGAGAAGCTAGCCATAGCTGACATATGCTCATTGTGCCAACAACTGTCATCCCACCATAATTTCTTCGTTTTCCTTCTTATAACTGTTTGTAGCGGTTAAGGAAACTACAAGACCCGAGCGTTGGATGTCTCCATGGAATTATTTACAAGGGAGAGGTTTTCGTCTTAGGATTTACCGTCGAACATCGCTTTAAGGAGAGCGAAAAACTCAGATTCTCTAATGGGAACAATTCCTCTGAAATCACTAATGTAGGGGCTATAGGATTAACTTTTCCCACAGAAGTTGATGTGGTAGGTGTAGTGAGATGGTACGAGAATGATATCGAAGGAGGAGCTGATGATAAAATGGAAAATCTCCTCCAGGTACTTTGTTTATAATCTCCCTGTGTTACTCTTTTCAAAATAAGAAGGACGAGGAAATAACACTTCATTCTTTGCAGGACATTAGTGTTACGGATAACCCATTAATTTTAAAATGCAGAATTGGAGATCCAGACTCTCTGAAAGCAGAATGTCTAATCAGTGAAGTATTCACTGACACACCCTTTGAAATTGTAACAGAGTCGGAACTTCTTGAATCTTTTATTTTAGTGAGGCTTAAAGCATCTCTTCCTCTACATTCAGAATTCACGCCAGAACATGTGAGAAATTCAGTCGAAAATCTTCGGAGAAAGGTACACCATATACCATATTAAAGTTTTGAAGATATATTTAATTTACGCATTGAAGTTGACTAAGAAGGAATACATGTCTGATTTTATGTTTTATCAGCTATCCTCCGGTCTCTCCGCATTCCATTTTCCGAAACCATCGATATTTTTGACTAGCTCAGACTTTGAGAAGGGTGTTAAAGGGCCTGGGTTAACGGGCGAGGATATGACTGTAAAAGAATTATATAATGCCTGCTTTGATGACAGCCCTAAGAAAAAGAAGAGAGCCTCAAAAGATTTCGTAAGCATATATGTTTGAATTTTTAATCGTCAACTCTTTGGATTTTATGATCTGTTCTCCTTTATTTTACTTCAACAGGATTTACTGCCAGTAAAACTAATGCTGAGACCTACGAGGGATAGATTCTCATTGGAAAAGAATGCCTGTGCCCCAGTCATTCAGCATCAAAAAGGTATAATTATTTTGAATCTTCGATGGATAAAATACAATCATTACTGTTATAACAACAACGTGAAATATTTTCAAGAAAGAAAATCTTAAGTATCCCACGATGTGTCATCTCTCCAACAGGAAATTTCAAGTGCCTGCAAATGAATTTGCCACTGGATACATTATCATTGGTTCATCGAGATACAAAAGCATCTCATCTGTACTCTATTCTTGTGGAGAGTATTTGCAACCAGCTGAAATTTTCCAAAGAGTCTATTCTCTATCAAATGGACAAAAGCAAATCACATGGCAGCATGAAGTGTCCTAGTCAACCTCTTCCATACCATTTCTTCCCATCTGCCTGCGGGCATTTTATTACCTTGTTGTATCCCTCAGAAATACCAGATAGTGAATTAGGTAAGCTCGTGGGATATCCTAATCATATGTCTCAGTGAATTGATGATGCTAAATTCATAATGTTTTACTATTATCATCCAAAATTGAATAATGCATGTTTTGAATATCATGGAGAAAAATATCTCATGCTGAAATAACATGCCAAACTTGATTCTTTAGTCAAAAACTATATAATTTCAAATTATCTTGTTCATTCTTTTGTCTTTCCTTATTATGTCTCCAACATCATACATTGTTGTAACATTATTTACAATTCAACCCATCATTTCAGTTTGTCTCACATTTTTACTATCTAAGCATTTTTTCTTCAAATTAGACTATTTGCATCTCCATTTTTTATATAAAGTTTCTAATAATATAAACCAGAACCTACAATGTACTGACGTTATGATCGATATGAATGGTTTTTAGCCTTTGGGATGCTTCATTTAACTGCTTAAACTGATTCCACAAGGGAGATTTCAATATACAGTGCTAACTGAGGATAAAAGTGGATATACTAACAAGTTGACTACAAATTCTCTTTAAGTCAAGAATGTTAATTGACCCCATGATACTTTAGATTTGTAGAATAAATTATCAGAATAGAACTAAGGAATATGAGTTAGCACCCTAATTTTTTGAGAAGTTACATTTTAAGGTTTATGAAGAGGATATTAGTGTAGTTCGTTGGTAAAGTGGAATTAACTCCATAAAATTTTGGCTATGCAGAACATTTATCCAGAAGGAAAAGTTAAATTAGAATGAATGAAAGTCAAATCTGAAATTATTGCCTATTTCATCTAATTTTAGTGATGATGACAAATTCCATTTTTACATAGAATCTGAAAGAAGGGCTCTCCATAGACGTCTGGATTTACCAGAGATTGTGCCTTTGTTTAGGCGCAATAATAGAAGCATATTTCAAGAAGATTGGCCTCCAAACTCTCCACTCATCAACCCTCATGAAACTCTTGGACCATCAGGAGGTATCTATTTACTCGAGCTCTTACCAATGTAATCCTTTGTGAGCAAAGGATTAGAGTTTTAGTTTCAGAAGTAGTTAAATCTAAATCTTTGTTAACCATTTATAAGGTGGTGCTGATTGTTGTTAAATTGGTGCTGATTATTGATTCTCTTTTGAAGCTCAAAAACTTACTTAAAGTTGCAGCCATTAAAATATTTGCATTATTAAATAATAGATTTAAACTTATTTAGAGATTGGTTTAGATTCCAATCCATAAAATGATTATTTCTTATATCTATACAAATAACTTCTTAGAAAAGAACAGGTGAAATATTCAAATGGTTGTTGATACTGCATCTGTAAATTCAGTGTCTACTAATGTCAGCATTATGTATTTCTATGTTTATTAAATTTCTGGTTGTATACAAGAGTGGATGATGCTTTGCCATATCCCTCAAAAGGATGTCATGCCAAGTTTACTTCTTTACTTTATATTCAACTTTTCTCCTTATTAGTTCAAGGAGGAGAAATGGCTCTAGTGCAAGGAATCTATACCTACCACCATTACATGCAAGATAAAATGGATGACAATGGATGGGGATGTGCTTACAGATCTCTACAGACCATCATTTCTTGGTTCAGGTAACATATTATAACTTACTTCTGTGATCAAATTCCTACTGAATCCTAATTGTTCAACCACCACTTGTATCTTTCATCTGTATAATCTAATGCCCCCATTATTAATGGCAATTATTTCTTTTTTATGTGGAATCTTTCTCAGTACTAAATATTACTGAGATGTGAAAAGTTACATTTAAAAGTTACAAAAAAAAGTTCATAAATGGGTCTGCATTAGGGGTACGTGGAATACCTGTGCTTGGATATATGAAGGGGGCCTGGTGGAATGAGACTGTAAAACTAGCTGTAGATTACAAAGAAACATGTTAGAGGATAATTTCTTCTAAGAGCAAGAATGAAGCAAAAGTTTTTACAACTACAATTTTTATTATACAAATAATTAGAAAAGGGTAAAGAAATGCAAAAATGGCTTTCTTTGGGATTTCTGTGTAAATTTTGTTTTTCAAATAGTTTGTAGATCTGTATAGATAAAACTACGATGGGAATAGTAAACTCAGATATGGTGCCACACCAGTTTTCTACATTAATATGATTTTACATATTTTACTATCTTAGCTTCAGTTAAACGGTCCTCAAATGGAAAAATAATTTCATCAACTATATCTGGAAGTATTATGATAATTATATGTAATGACAAATTACCTGCTATACTTTTTAAAGAAAATGTGCATATCGCCCTTAGAAAATATTCTAAGGATTATGACTCACAAATCCCTTTTTACAGGTTTCAAGGTTATACTGAAAAGCCAATACCAACTCACCAGGAAATTCAAAAGTGCCTTGTGGACATTGGTGACAAACCACACACTTTTGTTGGCACCAAGCAGTGGATAGGTTCAACTGAAGTTAGCTTTGTTTTAGACAGTATGTTAGGAGTGCAGTCTAGGATAATCTCAGTTTCTTCTGGCGAAGAGCTTGAAACAAAAGGGAGTGAACTGGTCCACCATTTCCAAATGCAAGGCACACCTATTATGATTGGTGAGTGAAAGTTTTATTCTGATCTTTAGTTTATTTGATCTTCCTATTGCAAGGTATTAATTGGAGTAAAGTAATAAAAATTAAAGATATCCATTCAATAAAAGTCTCAGATGCCTTTACCTTTACATTGAATTTAATTTGGCAAATGTTTCTATCTGAAAAACCAACCTGTTTATAACTTTATTACAAAAAATGAAATATTCATGTCCAGGAGAACCTATTTTGATTTGGGAACATGCTGCTATCACGAATTCTAGTGAATGCATGGATTTGGGTATTTAAGTCGATTCAACTTTCGATGGATATCGTTGTCGAAAACTTTCCAATTTTGTAGTATTTGTAAAATACTTATTACGTAAAAGATTTTTAAATTGCGTCAAAACTGAAATGGGTAGTAATTCCTTCGCCGACAATACGCCAATAGCAGGTCGTCAATCATCACAGGCAGGCCGAAAGACGCGAAGGCACTTTTTTGAAAGCTACTGTATTCGATGTGGAACAAAATGTAACGAGCAAAAATATTTCGTTATAAACAAATTTCAAAATACAGCCTTACCATTTGATCCTTATGGCGATTTTGTAATTTCGTAGATAACTTTAGAAAATTTTTTAGATTTCGTTGAATTGGAGTCTATGTCGTCAGTTGCCAAATGAAATTTTGGTACATTCCTTTGAATTACGTACTTCTAAGATGCATTTCTTCTCTCGCAGCTCCTCTTAGTTAACAGTTTTTTTACGTAAATGGTAGTACTTTCGCTTAAATTTGATGAAACTAAATGGAAAGTTTTCCGTCACGGTTGTGTTAATAGAATCGTTATGATTTGAAACCTATTTGATTTCAAATTTTTAGTACCACCAAAATTGCATAGATGGCATGAAAGCTGTATTTTTGCAATTTTAAATCGCTTCGCAAATTTTGACTAATGAAACCAGATTTCTTTTTTGTCGACTCACTTTTGTGCCGTGTACAGTAAAGGACTTGTAAACTAATTAAAGTCATTTCGACGTGAATGTTGCCCTTTTATTCTTTAAGATACTTATTTCTAGAGATTTTATCATCCAAGTAAATGCTGCATATATCATTATACATATAATAACTTCTTTTTATCTGTAGTTGAATATGTAACTAAATTAGCAGCAGGCTATTTTTAAATTAATAAATATACAAGGTTATAGGAAAAATGAGGGTATGAGTTGTCCATTATCAAATTATTACTGAAGGAGATGAACTGAAATTAAGTTCAGATTAGCCTAATCTAAAGCAGCCTTCATACAAGTTGATAAGGATAGCATTAACTAGTAAAAATTTTGAGAATCCATGGAAGAAACCCTTGAAATTCCTCCTGTGGATCACCTGCATAATATTGAGCAGAAGTATGGCAATGATGAAAAATATTGTTCAAGATTGAGAAAACTTCAACATGCAAAGAGGAAAATTCCAAAAAGTAAGTGGGTGGATAACGTAGGAAATTTGCATGAAAAGCAGAAAATTGTCGAGATGACACAACTGAAAGGGATAATGCGAAAGAGAAAAGCTGAGCATAGTAGGGTGTAAGAAAAGAATAGGGAAGGAGGTTATGTAAGAGAAGTTAAAGGCTTAAGAGTTAAGGTATTCTATGATTCAAAATGAATGTTGGAACCTCCCCTTTCCTGTTAGAAACCGGTCCTTTCATATCTTTGAATGTTTGATCCACCTTTAAGGGGGTTTAGGTTAATTATCTTGATATATGGCATTAAAATAATTAAATATTAAATAACAATAAATTAAGATGTATAGCACCCATTTCTATAGGTTTGTCATGATTTCAAGTTTTTGCTCTCAGTAACTGTTGTGGGCCTGGGTACTTAAAACCTCCCTCTTTCCATCCTTGGAGGATTTGATAGAGTGAAAGATAGAAAGTGATATATATCGTATGAATGGAAGGAGGAAGCAAAAACTAATGGAAATACCTGTATATGTATCTATTTGGATACATGACTCAAGCATGATTCACTTCAATTTTTAAATTAAACATATTCTTCATTTCAGGTGGTGGTGTGCTTGCCCACACTATCCTAGGCGTTCATTTTAATTCAGAGTCTGGTGAGCTGAAGTTCCTCATACTGGATCCACATTACACTGGTGGAGAAGACATAAATATCATTCAAAGCAAAGGATGGTGTGGATGGAAGACAATGAAATTTTGGGACAAGACTGCCTATTACAACCTCTGTCTACCTCAGAGGCCGTACTGCATTTAATTAAGACATAATTTGTTTGTTTCTACAATCTCTGTATTGAAACTTGCATTTGCAAGAGATTCAGCTTCGCTGCATCTCACTTATGTTTAGCATCCTTGGCTACTGCATTGAATCCTTGACGTTAACATTTCTAAATGATATGAGGAGAGATAACTTATTAGTTTCATCTCCCGTTGTTTGCTACTTTTGGGACTATTATTTTGCAAGGTTTTATTGCAGGTATTGAAATTGTGAAATTTACTTGGGAAAACATTTTTGCATGTGAGTTTTTATGAAGATATATCGGTGATCAGAATTCTGTGGGGATCATAATTTATGGTGTGGGTGATGTTAGTATATGTATAAATTATTTGCATCATGTACAAGATTTGTTTTTCATCGTATGGGTGAGATTGTGAACCTTTAGAAGATGAGGGAAAAGGAGTGAGATTTTGATCAACATTATAAAGTGCTCTATTCTGTAAGTTGGCACAAGAAAAAAGTATTTTATCCAATTTTTCTTGTTTCAAAATAAATTCTCAAAATGATTTTTTTAATAAATCCTGAGTGTTTATTCCTTGGACTTTTCCATCAATAAGCACCAATTACCCTGGTCATAGTAACTTTTCAAGATTCTGATATCTAATATTTCCCTACTAAGAGTTTCAAGTTCTCCTTCCTCAAATACATGATAATACCTGTAAAATGTGGGGACTTCTTTGCTTGTTTTACCATCCGTATCATGTTTCAATTTCCAAGGCACAAAAAGATCACCATGTTGAAAGTCAGTTCTGTTCTTGTGAACAGGAAGCGATAAGTCAAGCTCAGAAACACAATGTTTATGTGAAGTCTCTTCATCACTTTTACCAGAGTTTCTCTTCCCCATTTGACGGAGATAACTAGATTTGACCTTATCCCGCTCTTGCTCCTTAGCCCAAACATACACCAAAGCTTGACCACCTGGTCTCAAGACCTCAGCAATCTGAGTTAGTGCCTGTAATCTTCTTTCCTTTAAAAAGAAAAACGGTTGTAATTATTACTGAATTGTCATTATATAATGCAAATAAGGAAGATATTACACTTGTATGACAATTACAGAGAGATCAACCATCAAATTTAAGCAGCACAGTCATCTTTCATGCGCATTCCTTATCTTAAAATCCGTAAAAAAAACATTGGTAAGCCGTTTCCAGAATTACCCTGAATTTTCCAGTTGAACTAAGGATGATAGTTTTTAAATACAAGATACCCTTCATGCTGTTTAAATTTTTATGAAACTGACAATGAGTATTAATGTAGAATACTGATCTATGCAGGATAACTTACTAAACTCTTTTCTAAGACAGTGAAATTTTAACTTTTTTAAAGGACAAGTACTATTTTAATTTCCTTCTAAGTATTTCATAATATGCAATATCCAGATTAAATTTTTGTACTAAAATAATTCAATGCAAAAGCAGTTACAACAATCTCCAAATCACAAACAAGACAATAATTGGATAAAATTTCAGGTTTTTCTCTTTAACTTTCACAGGAGAAAATTTAGACAAAAGCTCAGGAATCAGTGTGAGGACCCATAAGAAAAGTATTCAATGTAATAAACAACAAAAATGCATGCTTGACCAACTATATGGCAAGGCCTTAAGCTTGTGTCTAAAGTACCAAAACACAAATCCTCCCCTGCTTGTGACTTTACAACAAAGCAATCTGTTTGTTTCATACATGTACTGGAGACAAGCCTTTCTTACCTTGGTAGAAAGATGATGAATCACAGCAATACATATGCAGGCATCTGCAATTCCAGGCTTCAATGGAATATGAAGGCAATTAGAGGTAAATACTTGGAAGCCTCTTTTGTTTGCCACAGAAGCAAGACCAATGCTCTGGTCACATCCAATCTGGAGAAATAATCTTACATGTATACTTCAAGAG
The DNA here is from genome assembly GCA_000376725.2 of Ladona fulva. Taxonomy (NCBI): domain Eukaryota; kingdom Metazoa; phylum Arthropoda; class Insecta; order Odonata; family Libellulidae; genus Ladona; species Ladona fulva. Next base: position 1,247,991 of record KZ308446.1, read on the forward strand.
ACCAAAATTAATAATTTTTGGGAAGGAGTAAAAAGAATACACCAAACAAATGATTTTCAAGGTTAAAGATGACAGAAAAAGTAATATTACAGCTATTCCTTGATTATTACTTAGTACCATTTTATTGGGTGCCACATAGGTTTTCTGAAATTAAGTGGCTTGATACTTTCTGTGCAGACCTTGTAAAAGAAACTTTCTTCAAAGTTTCTTTTGCAAGGTCTGCACAGAAAGTATCAAGCCACTTAATTTCAGAAAACCTATGTGGCACCCAATAAAACGGAACTTGAACTTTCTCACAAATTTATCCAAACACCTCTTCATTGCTTTTAGCAGGAATGAACAACTTTTGGAATTACTATCTACCACTTGATCTCCATTTCTAATCTATAATTTTTATCATGTCCTCTACTGCCTTCTTTTCTTCAGAGATTCTCTTCATTTTTTGCAATAGCAAGAGATCACTCAGGCATACCTGGGCAGTAAGGGAACAGAGACACCCGGGACATTTGATGTTTTTCCAATTTTGTATTCTGACCAAAATAAAATGTGGTCTGTAGAATAAACCACACCATGTTTATTGCCAGACATCTCATGCCAAGATCCTAAGTCATAATATTAGAAATAGTATTTCTAAAATTACTAGATCCTGTTGATGATAAATGATTATTGAACGATAATTTCAATTAGACACCACTCAAACAGCTACAGTCACTCTTTCAAGATTCTGAGACTTTAAAGCTGTCAAAACCCTTCCAGAACATGAATTTCTATCAAATGGATCCTTGGAAACTTTTTTAATAGTCAACAATTTAATGTGGGTTTCGCTGGTAGAATCATCTCTTAAGGCCCTCTTAATCACTCACAGTTTCTCCATATGTATTTTGGAGTTCCTATAGGACCTTAATTCAAGATCATTGACCTTCTCACCAGTAATTTTGCATGTGATAGTCATGCAATGCAGACACTCTATCTAAGGTGTAGAGAAGCTCATTAATACATGGCAACTCAATATGGAAATGTCCATAAATAGCTGCGAAGTTACATCCAAGTCGCTTTCTTAATTGATAATTTATTCCAAATGACAGGATACTTCCAGGACTGACCTCTAAGACAAACAGTCATAGAAAAGCTGATGAATGAGATAGTGATGCAATTGCTTCAGTGGCCACTCAAAGGTGACAAGGTCAATTTCACAGCATTAATTTTTGTTAAGGTTTCATTCATAAAACAATAAATTGAAGGAATAAAGGTGTGAAAAATAACTACATGACTTGGACCCAGGTCTCCCATTTTCCAAGACCTGGGTTCAAGTTCCTGTTATGTCCTTATTTTTCACAAATGTTATTCCTTGGGATTCAGCCGCACAGCTATTCCATGCTTAGTAATTTACCTTTCCTTAATCTTAATACATTTAAGTTGAGTTTATTTAATAAAAGAGGTTTTAGTTAATTCAACTTAAGGGAAGTAACTACTAAATAAAAAACAGCATTGTACAACATCATACCATGGGTCAAAATGGTTCAACACAATCCTCCAAACAAAATCACCAATATTCTGCAATGCAAGATTTCCAAACAGGAAATGCTCATAAAGTAAATGATGAATCTCTCCTGAGATGAAGTATTCTTGCACTAGAAATTCATTTTCATAGCCTCATATACTGGAGAGTCCATTTTGGTATCAAAGAAGAAGTGAATGATATTAGAATTTTTTCTCTAAAATTAAAGTGAGTGAACTTACTTCAAATATATTTTTATTGACACCAAAGTACTTTCCATTGCCACATCCAACATCTAGAAGTATAGATCCTGGAGGTAAATCATTGACAAAGTTTGAAATATTGGGCCATGCCTTGTGCCGGGTCTCACTGAAGTGTGATGCTATCTCTTCATATACCTATCAGAAAAGACAAATATCAAGACCACACAATTTAGTTCAAATGACCTCATCACTTTTAAGAAGCATAAACTATGCACATAGACTATTCATATTATAAAACTTAATCGTAAATAATCGCTAGAATCAGTAACGTCGATTATTCCAAACCCAGGTTCACGGGTTACTCTTTAGGGTTATACAGCTTTTGGTCTAGTATAAATATTATTTTTGACCAATTTACCATAGACTTGAATATTACCAGACACTTTAATTCAACAGATAGGTATGAATTTCAATTTTGCTACCTAATCTTAGGCATACAAACATAAAATATTACTGTCCTATTTACTAACATCAATAAATTTTGTTGATGATAAAATAATTGCATAATATAGTGTCCACAGTAGTATGTGATTATACAAAGTAGTCTGTGGGGCCAGGAATGTTGAGAAACTAATTTTCATGATCCAAACAAAGAGCTCTACTAGGTATCAATTGAAATATCCTGAAAAATAAGAAAACATGAGGTGCTGGTGAGACTTGCATATTCATCAAAGAGATAATAACCAGATGAAATAAGTTATTGTAATGAATGTTGTAATCAGTTATAGATATATATCCATCAGTTATAGATATATAAAAGTAAAACTAGAGATATAAATGTAAATTAGTGTTTTGTATCACCAGCCTAATGTTTCAAAATTATTCTGTGACTGCAGATATTGAATGGAAATTTCACAGCAGGGAAATTTTTAGAAAAACTTCAAAATTGAACTGAAGACAAAAAGAACTGAAATTTTGGCTGTACTTATGGGATACTTCTATGCCAAAGAAATACTTACCCATTTTTGCTATGCACAGAATGCACAGAAATATTGAACTCTTAAGTAATTATTACGGAGAACCACTGTTATTTGAAACTCATTTAGATGCATAGATATAGAGATAAGATTGCCTTATGCAACATTTATTGAAACCATTACTACTCCTGACTGGTGATAAGTGATCTGCACAGTCATAAAAAAGTTCTTCATCACTTTCCAGTTTTTCAGCAACTCCCAATTATTAAACAACAAAACTTCCACAAAATTTGCCAAATGCTTTCACCCTAAATATATCTGTATTTAATTAACAAGATTACATAATCTTACAGGGATCCCAGATAGCAAAGTGGGTATCATTTTTGCCTTTGATGAAAGTGGTTCCACAAAATTTGCCAAATGCTTTCACCCTAAATGTATCTGTATTTAATTAACAAGATTACATGATCTTACAGGGATCCCAGATAGCAAAGTGGGTATCATTTTTGCCTTTGATGAAAGTGGTCCTGGGTTTGAACCTGATGTGAGCCTGTACATGCTAAATGACCTCAGCTGTCAAAGCATTTTTAAACAATACTACAACTACTATATGACCTTGGAGAGAGTCATCTGATTTACTTTCAATGCTAGACAAATTCATGACTTTTTAATGCTCCTTTTCTATAGATGCCTCTTATACATCAGGTAGTCTTTGATTTATCTTTCCTTTGCCATATAATTATAGTTAATATTTGCTGTGTTCCTGCTTTAAATTCAATTTTAAAGATGATTATAAGTGCAATATTATTCCCCCATAATATTGTGGAATGGAGATAAGGCACAGTAACATAGCATGGTATGGATATCACTGAAAGGACAACAACTCTTAACCCATTCACAGTGAATTCAGCCTCTGAACAGGTTTGTTTTAATCCTTGAAATAGGTCTCACCCCACCAAATGTAAATTGTAGTAAATATTCCTGAGCATTCTCTGTCTTTTCTATTTTTAAACCCAATAACCAGGAACATCTCAAAATAGTCAGTTTGGTAAGTTCACAGTTCGTAAACTGCAAAGAATGGGTTAATATCTGAATAAAGAGAATGTAAAAAATTTACTTCCTTGAAAATGCTTTCAATTTAGAAAAGAAAGTAAGTGATTAAAAAGGCATGGTCACCAGCTATATTTTAGACAAAGAAATAAAGGAGAAAAAGTCTGCCATAGCCAGGACGTTTTGCCAGGAATTCAGACTAGGTTTATCATAATGATGCCTGAAACTCCCAATGCTAACCATACAAGTAGATAAATAGAGAAACCCTAATCTGAACATACAATTGGAATGTTTTTGTACCCATTTTTTCTATAGTAACAAATGTCTAAACTGCTTCACGATACAGGAAAATACATTGTAAAGTCCAACCTAGTTCCCAGAGATTATCTCAATAGTTACTATGTGCGAAAATACTGAAACATATAGAGAATATTTCCCATATTTTGGTTTCCTTATTTCCATATTACATTGGCAGAAATAAATAGAGGTACAAAATTTTTGATTTGGCTTTGTACCCATCTAGTTAATTCCAAATTTGAGGATATGATGTGCAATAAAATATTTACACTGTGCACATGCATGGATTCCAACTTGGCTGCAACTCTGTTGTCTATATTGTCATTTGCAGTTTCTGATTCAATTTTAAAAGAAGAGCTGGAAGATTCTCTTTTCTTGAAGGAGTCACAAAAGAGAGGGAAATTGCAGCAACATTCACCACGAAGGATGCGTCGGAAAGTAAATGAAGTTCTGGTGCCCCGGTGACTAACACTCAAGCAACCATTTTCAAATTTGTTATCCTCTTCTAATACTACAACATCCATCTTTCGAGGAGTAATCCCATGGGTCCAAGCATACCTGAGAAATAATTAATTTCTTAAGCTTGTGAGAGATCCAGCAATTCTACAGCAACTTTAAATGAAGAATGTTCATTCTTCTTTCTAGTTACAATTGAAAGTGACATCAAGAGGATTTCTTTATAGATACTGGCCAAATTGGACAAAAATTGCTAGAAAAGTACTGGAACTATTTCAGTTTTTGAGTATTTGGCATATATGTAAAACTTACCCAGCTCATCATATTTAGGGACAATTATCAGCAGTATATATTTATACAATTCCTAAATAAGAACGGAATTACAAAAAAATATGAATTAAAATTTTTTTAAAGTTTCAACTGAGTTATTGAGAAAATCAAATCCAATCTAACAACACATAAGGGTCTCACTTTTACATTGTGTCTTAATCTTATACAGATGGAAATCCTCAAAACCAATTTACTCTTCTTTACTATAATGTAACATGTAGCATAATACTGGTATAAAGGTATGTATGCAATAAGTGCCCCTTTAATACCTGGATTCACCAGTCATTAAAACCAAGGAGCGTCTTGGGAGAGGGACAGATGCATGGCGACCATCCGTGTGCTTGAATTCCATTACAACCAAGGATCCCAGCGATAAGGAGGCAATTATGCCCTCAAATGCACTGTGTGTATCTATATGAGGTGGTATCCCTGTAATTGCAGTTATTGTATGGTACAATAGAGAAAGCAAGACAAACTTTTGATACTTCGATGTGAACGTCATTTACCTTGTCCAGGATGATATTCATTCACAGTCAATTGGTCAGGCTTAAATCTTATACCACTTCTCTGGAAAAGGCGTTCTTCAAAAAAGGAGCATTCCTTGGGTAAATCCTCAGGTAAAGGGTCATCCTTATCAACATTATTATTATCATACCTAAATTCATACCCATAGTGTCTCACTCTACGATGTTTCAGGGCCCTCCCTATGATGATTAATAAAGAACTATTTTAGCAAACTTTTTTCAACATTATTCAGTTATCAGCTTATTATGATCTGCAGATATTTTTGATGGATTCCGATTCACTTTGTTTATACTTGGTTGGTTTCAATTAAGTTTTTGATGTCCAATGATTTGGTTGCTCATCCGCCATCTATGGGAAGAACTACTGGGTAACTAATTACCAAGCTGAACATAAAGTATCCAACTTAGATGAAAATCTACTTAACTCCATATTTGGCTCACTGGGAAGTTGAAGATTATTTTTCATGATTTATTTTTGAGCAAGCCAACATTTTTGGCCTTAGTGAAATTTTATCTTAATAACAAGAACATGAATAAATCTTCCCTTCATTCCACAAAATACAGTTTCACTGGTTTGTTTCTTCTGCAAATCAAACTATACATATCCTGACATGAATGCTTCACAAATGGTATTGTGGTTCCAATGCATATGCACTGTTTGTCATTGGGGAGGTTCAAAGCCACAGGGAAAATGTAAAAGAGACTGTAATCCAGGGCAGGAAACTTTTTAACCATCGAAACATCGCTGATCGGCAATATTGTCAATATTCTACAGAGTTTAATATTATTACAACTCAAACAAAGTCAAAAATCTGTGAGATACATGAATATATACCACAACTTTATTTTTCTAGGGCAAGCTCATGCTTAGTGGATAGGGTTGCTAACTCTACTGGATTCGTCTGTAGACTACCAGAACTGGACAATAATTTGTAAAATTTTGCACCTCCCAGGTTAGGAGATTTTTCTCCTACTTTTACTCAACTAACTTGCCTCACGGTTTGTACACTAATTTATCAATTTTCATAGCTTTTTGCGACTTATTTTATTTTATCATTTAATACCAACAGTCATCCCATGTATTCTAAAATGTATCCACTCAAGATATTTGGAAATATTTTCTATGTATCATGATACTATCAGCTAATTTCTATTATTCTTTTGTGAAAATATGGTAAATCATCCAAAATTACACCTCAGGGTAAATATAGCTAGTATGAGTGTGATCAAATAGCACATTTATGCTAAATATAAATAAACAATAATATTCTATGGTAGTTTGTTATGATTTAATTAGTCTCCCAGAATTTACTACTCTTAGAAAGAACAACTATTCCAGAATCAACTCTTGGGAGTTAGCAACCCTATAGGTAGGACCCTCTCAACACACCCCTAGTGTGAATTAAGATTTTTTGGAATAAAAGTAATCACTTTTTGATTAATCCTACGTTACTTATTTTCATAAAATAATGTAATTATAAGTTAATGTTTTAAAATGCACAATGCATGAGACTATGAATTTCAATAAGAAGAAAATAAAAGGAATTCATTAAACAAGATAAAGTATCAACTTATCTTTTAAGAGTGTTATAAAAAATAATAGGAGAATGAGTCACCTGAATTTCCAGCTCCTGTATCCCAGTTCACACATCTGATTAAAAGGTCTTCTTCTACTTCAGTAATAAAATCTTTTAAAAGGATAAGCCCATTTGGCCAGCTAGAAGACTTAAAATCATGGTCTGTTTTTGGCACTGTTTAAAAACATTAAAATAAATATATTTTCTTAGCGACAAAGAGTTAATAATATACTTGAAAAGGACAATAAAACTTTTTCTATAGAACCATTAAAATTGCAGAATACACAATTAACCCTGATTTAACATATAACTTTTATAACGGATATGGCCAATTTACAAGCTATTATTTCAATCTTAATTCTTGAGTTTTTTAAAAAAATGAGTTACTATCAAGCAGAATGATTAAATTGTAAGGTAAAGAAAACAAAAGTGTTAAGAAAAATAAGCATATTGGGTACAAACAATGGATTTGGAAACACTGAAAGTGCATGACTTGACAGTCTTCATGTTATTACATTTCTGTGATAGATTAAGAAAGAAAACAAAATTTTCAGAGACTAACCAATCTCAAGGAGATAAAACAATCTTGATGATAACTTTTACATCGCACAGAGTAATTTTGATATACCTTGAGCTCTATGGTACTTATGACTGAAATGTGTTTTATTGATACTTTTAACTATTTTAGTGTTAAGGCTGATATGCCTGAAAAAAAAACATTTAAAGGGGAAATCTGTTCTTTAAATTAATGGAACAACAAAAGATGTGCCATCATAATGTAATAGCACGCCTATAGACTGCAGGAGAGTCCTATTAGCATTGCTTGCAACTTTGTTAACCGTTGAATCGCATCTTTGATAATTGTTTTCTCATGCAAGGTTTCTTATTTTTTATCAAATTTATTAAAAGGGATCATGCTGTAGATGGTAATTATTAAAAGAAAAAAATAGTAGTAATTATATGGCACTGATTGAATAACTTAGCACAGGGGCCTTCGGTTCTGAGGGGTACTTGCTATTAGATTTATTAAGCAATTACTAAAAATTGAAATAGATGTGTAGATGACGAACTACTTAAGGTAAATTACTTCAACCTATCTTATTGTTTAACTTACGAGGGATTTTAAGGCGATTTAGAAGCGAATCATTTTTACATTTTGGCTATTTTTGAAACCGTTACTATCTTAATTGTACTAGTCGTATTGTCTATCAGGGGAGTATCTTTTGTACTTACCACTTTCGACGAAAGCTAGAATCAATTTTACTTCAGTAGCATTAAGTATAGTTTTTCCATGTAGAACTGAATATGCTTCTTGGGCATCTTCTTCATTACGAAATGCCACAAAACAATACGATTTTCCAGGAAGCATACAGACATCTTCCAGTTTACCAAATGGAAGGAATAAATTAATAACTTCTTCACGTTGAATTCCAGAAACTAGTCCAGCATTGCATATCATTAAAATCTGAATTCGAAATTAATTCAATGGCTTATAAATTTCATAAAATTATTTTTGATCAATGGATAAATATAATTCTAAGAACGTATAACAATTACACCACCAGCAATTCAATCTTACCCTCGATCTATCACATGTTTTTATTCCTGTTTCTCGGAAAAGCATATGTGATGATCTCTTTTGCTTTTTGTTACACTTCCTGATATCTTTATAAGACATTCCTACATCATAAAACTAAAATCAGAAATTAAATACGTGCCATTACGAGTGCACGGATTTAAAACTTCAAATGTTCTCCAAATTTTTTGTTACTTTTGACTTAAATGGAATAAAATTAAAAATTTTTTTTTAATGTATAGGATCAATTATTTATTTATTGTTCTTTACATATTTTTGATAACATTAACAAAATTATAGACCAATGACAATATCTGAAAACGGCCGCCCGATTTCGATTTATTTCGAACAAACGAGGAGTTATTCATTCGAAACATAACTAATTAATAACTTTATCTAACTACAATTGATCTTCAAGTATTACAACTGAGGGTATTATCGTATTATTTGGATAAAAGTTAGTCGACTTGGCAACGTTGACATGTCCCGCTCATTCTTCAATAGACAAGCAACATGGCTGCGATTTGTTTAAACTCAGATATGTGGAAAACTTGGGAACGACAAGGAAAAACAGAATAGTGCGTATCGTTTCGTAAAATATTACAAAAATATCCCTTATAGATTGCTCGAAGTGTGGAAGTGATTTACTCGAGCTATAAGTTCTTTATTGTGTAGCCGGAGTAGATTTCCTATTATTTATGATTCCTCTTGAGCATCGTGGTTGTAATTACATTGTGTCGGTTCATTAAGCTCGTTATGGACTACTTCATTAGCTAAAATTTCTTTCTGTAATTCAGAATTTCATTCTTAGCATAAATTTTTATTCTAATTGGAAATATTGTTTAGTAATCCACATGACTCGCTGCAAGTGCAGTTGAACTTAATTTTGAAACGCACTGTTAGCATATTTAAGTGTTTCTTCTAATTTAAGATTTATCTTCACACATTTTCAGTATCAAACAAGTGAAACAATTGGTGAAGAATGACGAAGGATCAAGTCAGTTGTTTAGTAAGAATGTTAAGAATCAAAGTGAGTATATTATTTAAAAAATTTTATCACTGCTTTTAGGGTTATATCGGATTTAATTTTCTTGTTTTGTGAATAATATTATGTTTCAGATCTTACTCGATTTATTTATGAGCTGATATGGCATGGGATCAAGGGACCTTTACGGAAAGAAGCCGTAGCTTCAACAGTAGGAGATTTAGTGGTAAATTGAGTTTTGAATGCTGGCATCTTTTTGACTTTTTTCCGGTATGAATACGTGAGGTTGATTTATTTATGTTCCAGAATCTGCACAAGGAAATGCCGTCAATCATTTTGGATGTAATAGGAGTGATTGATGCAGAAACAGCTATAGCAGAAAATGACGATGAAAGGCAAAAGTTCTGCTCCGTAGTGCGAGAGGCGGAAAAGGTTCATATTATAACTTAATGGCAAGGTTGTTTGGCTTTCTGAAAAAAATCCATTTTAACATCCAATTTTATTGTTTGCAGCACCTTTCAGACAAACTGTTGAAGGAACGGTTGGAGATTGATACTCTGCAAGAGATAGGAACATTAAAAAACAGAAATTTTTACACAAAGTTCATCAAAGTGAAAACAAAGCTTTAGTGAGTACACTTACTAATTGTATCATTGCTTCATCTACGTCTCATCTTGTATCCTAAAGTTATAAAATTCTTTATATAATCATTTACAATTTCAGTTATAAGCAAAGGAAATTTAATTTATTTAGAGAGGAAAGTGAAGGCTATGCTAAGCTTATTACAGAACTCAATCAGGAGATCGGTGGTAATATTACTCCGAAGTATATATTAGAAGTTATCAAATCTCTCATTGGTAAGGAACCTAGTTATTTTAACTGTGTAGTAAAGATTGAGATATTCTTTATATTTATGTACTTCTATATTTCCAGGTTGTTTTAATTTGGACCCAAACAGAGTGTTGGATGTAATTTTGGAATCTTTTGAATGCAGGCCAGATCAATATCAATTTTTTATTCCTCTTCTTCAGTCTTATATGTGTGATCCAAAAATCCTCTGTGAAGTATTAGGTTTTAAATATTGCTTTTACCAAACTAATACAGAAGAGCCCACTCCAGAATCTTTATATATTGTCACAGCCCTCATGTTACAACATGAAGTCATCATGTTGGATGACATATATTGTTGGGTAAGTTTCAAAACGTCTGATTTTTTAAAAGGGAAAACGATTAACATTAGCAGAATTATTGCTGCTTTTGAGTTAGTGTACATAATGAAGTAGAGGAGCACAAGCCCAAACTTGATCCACAGGTTACATTTAGACTCATAAAAATCTTCAATGAAGAAGTCAGACTTAGCACTTTGCCAATTTGTATTGTTATCCTTAGGGCTAAAGATGTGCCCAAATATTCATAAGGTAAGGGCTGTTGTAGGAAAAATCTCAGTCAGAAGATCATCCTCTCAATAGGTTGTCGAGTTTTTTTTTTTTTTTTTCCCTTGTCTGCCGAAAAAAAAGGTTCATCCCCACTGTATCCCTGCAAGGAGTTAGCTTGCCAATTCCATTATGTTTTGGTCACAAAAACGCCTTTGACTAATTAAAGAAATATATTTAAATGTTAGAGCAAGAAAAATCATATAAATGCAAAGTTAAACACATGGTAGCTACGAGCAGAGAATTCTGATCTGAATCATTACAATGGAATTTAATCTCTTTTTTTAACCATTGTACTGTCTGTGCTATAATATGTCTTTTTTAAACAAGTCTGACTTGTCCATAATCCCATAACTTATGGTAATCAGTATGCTTTGTCATGCCAAAGCCATGTCCCTTAATTGCTTTGAGGCAATAAGTTCACTCAAAACTAACAACAACACATGCCTGCTTTTACAATCTGTACACACCTGAAGTTTCAAAATAATAATTATTAATTCTAGGTACAGATTTGAGATCTCCCTTCTTATTTTCCTTTTCAAAACTCATAAATTGAAACAGGTGAGTCTCCAGAGACATAATCTGAGAAACTTATTCATATCCTTAAACCACTATGACTATAGCATTTCATCACAATAGTGAAATTTGTATTGATTGTAGGTAGGATGTGTTCCTAAATATGTTCCTTTTCTATTATGTTTGTATGAAAATTATATCAGTATGTTGCATTGAAACCTTGACTGAGTAGCTTCTTCAGTGCATCTCTAATGTTGGCAGGTAGCACTAGTGGCTTTCAGTGGAGACATTTAAAAACAATTCTGTAAAGTACTAATTTTTTGTTAAAGAATTTTAAGTCAAAATAATATTCTGGAAGTCAAAATAATATCTGGAATATTTGGAAAAATTGTTTCATATTATCATATTACATAATTGTAATTGGATGATGCAATACTATACAATGCTGGTCATGTATAGTTCTACAAAAAAGTGGATCCCTTTCATAGTATGCATTGTTGATTTCTGAAGATCTTAGTATTTAGCAGACTGCTACATTAATACTTGACGAAGTTTCATATTCATTTAAAATGTGAGTGGCTTAGGTGAAAGCTTAATTCTATCTCACAACTATCTGAATACATGATTTAAAAGAAACATTGATTGTATAAGTTACAATGTTTGGATGTTAAAGATACCGAGTTTCTTGACTGCTGATTTATATGCAATTGTTGACATTTCAACGTCTTTATATGAATGTGTATCTTCTATCCAGCTGACTCCTCATGACTCAGTCATTCAGAAAATGTGGGAAGAAGAAATGGCAGCAGCCCAAGAATATGTCAGGAAACTCAACATAATTTCCACTAAAGACAAAGATAAAGAGGAACCTGTAGAGGAAAAAGAAACTCTAGAGGACAAGGTAAGGTTATAAGCATAATTTATTCCTATTCAGATGTGGACTAATTTTTTTATAGAAGGTCTCTCGTTAATGTTTTTCAAAGCTCCTAGTTTAATTTTTTTCAGTGAAACAAGGTATTTTTTATCTATTGTGTTATGAAAGTCTCTGTAGGTAATCTATCTGAAAAGTCTTAAATTATTTGTATTGAAATTAATTTATAATTCTCTTGTGTTGTTTTGCATGCAACTACAAATACGATAATTTTACATTGAATGTATTATTTGCCTTGTTCTATTAACTACCTTCTGTATGCACTATTTTTAACCAGCAGTCTCATAATCCATTGAGATTATTGGTACTCTGTAGTGCTATAACAAGTTTGCAGGACATAACTCCCTTTTGGCCTAGTGATGGCAAAAGGGTTTAATCCTTGCAGACATTCATATATCATCCTTTAATAACATCTGCCAGCAAAGTTATTTCTCTAGTAAAGTTTTTTCAATTTGATTTTTGTCCTACAGGGAAGATTTTTACCACTCTCCTTTCATTATTAAACTTCTTAGTGGAATCTGTCTTCCGACAGGTTTCAACTGGATACCCTCCATCACAGTTGCTCCTGAGCATCTTCTTTCATTTGCCTGTAACTTTGGCCATTTTTTATGTCATTGGGCATTCCCATTCTTCTTCCCCTTCCTCACTTACCTTCTATTTTTCCTTCAATAATTCTTCTAAATAGGCAATTTTGGCATAGCATATGCCCCAACCAAGCTGTCTTCCTCTGTTTTGTTTCCCATAGCAGTTTTCTTTCCTCTCCTATTCTCAATAGTACTTCCTCATTTCTAATTCTATCAGTTCACTTCACCTTAAGCATTTTCCTCCACACCACATTTTGAAAATATCCAAGTACTTTTCATCTTTCTTTTTGACTGTCCATGTATATATCCTAAATGTATTAAACTAACCAGTTTTGAATACCTCAGAATGTGCCATCAGCCAGTCTCCTTTGCAAACATTGCTGAAAGAACCTTTAACATAGTTTTACTGTCCTCTGTATTGCTGCCTTTTTTACATTTAAGTGGCTCTGATATTAAACATCTTTTTCAAATGATACCAGTTGTAAATGTTACTTAAGTGTTGTCCCTCACATAAAGAAGCTCAGTTCGTAATTTAGTCCTTGCTCTCATTAAATCATAACATACAATAAAAATTTGTATGTTAGTATGCAGTATAGTTTATTCAAATTAGTCTGTGAATTTAAATGCTTTTTCACTTAAATATGCCTTTAATTTAACCATTTTAGTGCGGCAGGCCGATATATTAGCTTTTTCTGCTCCGGTGAAAAGTGCAGCGGGCCGATATATTGGCTCTAGAAGATAAACTTTTTTTCAACTTTATGGCATTTAAATAAAAACCTTGTATTTCAGTAAACGTAAAAAAATTTATCATTATTAACCAGTTTAACCTCATCAATGTAAAAAACCTCATATAGATATGTAAAAGAAGCTTTATATCGTTTTTTTTCCTAGTTGCTATATTTTATTAAATTACCCTCTGCATTTCTCGCCAGTACCCCAGGAAGAAGGATAGCACTAAGAGGGTTAATGATGGAAGAGATATTAGAAAAAAATATTTGGTTCTAACATCTCTTGTGGTCTTGGGAATGATCTATCAATCTTGTAATGAATTATCTGGTTTGACATTATTATACCAATTTCAGTCACAGCATTCCTACACTTTTCCATTTCTTGTATGCATTCTAACTATAATTTGTGTTTTTTTTTATTGGAGTAATATAAGTGATGACAGAATGCCAGTGTTGTCAATAATAATTGGCAGTCCTGTTATTCTGGAAACTTGTCGCCATGATCCATAAAAACCGCAAAAGCCTATGCCTCAACATCTAGCTTTATTTTATTATATGTATTGTTTGATTATTACTAAGATTGTTTATTGATGATGATTTTTAACTTGGTTTTGAATTACAAATTTGGGGTAGTTATTTTCATATGAAAAATGTTGGCACTGTTATTTTGTCTTAAAAATGTGTGGTGCAAGGAGGAAGCTCCCTTTTTCTTTCAAGATTCCTTTCAAATATTTGAAACCTGTTTTACAGAGTGAGTGAGATACTGATGAAGACAACATTATTTCAGTTCCTTAGGAAGCTATTCAAACTTATGCCATATTTTCTATTTAGAGAGGAATGGCTGGTTTTTAGAAAGACATGCAGGAAAAGTATCACTGGAATACTAGTTATTTTATGTTTAGCATAGTATTTACCAGCTCCAGTACCAGTATTTATTCTTTAGAATCATTTTGTGCACCAAATATTACCTATTTCTCCAATTGCCAACAGGTAAAAATTGTTTTCTCTATCGATTTCCAGTTTTCCTCCAATCAGAAGTTTGGTCTCTGTGATGCTTTGCTGAAGGTTGGAAACTGGCATCATGCAGAACAGTTAGCGAAAAAACTTCCTGAACACTGTGTAATGGATCAACCACCTGTTGCCAAATCTCTGTGTCAGCTGCTTCACTCAGTCATAGAGCCTGTCTACAGAAAGTGAGTTGAAAGTCCTTTTTCTGTCAGACTTTTATTATATCCACTTTTCTTTGTGATTTTTCACAGTTGCACACCTTTTTCCATATTTAAGTGATGTGATGTTAAACGAGGGAATTTTTTTATACTCCTGTAAATTGGCAATCTTCAATGTTTACCTCATCTTACCATTAGAAGATTTACAGGCTGTATTTTTCTTGATAATAGTTAAGTTTTCTGGTTTATTAGCGAGGTTAATATTTTTAATTTGTTTGAATACAATTTATTTATTCTTAAATCTTCAATTGTTGAATTGACATGGATGTAAAAAATGATTGAAGAATTAGTTCTCAGAAATTCTTGTGTTACAATTATTAAGATGTATTTTAAAAATTTCATTGTTTAATTTAATAATTAATAAGGGTTATGCTTGGGTAGTGGAAAAGCACACTGTATCTGTACTTGATGAAGCATGTATTTGTTAATCTTTTCCTTTTTAAAAAGTTCTTTTAGTGCTCAGAGACAATTTTGTGACTTCTATAATTTGTGTTGTTGATGTTACTTTAATTCTGTTGCTAAAATATTTTGTACCAGTAGTTTATGCATCGCAATTGTTAGTTACATCTTGCCATCATGCATTCCTACATTCATGGTGCAAGTAGGGGATTTCGCTCATAGAAACAGATGGTGTTGTTTTTATGATTTGTTCCAGCTCTATGTTTTGGAGCAATGTTGAATGCTTCGATTTTTGGCATACACTCATTTAAGCTCCTCTTTTTTTTGTGTCTTACAATCATAAGTATGTCTGAGATTCTGTTGATTAGCCATTTGATTTAAATCCTAATATTTTATCTTCTTCGTCCTTCCACATCTATTGAACACCTACTTGCTATTCCTTCTTATGTGTATATACACCCAAAATCTCATTTTTCAGAAGATCTTAGCTTTGCAAAATGGCAGTTTCATTAAAGAATTATTCATTATGAATTATTCATCCATTAAGACTCTGTTCAATATGTTGCAAGTTACAGTTTTTCTTTTATCATAATTTCAAATCATCAGCTGCAGTGGCAGAGTGGTTAGCATGCTAGCGCTCCAACCCCAAGGTCCTGGGTTCGAGTCCTGGCTAATCGGATTTTCTGGTTAGGGAATGGTCGTGTGTGCTTGTCTATTTTTGCTGTTCATGCTTCTCCTGTTACTGTCCAAAGAATAGATGTTTGTGAGGGCACAGGAAAATAAATATAAATCATGATTCTTATTTCTCTAATTTGTTAGATCATTTAATACATTTTTATAATTTTTACTACTTTATCATAGCTATTGTGTTATTGATGCTTGGTTTCCTCGGTGCTATTTGGTTATTTGTGTTTGCTTATAAAGATGTTTGTCTTTTGCTAGTGTTATCCAGATAGCCTTTTTCCCTGTCTTCTTCCCATCATTTGTGTGTGTATAGTTACAGTACTTCTAGTACTCAGAAAATGTGCAACTAGTTAACCCTTTCCCTACCAAGGGGGTGACTGAGTTATCCCAACATCATTCTTTCTTTTTTTTTCTATGTAGTAATATTTTTTAATTCATGTGTTAGTTTATTAAAGTGTAATGATATTATTTGTTTAAATACTTCATCTGTAAGATTACATTTTGTCTTGTTCAAATGAAAGTTTTGTGGGGGTCTGCTTACCCCTCAAGGGATAACATTTGACATTTGTCTGATATAATTTTTCTATACATATATTCATTTAAAGATTAACATATTTTTACTCTTTTATTAAGCAGTTAAAAATAAAATATGGAAATAATTGTGGGGTAACCCATTTACCCCTTGGGGAGGAGTAAGATGCAAAATACCTTAGTAGCAGAAGGGTTAAAGGTTGAAAAAATCTTTCTGATTTATGGCAATTTATCTTTCAAACAAAATGAGTATTTGTATAGTCTGAATCTACTCTAGATCATCAGTGCTACAGGAAAAGTTGATTCTAACCAGCAGCCTAGAAACATCTGGAGAATGTCCCTGTAACTTGAGAATTTTGCTGAATGGCTATCAAAAAACTGCCCTTAAATTTCTAACTATTTTCTTGCATGAAGGGTTGATTGGTACGATAGGCACCTAACTGCAACTAAAAGTTTCTGTGTCCATGGAGACTTTTGGTGTTCATTGGTGCTATATTAAGCTTGCATGATGGTACTCCCTCTTGTTTATATGATGACAAGAGGATGTCATCAATGCAGACATTGCATTTAAACATTAAAGTGCTCCATAAGGAATGATTAGTTTTGTCCTTACAACTTATCTTCCTACTGTCTTATTGTCCCTGTAAATACCACCTGGAGATACAAAATATCTGTATGTGTTCATTAGCATATTTCTAAATTGAAAATAGCTGTACAGAATATGCTCTTCTTACTGTTTTAGAGTGATTGTTTGTTTTCTATAAGACAGCAGTTTACCCTTTTTATCCCTAAGTCATGTTAAATGTTTAGTGCTTATAATTTCACCTATTATAGTCATGAATTTTGTGGTATAATTTCATCATTAGCCCTGTACTTACAAATATGAAAATCTTGCTATTATTGTAGTGACAGTTTTTATACTTGAACCTGTTCAAGAATAGATGGTGTTATTATCATGGCAAGCAGTCAGTTATACCTAAGTAAATACTTGAGAATTTATCATTTGTGTAAATTTTTGTTTTAGGAATTGTGGATTATCACCCAAAGTTATGGGTCAGCCTGTTCCACTGCCAACAAATCCTGCAGCCCCACGTCCAGCTTACTCCTTTACAGACTTGAGGAATGATGCCATTCCAATGCTCTTGGCTTTGGGTCCATCTCTGCATCATGACCCTATTCTCATGTACAAAGTATTGAGATTGGCTAAGGCTGCTCTGGGTCAGGTATTAACAAATTCTAAATAAGTATACTAAGATATGATCGAGGATGGAACAAATTTCTGTGATTAATCTTGAAAATTTTTCTCGTCTGAAATGCATATAATCTTACAATCTATTGCATGCCTAAGTCTAACATGTTTAATTCACTATTGTTTGTTCTTTCTGTGCGTTTTAAATTCTGCCTACCTTAGAAATGTTCTAAACAAGATGTTTGTAGTAACTAATTGTATTTTCAGTTTCATTTTTCAGAATTGAACTTTTATCAGAAATATCACTGTATATGGCTAACTTAAATGATAGAAATATTTGGAGTATGATTTATCTTGTAAATCACAGGACTTATTAAATTGCTAAAATGAGGCTGAGAGCCAAAACTTAAGTTAGTTGATCAAATAGTTGCTCTTGCCCATTGGTATGGAAGCTCTCATGTAGTACTTCCATTAGTGATAGAATGTGAGGGACAGCTAAATTCTTAGTAATATTAGATTTAAGAAAGCTATTATTTTTCCTTTTGTAGAATGATCCTGATCCCTTGAAACCACCTCCTCAAGAAGATTCATTATATTTGGATGTAGTTACTTTGCTGGATGAAGTAATTCTGCCCTCATTATCTCACATGGATTGTAACTGCTGCATAGCTGAGGAAGTGTGGAATGTTATCAAACTTTATCCATATCAGTACAGGTCAGTTGATTTTTAGTATGAAATCATTTCTGTAAAATATCCTGTGATAAATATGCTTAAAAAAGGATTACCCTTCAAACCCTAGAGAAAGAAAAAATTGGACAAAAAACTCTTGAATTATCTTTAGGGTCATTTTATGTCTCCAAAATCTCACAGTAACATAAATCCTTTTACTAAATAAATTTCAACCCTAAATGAAATTAAAATCCTTCGTAATTTTCCACAGGTTTTATTCTGCGACCGGTTTCGTAAGAAGGTCTTACATCTTCAGGATGGCCTGAAGATGTAAGACCTTCTTACGAAACCGGTCGCAGAATAAAACCTGTGGAAAATTACGAAGGATTTTAATTTCATTTAGTATGGCTTTCCACCAAGTAACGCCTGATCATATCGAAATTTCAACCCATTTATCAGTTGAGTTTAACTTTTTTATATTTTAAAGTCATGGAACTTATCTTTTATGTTATTAGTTTTTTAAGTTTATGATTTACTTCTGTATGCTGTAATTTCATCTGTCATTCATGTCATTAAAATGTATTTATGCTGTCTGCACCTGCTTCTAAGGCGACCTCTTATTTTGATGACTTTTGAAAGAGGGAATGACTAAATTTAACTTTCTTCTCGCTTCACAATTATTGGTATTTTCTGTGTGATGTATGACATCAAGCTTAAAGTTTGCATTTTAACTTTGGCTTTTCCCTGTTGATAATCTGCCCTTTCTTTTTGGGATATATATTAAAATATGGTGTCACTTTTTCCCCAAAGTTACTTAACTATTGAAAATAAGCATGCAGGACATGAAATTACAATTCGCTACTTCTTGATAAATTTGAAACCAGCAAAGATGACCAGCCCCTAATGATTTCGGCCTTCATTAATTTTTACATAGTAAATCGTGTACCCAATAAAAATGTCATTGTGGTCTTATATGTTCATTATTAGTCAAAACAATTATTATTCCCATTACAGTAATATATGCATAAATGTTCTATCTTTCTGTTTGTTTATGTGCCTTAATATTCCCTATTCAATGACATTTTTTATCCTTTGCCTTAGTCTACCCCTCAATTTTCTCCCATGCATTCTACCCTCAATTATAATCTTTTAGAATTTTGTCAGCACCTAACTGCAGCCAGAGTTTTCATTTAAGTGGAGGCTTTTGGTGTTTACATGGTGCTATATCAAACTTGCATGATAGTACTCCCTCTTGTTTACATGATGGCAAGAGGATGTCATCAAATCAGACATGAATCTTACAAAAAATTCTACAAATTGTGAAAATCGTGAGAATTTCTGAAATATGTAATCCACCCCAGATACCCACATATAATATTATTTTCCTTTTTAAAAATAAACTTTTTTTCTTTATACTAGTGAGGATCTCTATAGGTTAAGGAAACTATACTGTATGTAATGTGTGTGATGTAAAATTTTTTCTTGTTATACAGGTACTGTTTGTACAGCCGCTGGAAAAATGACACTTACCAACAACATGCAAAATTGCTGAGAAAAAGAGGTGAAAGCTTAAAAAAGATAAAATCAATCATGAAGAGAGTAAGCAAAGAAAATATTAAACCAGCTGGTAGACTGATTGGGAAACTCACTCACAGCACTCCTGGATTTTTGTTTGATTATGTAAGGAAATCCTTTTATGTTAGAAATTTATTTTGAGCTATTCACTGCATAATTTTCCTTCTTAGTATTATAATCCTTTCAAGGACTATTTGAAACCTTATAAAAATACCTTTTTTCCAATAGCATACCTCAAGAAATGACCCCTTGGTTTTATATGCAAATGTTTTGCCTTTGTTATAGTTCTGCAGTATTGGAGGAGGTCGGATTGAGATGTCATACTACCTTGATTGATCGGAGTGTTTATTACAAAACACACCACATTTAAACAGAAATATAGTTGAAATTTTAACATTCCTAGAAAACTTTTTTCTTGAGTTTGCCTTACTGAAATGAGTGTCTTATATCCTGTTAAATAGTGTACTCAACTTTGTGAAAATTATGGGGGTGGGAGTGACTATAGAGGTGAATTTAAAATCTGAAACAAGTAATCTTTTCCTTTTTGATTAACTATATATATTCTTTTGTGAACAAACAGGTTCTGCTGCAAATTCAGATATATGACAATCTCATTGGTCCTGTGGTTGACTCTTTGAAATATCTAACCAGTCTATCCTACGATGTTTTGGGCTACTGTCTAGTGGAAGCCATGGCTTCTGCAGATCGAGCTTGCTTCAAGTATGATGGAACATCTATTTCGGCATGGTTACAAAGTTTGGCCAAATTTTGTGGGGCGATCTTCAAAAAGTATAACATAGAGCTGACTGGTTTACTGCAGTATGTTGCAAATCAACTCAAATCCCAGAAAAGGTTTGTAATTTTCTAAATAAAATGTTTTCTATTCTTCATTCTCAGTTGATATAGTTAAAAAAATCAATCATTGAGATCATGAGTAATAGTGTAATAGAGTAATCATGAGTAATAGTTAATGAAAGCTCAAAGAAACAAACTTTATCCTCTGAGTTATAAGATAAAATAATGTCAGCACTTAACTGCAACCGGAAGTTTCTACATCCATGGAGACTTTTGGGGTTCATTGGTGCAATAGTAAACTTGCATGATGGTACTCCCTCTTGTATTTAAGGTTGCAAGAGGATGTTATCAATTCAGACATGAATGCTGTTTTATAATTAAGTTGATTGTATAATATATGTATTACTTAGAAAAGAGGTGTCATTGATGATTCAAGGAAAGTGTGATTTCTTCTTCCTTACTGAAGTAAAAGGAAAAAGAATTATTGAAAAGAGTTAAATGCTATTGCATTTAAGTTCATTTTGATGATGATATATATGATTCTGGATAATGAATGATCTTTTGGTCCTAATTATGGCCATAAAAGTTTTTATAACATTAGCTGAAGCATTATGTAACCTAGCTTTGGATGGAGAGTTGTTTTGGGGAAGAGTATGTATGCCATATGATTCTCTCAAATGTTGGTGATATATTAGAGCATTAAGGTCAGACATGCAGACTTAAAAAATTATAGCTAAAAGTGTTGTGATTTTAAAGGTTAGTAATCTACAAAATTATTTCTTAGGGTGTTAAAAGATTATCCACAATGCCATCAATTGAACAGTTAGTCATGATCTTGAACCATTTGAGTGATTATAAGAATGAAGTACCATTGTAGTCTCAAATAGAAGAGGCTTGAAGAATCGGCATCTAAAATGTTT
Organism: Ladona fulva; assembly: GCA_000376725.2. Classification (NCBI taxonomy): domain Eukaryota; kingdom Metazoa; phylum Arthropoda; class Insecta; order Odonata; family Libellulidae; genus Ladona; species Ladona fulva. The sequence continues at coordinate 1,269,645 of KZ308446.1, forward strand.
ATTAAACAATTATTTACTTAATTTTTAATTAAATATCTTTTTGAAGTCTTAATTGTTTCAATTTTGTGTAAGGATAAAAAAGTTGTTTGTATTTGTTTGAGTATTAGGAGTGCAATCTGCAGTGCCAATATTATTTATCTTCTGCTACTTCTTTGTAGTGATAATGGGTTGGTATTTGTTTGTATTATTTTACTATTGTTAATTAGACTTGAAATACAATGGAATAGTATAAATTGGAATTTTTGAAAAAGATTGAGTTGTTAAATCTTAATTGGAAGATGGATGCTTAGTAATCCAGGAAAAAACCTCATAGCTCTTTTTTTTATTCTGCAATATATGTTCTTTATTTAATAAAGTACCACTTTGGGAGTGGAAAGTCATTTACATGGGATATCAAATCAAGGTAGTTTTTATCCTCTGATATTTATCCTTTATTTTGCATCTTTGTTCATTTGAATCAATCGGAAGGGTTGTAATGTATGTATTTGTCTTTGTTTTCAGTTTGGATTTGCTTATTTTGAAAGAAATAGTTCAAAAAATGGCTGGCATTGAAGCTGCTGAAGAAATGACCTCAGAACAACTTGATGCCATGGCTGGAGGAGAATTGCTGAAAGCAGAGGTGAATTTGATAATTTAATTTAATTAATGTATTGGCCAACTCTCATAAAATCCCTTAAGTATTGTACACAAATTTTCAAGATGGAAGAATGAATCACATGAAGATGATTGTAGATGCATGCTTTAAGGCCAAACTCCTCCATAGGCAGTAGGCTCCAGCTCCCTAGAGCATATATTTCGCTGACTAGCATCAGCGCTCTCTTACTTAATCCTTTCACTCCCAGGCAGCCAATATATAGGCCAATAGACCCAAAAGGTCCAAGCAGCCGAAGGGTTAAAATTAGATTTCCAATTATTTGTTATAATTAGTGTTGAAATTTCAAAAGACAAAAATTAATTTTATCAAATCTATTGACCTTTTTATACATTGTGGAATATTTAGCAGTAGAATGTAAGCATGGTATTTTTTTTACATATAGTGGTAATATCTTAAAATTATGCCTGGTCTATGAGTCTGGTCTGGTCTGTGGTGAAAAGAGGAAATGACTGTGGGAGTGAAAGGGTAAATGTTATTTACAGCATACCTCATGACTAGGGACATGCAAAAGTCGCACATGCGATAACGCGAATTCTGCGGTTTTCCCGCAAATACGCGAATTTCGTGTTAATCGCGATTTTCACCAATTCAAATGCGATTTTCATCATCTTTTTTTCCGCTCATGCTTCTCCCACGAAAGTTTGTCCGAAGCGTATGTTTATGTCAAATTTTTCCGATAAACTGAGGAATTGGATAGCTTTCTTAGCTAATTTTCAATAATATAAGGTAGAATAACAGTACTACACTATAGGAATCGACGATCGTGAATGAGTCGTCAGCGAGAAATCACTGTGTAATGTTTTCACCAATAGTATAAAATTTTTATGTCTCTCTAATTCATTGCATTAAAAATATTTTGGAGAGGATGAACGATTAATAACGAAAGAAAAGTAGTAACTCATCTGGTATATTCATAATGAACATAGATAAACTCAGTATGGGCCATTCCACGTGAAATCGGACAGAAATTGCCCTCTATTTTTTAAAAGTTTTGAAATTTTTTATACTTGCGTACTTCCTCGAGAAACCGATAGTGACGAAGTTTTAGTTCGTTAAAAATGTTTTTCGCCAAGTTATTAATTTTTAAAGTTTCGTAATTTTTGCAAAAATCGGCGAACATGGATTGTTTTGAAGGATCATAACTTTTGAGTGAAACATATAAGAGAACTTATTCTTTCAGTTTTTGATAGGGATTGAATGTATCTTTATAAATTTATTCTTGACAGTACCATATATTGTCTACAACATTGTTTAAATTTGCGATAATTGTTTAATACAACATTCCACCAGTTTACCCAAAACTCACAGGAATTTAAAATACACTGACAAAACTGCAGTCTTTTTACTGTAAGAAACATATTTTTAAAATTTGGGACGACAATGTAAACATAATGTAAAATTTAATAGTTCCTAGCGGTGCACGTCGCAGACGCGCCTCAGCCCCACGCGCCTCATCCCACCATGCGGGTACGTCCTCACTTAATTAAATGATAAGCGCACTGTTAGCTTCGTAGACAATTACAACTGTATATTTTTTCTAATTAATAAGTTTTAATATGTAGAATGCTATTCTATGACAATGATTGTTTATTATAAATGACAAATCTCAGTGAAAAACATTGGAAATCAGATGAATATCACAGGCATTAGAACAAAATACGTATTTAATGGGTCACATATTTATGTTATTATCAAATTATTTGACTTTGGTGGCTTTCTGTCGCAAAAGAATATGTTTTGAACATAGCTTTGCCCTTTTGTAGAGGAAGGCAGGCGTGCATGGACAATGTTCCCTTTACAGGTCGTGCATCAATAAATCTTTCTTTCAAAAGTTCTTCCTCTCATAGGTGATCTTCATTGGAAAAATAAGAAAAAGACATCGCTTTGATATTAGATTTAGCCCATTCATATAAATATTTAGCAGTCAGAATATGACCTTCGCGCAGATGTTGCAAGCTTGCTCTGGTCGCAAGACGTTTCAGTGTACATACCTCCAACACCATCGCAAGGGCCCTTCCCTTGTGCGGTAGCAAAAAAATGCCATTCGGCTGGAATGTGAAAATCTTCCTCGTGGTGACAAATGTTAATGAAAATTTTTAAATTTTTATAATGGGTCGGAGCACCGTCACTGAAATATATCATTTTCCTCACAATTACTTTACCAGAACTAGTTAGGAAATTGATTAACGAGTTCAGAAATAAATGGACGGCCACTGTATCGTGCTTAACGCATTCAGATATGCAATCGAAGGATTTACAGGTGACTTTACCTTCTTGAATGCCATAAATTACGAATGGATGTACAGTTTCCTGATTGTTATTCCAATGAAACCCGGGAGCTTCGTCTTGCACAACAAAGGCATAATTTTCGGAAAAATCGCAGATTACTACATACTCTCCTTCTGTTACACTATTCTTCATTTCTCTAGAAAACAACTGTTGTTGTTGAGCGATGAATCCATGGTTTTTAAAAGAAGTCACTTTAAAAAGGAAATCGTCAATAAATTCTGGAACCTCTTTTTGAAATATTTCCAGAGTAGTTCTATCAACAGAAACCCATTGGCTATAAATTAAATTATCAACTAAAGCCATTTCAAAAGCTTCTTGCAGCTGTTCACGTATTTTCATAGTTCCGGGGGATTCGTAACACATACCCAGGTAAAATGATGGCAATGGAGGATTGCAAATGACCCTGGCGACGCAATCCTGATATGTTTTTATGGGCAAATAGTCTTTCTCCGTTAATATGGGTATTCCAGTGCAGTTAATCATTAATTTGATATTTTGGTGGATTGTGCACACGCAAACGCAAATGAGTACCGGATGAACCAGGTAAGACGCAATTTTTAGGTTTCATTAGTGCAAAGTTAGAGAATCCTATTTTGAGGTCCGCATATTCTTCTTTGAAATGAGAATTTAATTCCTTCAGATTACTTAATATTAATCTTTTTTGAACATGCTCCATCATTCCATTTTTCCATACAGAAACGAAATCTTTTTTTCCGGGCATAATTCTTGATACGTCAAGTCTTTCGTAAAAGGCTTTCACGAAATTTTCCGTTTCCAGCTGCAGAGAATTCCCTTTCTTGAACCCTGACTTAATTACAAAATTTTAAAAAGTTCATGTCCTTGAGTCAATGGAGAAGTTGATATTGGGGTTTGGACAATTACAGCGATTATTACAAAAGCAAAATTCCCAGGGTTCAGTGGATATAATTAAGGCAATGCAGGTACTCAAATTGTCTGAGACATCGTTTGCATTTAAGTGCCTGGATGCAATTTGGACCCCCTGTGAAAATGTGGACTCAGAAAGATTTCTTTCCTGCTATAGCACTGTGTTATCAGATAGGAGAACAAATCTAAAAGAAGACAATTTGGCCTACAATGGCAATTTTTTCATTTGAAAATACAGATGTTTAATAGTAATTTGTCTCTTTATGTGAGTAGAATATATGAATATGTGAAGAATAAAATATATATAATGTGAATTCTGTCAATACTCAATGTTTATTATTGCTCAAATTATCCCTAGTCAATAGTATCCAAAAGTCAGGGCAACAAGTGGGCCCACTAAAAGCATGGCATTCAATCAACATCAATTATTTTGTCACTAAAATAACAACGATTTCAGTCTAAAATAACACCACTTTTGGCTATAAAATAACCCCACATTTTGCATGTCCCTACTCATGACATACTTTTTATGGGTCTGTGTGTTGAAATGAAAACCTTTCTGCAAAATTCACTGGCAGTGAAAGCCTTTGTGTCTGTGCAACTGAGTATAAAGTAGCTAGCTAGAAATGAAGGAGAAGATTTTCAGCTAGGAAGAGATTAATGTCAGTTTGTTTAAAAGATGATTCTGTGGTTGGTAAATAAAATTTGAATAGAATACATGAAATAGAAAGTATGCTGTGCCTTTTAGCACTTACTTGGGATAGTGAATTTTTTGCATTAACCTTGTGAGTGCCAATTATCATGCTTCTCATAACTGGTGAAAAGTGTCAGGGATGCTGTTGTGCTCTTCCGATCTGATGATTATAGTTCATTGGTTTTTGACGGTTGTATTTAAAAGCAGATTACAGACTAACCAAACATTAGTAATTCCAAATTTGAGCATTTACATTTAAGGTTTTTATTTTATTGTGCTCCAGATGATAAATTTCTCACACTACCACAAAACCAACCAACTTTTTGGCAATATCAGCATAGTTCCTGGGAAAATGGCTGGTACCCAAAATTATAACCTCATAACCTGGATTCCATAGTATAATGTGTTAAAAAAATTTTATTTTTATTCCTATTTGGTAACATCTTGGATTATATCTTTTTTGTATGTCACTGACAGAAATCCCTTGCAAATTTAAGAGAGGAAGATCATATATGCACTAAACTTTAACCAGTATTCTTGGTATCTAATGAGATTATTGGTACGCAATAGTGCTATATCAAGCTTGCAGGACATAACTCCCTTTTGGCTTATTAATAGCAAGAGGGTTTAATCCTAGCATACATACATTTCAATCTCAAGTGTGGTGTAATTGCAGAATCTTTTCTTTGACCAATATAAGAAATTAATCAAAGCCGTGGAACCTCTAGCTAACAGAAATTTTCTCCGATGATGAGAAGATGTCTGCCAGATTTCACAATAAAAATTTAGTTTCTTTCAGTACTGAATTGGGATGGTGAATTTTTACTTGACCTCATAATTTAACCTCCACTCGAATTCCAAAATGTAATATATATCAATAGTAAAATTGCATTTATCAAGATTGGGTTCTCCTATGCTTACATGATTTTTGTGAATATCCATCTCGGTCTTGAAATCATTTTCTTTTTGTATACTTTAGTATATTAGTTACAAACTATCACTTGGCATAATGAGTACTCATTATCTCTGTGTTCTTATCAGTTCTTGTGTTTACACCTTCAAAAAAATCGAGAATGCTTTCTGCAGATTATTTGTGATGGGATGTTTCATTTCAACTACTGCATTGGTGATTTTTGTAATATATCTGATGTAACACTTACTATGGTTCTTTCAGGCTGGCTACTTTAGCCAAGTCAGAAATACAAAAAAGTCATCTCAGAGGCTGAAAGAAGCTCTTGCAGAGCAGAACCTTGCCGTTGCTTTGTGTCTTCTCATGGCTCAGCAGAGGTACTGTGTTGTATATAGGGAAACCGAAAACAGCAACTTGAAGCTGGTTGGGAAGTTGTATGATCAGGTATGTTTATTTTGGCATTCAAGTAATCTATATTAGTCTTGTATAATTTGAGCCAAGTGTTATAGCTACCATATTTACCCAAATATAAGACAGTCTGATATTCTCAGAACTTTAAGATAAACATTTAATTAAAATTTTCAGTGTATAACTTTATAGATGATTGTCAGTGAGACTTTAAATATAGTGTAACAATTGCATGTTGTATATTACCACAATACCTATTTTAAAAGTTTTTACTTTTGTTTGTGAAGGATTAAAAATCCTCTTCTTATATTCAGGTAAATATGGAATGTTATTCTTACATAACCCTTAGAATTAAGATTGATTTGAATTCAATATGTGGAAGGCCATATAAATAGGAATAATACTCTTAGTACACTGCCACTGCAAATTTAATGCCATGAAATGTTACACTAGCAAAACCTCTTACTTTGTTAAATATGCTGTGGAAGTGCACAAAGAGATTTATTCCCATCCTTTTAAATTTGAAGTCTATCATGAAATAGTTATTTCCAGAAAGATGATTCCTATTCCAGTCCTAAGAGATTTATTTATGCTATATTTATCAGTAACTAGTTGTACAGCAGTAGTTATCTATTTATTTTTACTTTTATTCAATTGCTGTCATTTTCTTTAACAAAATTTAATTTCTTAAATTGCTTGAACCACAAGGAATTGGTACATTGGTTTAATTAATGAATTATGAAAGATACATTTTCATGTATGTTCATACGTATATATGTATCAATAGCTTTAATGGAACCTCCTAGAGTGGTAGCTATATGGCTTTCATTTCATTTTAACGAAATTGAAAGATTTTTTTGTGGGTGGCATCCTGAGCACTTAGAAAAATTTGTCTGAACAAAGACTCAGTACTGACAATGTATCATTGTGTATTTCCTATCTTTTGCTTGTTTTTTGATTATGGTGGTGGTATAATTTCTTATTCTTCTCACTGTTTGTAATTAATGTGTACACATTATACCATAAAATGGTATCTTGAAAGTTCTTAGGAGTTTTTTAAACCATTGAGGTCTTCAGAATGATATACTTTAGAGTGAACTATTCTATAGAATATGTAGAATCAACTTTTTTTAACAGATATGTGTATGCTAAAGAAATAATTTCCTTTTTCAATTTTATAGATATGATAGATTGTTTTTGTACATCAGCAAAGCACTTAAATTTGGCCGGTGGTCTTGTACATTCCGTGAGATTATCGGTAGATGTTAGTGCAATATCAATTTTGCAAGTTAAAATTAACCCAATAATTATTCATAATTTTGGGTGTTTGATGCCTGTGAACATGTAATTACGCGTACTCTCTAAATATCTTTAACAGTGACATGTTATGCTTCAGGTGTGATAATTTAACTATTCAGATCATATGTATGCTTCATTTAAAATTTCACCTAAGTTCAATTCATCTTTTTCAACCACATACATTTTTATGAAGTGTCTTTTCTGCTGTGTTGGATATCTTTGTCAGCCTTCCTTTGAATGAATTTCGGGACAAAATATCTTTATAAAAATGTATTGTCCTGTCTTCAGAAATAGTTTTCAATGTTGCCATAAATCATTTGATGCATCTTTTATCTTGTATCAACTCATCAAATAACAATAAAGAACTGAATTTAGGAAATACTAAATTAAAGGTAAAAAAAGAATAAGATGTACATGCTATAAATTGTTAGCTGAAGAATTGATATTTCTTTCTTGCAATCTCTCAAAGTATCATTTATTCGTAATGGTTTAGAATGTTAACTAGATGAAATTCCTGCATGTTGATGGCATACTTTTTTTAAATGATATCCTTTATATTTTCTCTAAAAATGACTGATGATGATGATGACTGTATAGTCGAAACCGGTCGATTGAGAATAAAAACTGTGGAAAATACGAAGAACTTATGAATTTATTTATTTTGATATCCTTTATATTTATTTATTTTTTCAGATTCGTTGTCTGATACTTTCTCTCTTTGCAATTTTAATGTTCTTTCTAATGCTCTCTTTATTCACCTCAAATACTACCAACAGTATGTTTTAGTTTCCTCCATTTCAACTTGAATAGTTCATGTTTACAAAATTCTCTAATGTTAATTTTATATTCAAGTGTATTACTCATGACAGTGTGTTAGATAGGAAATGGATCTAACTTTGATTCAGGCTGCTTAAATGCATCGTGACAGAAACTTCCTTTATTTATTTTATATTTAATGATTTATTCCACTCCATATTCTTGTTTTTTACATGGCTGTAATCTTACTTTAACTGAAAATTATTTTAAGTATGCTTCAATGTCAAGGAGCTTAAAATTATTCTTGATATATTTTTTTCCATCTTCTGTTAGCAAGAAAATTACTGCAGGTGCTTATATCATGGAGTTGCACCTCTATTTCAGAGGAGGAGCTTTTAAGTCACAATTTTTCTGACTTTCTTCATTTAAATTAAAAAACGAACCATCTAACACAATTTATAATGTGCATAATCATTGATGCATTTGTGAAATTTAAAGCTCAAGGCTTTCGCATTTTTCAATAAGGAGTGGGAGATCAATGAATTAGCTGGCTGTCCCTTTAAGGGTGTTGCATAATACCTAGGCTTGCAGCTTTGAGAGAACTCAGATTAAAGTATATGTTGGTGGTATAAGTTTGTTCATTGTCTATTTTATGCAATAGTGATGATGATAATGGTTAAGATTATTATTCATAACTATCGTAATTGATGCTATAAATAAGTTGTAAAGAAATATAATACTCGTGATAATGTTATATATACTCTGTTCTACTAATTATATTTTAATTTACTTTTGGAATTTCATATGAATTTTGGATTTCATCTAAGCCATTTTTGCTTCCACTTAGTGTCAAGATACTTTGGTACAATTTGGAACATTCCTTGCATCAAGCCTGAGTGTTGAGGAGTATACTACAAAACTGCCTTCAATTCACAGCATGTTGGCTGAATATCACATACATGCTGATGTGGCATTCTTCTTAGCCAGGCCAATGTTCACAAATGCTATTAATGTGAGTACTTCATTTCAATTTTTGTTCTGTGATGTCTTCCGATTTGAATATTGGTTGTGTATAATGTGTGAAAGTTATTGAGGTTTAGGATCTTCATAATGGTTGATTTTTTTTGTAATTTCAGCTTAAGTTTGATGCTCTTCGGAAAGCTGATCCAAATTGCAAGAAAATGACTTCTCAGCAGAGGTATCAGAAATATGTGGAGGCAGCTGCAGAAATTATGGGCCCTGTTGTTGAGTCTATAAGACCTCTTCACCCACCTAAAGTCTGGGAAGACATATCTCCTCAATTTTTGGTCACATTCTGGTCATTAACCATGTATGATCTCTATGTTCCAACTGAGAGCTACCAGAAAGAAATCAACAAAATCAAGAATTTGCAAGCCATGGATAAAGATGCGGTAAATGTAGCTTATATAGTATTTTCCATTGAATTCATGCTTAGGACCTGTATTAACTATCCTTTAGTTTGTAAATTACTCTCAAAGCATGCATGTTGATTGTACATACTGAGTCACAGTTTAATGAAAAGTAAGTTTTTGTAAGTCAAGGTAAGAAGAATATTATGTTCTTTACAGTTTTTCTTACAAAATGGAAGCTAGTTATATGTTGTGTATTAAAAAGTGAAGAAAAATTAACAATGCAATTTCTGTCAATAGAAGGTTCACAAAAGCTAAATTAATTTTTTGTACCTTGATAAATCTTGATTTGAAATGTAATGAATGAAAGTTTCACAATTTGCTGTGAGGGATTTTCATAATTTTGCCTTCTCAATGCATGATTCACTCCTGCTTATGCCATTGGATCTTTTAATTTCTTATAGGCTGTTGGTGGGAAAGGTAAAAAAGAGCAGGAAAGGTACAATGCATTGGTCGAAAAATTAGAGGAGGAGCGTAAGAAACAGCAAGAGCATGTGGAGAAGGTATTAGCGAGGTTAAAACAGGTATGTTGATAAATTTTTAATCTAAGGTACCGTATTTTCCGGCGTATAAGACGACTGGGCGTATAAGACGACCCTCAACTTTTCCAGTTAAAATATAGAATTTGTGCTATACTCTCCGTATAAGACTACCCCTTTTCCAACGTACACTACCGGTAAATAAAAAAACATCAGATTNTTTGAGTATTAGGAGTGCAATCTGCAGTGCCAATATTATTTATCTTCTGCTACTTCTTTGTAGTGATAATGGGTTGGTATTTGTTTGTATTATTTTACTATTGTTAATTAGACTTGAAATACAATGGAATAGTATAAATTGGAATTTTTGAAAAAGATTGAGTTGTTAAATCTTAATTGGAAGATGGATGCTTAGTAATCCAGGAAAAAACCTCATAGCTCTTTTTTTTATTCTGTAATATATGTTCTTTATTTAATAAAGTACCACTTTGGGAGTGGAAAGTCATTTACATGGGATATCAAATCAAGGTAGTTTTTATCCTCTGATATTTATCCTTTATTTTGCATCTTTGTTCATTTGAATCAATCGGAAGGGTTGTAATGTATGTATTTGTCTTTGTTTTCAGTTTGGATTTGCTTATTTTGAAAGAAATAGTTCAAAAAATGGCTGGCATTGAAGCTGCTGAAGAAATGACCTCAGAACAACTTGATGCCATGGCTGGAGGAGAATTGCTGAAAGCAGAGGTGAATTTGATAATTTAATTTAATTAATGTATTGGCCAACTCTCATAAAATCCCTTAAGTATTGTACACAAATTTTCAAGATGGAAGAATGAATCACATGAAGATGATTGTAGATGCATGCTTTAAGGCCAAACTCCTCCATAGGCAGTAGGCTCCAGCTCCCTAGAGCATATATTTCGCTGACTAGCATCAGCGCTCTCTTACTTAATCCTTTCACTCCCAGGCAGCCAATATATAGGCCAATAGACCCAAAAGGTCCAAGCAGCCGAAGGGTTAAAATTAGATTTCCAATTATTTGTTATAATTAGTGTTGAAATTTCAAAAGACAAAAATTAATTTTATCAAATCTATTGACCTTTTTATACATTGTGGAATATTTAGCAGTAGAATGTAAGCATGGTATTTTTTTTACATATAGTGGTAATATCTTAAAATTATGCCTGGTCTATGAGTCTGGTCTGGTCTGTGGTGAAAAGAGGAAATGACTGTGGGAGTGAAAGGGTAAATGTTATTTACAGCATACCTCATGACTAGGGACATGCAAAAGTCGCACATGCGATAACGCGAATTCTGCGGTTTTCCCGCAAATACGCGAATTTCGTGTTAATCGCGATTTTCACCAATTCAAATGCGATTTTCATCATCTTTTTTTCCGCTCATGCTTCTCCCACGAAAGTTTGTCCGAAGCGTATGTTTATGTCAAATTTTTCCGATAAACTGAGGAATTGGATAGCTTTCTTAGCTAATTTTCAATAATATAAGGTAGAATAACAGTACTACACTATAGGAATCGACGATCGTGAATGAGTCGTCAGCGAGAAATCACTGTGTAATGTTTTCACCAATAGTATAAAATTTTTGTCTCTCTAATTCATTGCATTAAAAATATTTTGGAGAGGATGAACGATTAATAACGAAAGAAAAGTAGTAACTAATCTGGTATATTCATAATGCACGTAGATAAACTCAGTATGGGCCATTCCACGTGAAATCGGACAGAAATTGCCCTCTATTTTTTAAAAGTTTTGAAATTTTTTATACTTGCGTACTTCCTCGAGAAACCGATAGTGACGAAGTTTTAGTTCGTTAAAAATGTTTTTCACCAAGTTATTAATTTTTAAAGTTTCGTAATTTTTGCAAAAATTGGCGAACATGGATTGTTTTGAAGGATCATAACTTTTGAGTGAAACATATAAGAGAACTTATTCTTTCAGTTTTGGATAGGGATTGAATGTATCTATAAATTTATTCTTGACAGTACCATATATTGTTTACAACATTGTTTAAATTTGCGATAAATTGTTTAATACAACATTCCACCAGTTTACCCAAAACTCACAGGAATTTAAAATACACTGACAAAACTGCAGTCTTTTTACTGTAAGAAACATATTTTTAAAATTTGGGACGACAATGTAAACATAATGTAAAATTTAATAGTTCCTAGCGGTGCACGTCGC
>KZ308446.1:1281983-1293685 GCA_000376725.2 Ladona fulva
GGGCGTATAAGACGACCCTCAACTTTTCCAGTTAAAATATAGAATTTGTGCTATACTCTCCGTATAAGACTACCCCTTTTCCAACGTACACTACCGGTAAATAAAAAAACATCAGATTTGATTTCAATATAGAAATTTTTAATTAAAATGCTTATGACATCATGGTACTTAGCATGAAGTGTTTGTTCAGTGCGGCCACCTCTCCTCAGTCCCTCTCTCCTCCTTGCTGCCATATTCCCGGCGTATAAGACGACCCCCGACTTTTAAGAAAGATATCAGGTGCTAGAAAGTCGTCTTATACGCCGGAAAATACTGTAATTTGTGTATAAAAAATTGATGTAGAAAATAATTCATTGTTTACTGTATTTCAGGAAAAAGACTCTTGGTTCTTGTCTCGTTCTGCTAAATCTGCAAAAAATGAAACAATAACCCAATTTCTTCAGCGGTGCATATTTCCAAGGTGTATTTTTACATCAACTGATGCTGTGTACTGTGCAAAATTTGTGCATACTATTCACAGTCTAAAGACAGCAAACTTCTCCACCTTGCTGTGCTATGATAGGGTATGTATTTTTTGTACTGCCATTGTTACACTTCCTTTGCTTGGTTAGTGTAAGTTTTGATTGTATATATGTTATTTTCCTCAGATCATTTAAAAATTTTGTTTAATACTATTAACACTTAAGAGGAGATGATTTTTGAAATGTGAGCCTAAATCTCAATTTCCTATATCTTTAGTTCACTGAAACGTGTTTTAGGGGCGCATTTCCATATTAACAAATGGAAGTTCATTATTGTTAGTGGTGAATCATCCCATACATATTTCTAAGAATTAATTTTCACTGAGAAAAACTTACACAGGATATGTAGTTCCTCAGATGTGTTGCTTCTGCCTTTAGCTACATGACTTCTTGTCAGCCATTGCCATGTAAACCAACTTGGTCCAATTGGTCTGTTCTCATGGCAGGGCTTCTCATCTGTAAGCTAAGCTTGTGCTTATACACTGCCAAAATTGATGTTTTCACTGTTTCAATTGCCATAACCAGGACTAAGTTTATGTATTTCTCTTGCTGATGATTTACTTATTTCTCTTAGACCTCTATGTTCTTTCTTTATGTTTCTCTGTTTTGTGTCCATCCATTCTAGAACATGCCCTCATAGATTCACTCATTTTATACTAATATTATCATCAATAGGTTTGGAGTTCACAACAGCTTTATTTATTATACTATCATAGCCTCCAATGTCATATCAATGTCAAGCAACTTTTTTTTCAATACTGGGAAGAACTCTATGCTGTTACAGTTCATATTGCAAAGAAGAGTTAACCCAGAATGCAACGCATTGAGTCAAATTAAATGGCTGTAGCAACATTTTACAGGCCTCGATGGTGGAGCGGTTAGTGTGCTAGCAGTTCAACACTAAGGTCCTGGGTTCGAATCTTGGCTAATTGGATTTTTCTTAATCGGATTGGGGAATGGTTGTGTGTTTGTGAATAGTAATAGCTATTAAAATGGATGTAATTGGGTTTAACCTGTTTCCATTAAAGAAATTATTATTATTATTAACAAAGTAAAGTTAATAGAGGTCCATTTAAAGTCCAAGTAATCAGATATATCGATGCTAGTTGGAATCACCCATAATTGCCCCTACAGCTGGAGTACACAGTCAGCAAAATAAGCTGTATTTTTATCCAATTTTGCAAGTACACATTAAATCAAGTGTATTAAATAGCTAAAAGTTTAGACTTTCTTAAAGCAGAAAGTTTTTTTAATATTTTTTTGAAAGTCTCAGAGTGGCCTCTCCCCTTATAGCAAGTTCTTTGGTGTAAAACAGATATTTAAGTTCATATTGTTATTGAAGTTATGAATAATAATTGCAATAGTAACATTTCTTGGCCAGTCCACTTAGGCTGTCTCTCAGCCTTATCTGGTTGTGAATTTCTAGCACACCCCTCAGGACTTAATTCTTATCATAATCGCGGAATATGTGGACTGAAATGTTTGGATTCCTGTTCAAATACTGTTTCCAGTATTTTCTTTTGTGAGTTGTCGTAATGGATTAATTTCTATGGTCCTTTTACCTATTAATTCTAATGAATCAATTCATGCTCTTCCTTTTTTTAATTAAGTTCTGATATCTTCTATTTATGGCTTAAAATTTTGCCTTCTTTTTGGTGATATTTCATACTGATTTCTTTTTTGTAATCAGTTGACATTGGCCTGAATACCTTAAAAAATTTAGAAAATGTATATTGATGCACTAAACTTTAACCAGTATTCTTGGTATCTAATGAGATTATTGGTACGCAATGGTGCTATATCAAGTTTGAAGGACATAACTCCCTTTTGGCTTATTGATAGCAAGAGGGTTTAATCCTTGCATACATTATTTTAACTACAGATGCAGTTAGTCACAAAATGATACAAGATCTGATAAATATTTATTTGATAGAATGCTTATAATGAAATGAAAAGTGCCTCATTTGTAACCTATTGTATCATCTTCTAGTTATCGGATGCTCAAGATGACATAATTCACAAAACATTATAAATATCATTATATTCATAAACATTATAAAGTTCTGCAGAACCTTTTGCTGTGAATCAGTCCCGTCTGTTTAATGTAGAATGTTATTTGTTCATCCATATAGTGCTTTTCCAAAAAATCCAAATCCTTCAGTCCAAAAAATCTCTATTTCAGCTCTTCTGTGATATTACGTACACAGTCACATCCTGCACAGAGAATGAAGCAAACCGTTATGGAAGATTCTTATGTGCTATGTTGGAGACAGTAATGAAGTGGCATGGTGACAAGAGCACATTTGAGAAGGTAACTTAATGAAGTCTAATTTATTGTAACCAAAGTCACTTTTTCTGACAAAGTTGAAGATGCCTTTAAGAACCTTTTTCCCTATTTTTTATCACTGTTAATATTTAAGCATAGATGAATGTTCTGTTATTTTTGCATTTTCAAGCTTAAGAATAAGTAAATTTGAGGATTGGAAGTTTGAATTGTTCGTAACCCCTTTATAACAGTTAACAAAAATAATGTGGTCTAAAAATATTTATCAATTTTACAGATTGTTTTTGTGCATTTGGATTTTATCATTGGAGCACTTAAATTTGGCCGGTGGTCTTTTTAATTCCGTGAGACCATCGGTAGATGTTAGTGCAATATTAATATTGCAAGTTTAAACTAACCCAATGATTAATCATAATTTTGGGTGTTTGTCTGCAAACATATAATAGCATGCAATGTTTAAACACCTGTATCAATCCTAAGAAAAGAAGCAAATATGTCATTTTTACTGTGTTCAATGTCATCTACTTTTACTGGTATTATTGTTAAGTTGTGTTGTTCTCTGTTAAACTCACAAAAAAATTAAATTCCTCTGTATCAAATTAGAGTTTATCCAATTTTTGCAGTGATATTTGTTGGAACGTCTTTTTGAGTTTGAATTGCTGTAAACATTGTCAACTGTTTTGTATTCTGAGGAAAAATGTAAAGAGATAGCAGCAGTATTTTAGAATCTCTAGTTCAAGATTCTCTACTTCTTTATTATTTACATTAAGACATTTAATCTTGGGTTTCAGGAATGTGCCAATTATCCAGGATTTGTTACAAAATTCAGGGTGTGCAACCAGTTTTCTGAGGCAGATGACCATGTTGGCTTTGAAAATTACAGACACGTCTGTCACAAATGGCATTACAAAATTACAAAGGCTCTTGTTGTCTGCTTGGATTCCAAAGATTATGTACAAATCAGGAATTCCTTGATTATACTAATCAAGATATTACCTCATTTTCCTGTGTTACCTAAATTGGTACAAATCATAGAGAAGAAAATTGAAAAGGTATTAATATTTTTTATTCTTTTGGTTTTTTTTTTGTGGTAGATTTTGTGAGAATAAGTGGAAAAGTAAAAGTCTTATTTCTACTAGGTGCGAGAAGAAGAGAAAAGTCAGAGACAGGATTTGTTCATATTGGCTACTAGTTACAGTGGTCTGCTTAAAGCCAAAAGCTCAAGTATGATTAAGGAAAGTGATTTTCATCAAGTCCCTGAAAAGGTGTGTATACTGCTGCATAATCTAACTGTAAGCTTGCATGGCTGAAGCATATTCCTATAAGTGAAATTATCTTCAGAAGTCACTACTGGGTGTCTAATTCAAGTGTGCCAAATTAGGGATATTATTCCATAAGCTACAACTTATGTTTATATACTGAACTTGTGAAGTGAAGCTCACTGAAGATTTAAAAATATCTCAGAGTTAAAATATGTCACACTTTAGTGTATTATAATATTAATTTTAGTGTTAAACAACAAAAGTATAGACAGTACCTAATATGTTTACAATTAATATATTATATTTGACATATTTCAGCCCTCAAAAACTCAGGAAACTACAGTTAAGCAAGAACCCAGTGGTCAACATGCCACAGTTCCTAAACAGCCAACTAGTAGTGAAGTCAAACAAGGTATGTCAACTTCCAAATTCTATAATCTCCTTTGTATAGGCTAGTATCCAAATTTCTTTGTGTGCTATTTTTATGTTGTGATGGTTTTGTATCCTATGTTGTGTAAAGTTCTTAATATATTCTTGCTGTATTTTTTCATGCAAATTTTATTAATTGATTTGAATGTGTTTTAATTTCTTTTGGGTAAGAATATATGTTCAGAATAAATAATAGTATAAAACAGGTAGCCCTAAAAATTCAGTTTTATAAGTGAACTGCTTATTCTTTCCTTCCCTCTCAAGCATTACTGCTGTTACTACAAATTTATTAAAATAATTTTGACCTGATGATAGTTTAATGGTCATTGAAAGAGAATTCATGAATGATTTTGATTGTTATCTAAAAATAAATGTATAAGAAGTATGCTCACTCCTCGATTAGTGTCTGGACCTACTCTTGAGTAGAGTGAAATGGTTCACTGAAAATGGCTTCCATAGATTGGCCATGTAAGGGGAGTAATGATTTTCATCAGCACCAAGATATGTGGTAATGATAATTCCTCGAAAAGAGCAAAGATGTTACATAGGTAGCATTCAAAAGAGCTGTAGTGTAGAATAGAATGATCATAGGTTCTAAGGAGCAATTACTAACATGTCTGTGGGTTTGCCATGCAGCATACAGATATTTGTAATTTATAATTAATGTTTGATTGTAGCTATCTCTCTTTGCCTGTCCATAACATCAAAATAGTCTTATACTGTTGCTGCTAATATCACTTTCTCAGTGGATATTATGTAGTTCCTACATAGAGGGGAAAATTTCTGTCTCACTGTTTTACAATGACCATTAATTTCTGATTTTTTTCTGAGAAATTTTACCATCTATATGCCTTATTATTGTCTTATTTACTTTTTCTTTGTCTTATTTTTCAATTTCCTTTTGATATTTAGAGAAAGAGAAGTCTTCAGAAAGACATTCAACTGAAAAAAGCAAAGAAGCTGCCACAAAAGATAGTAAAGAAAAGAAAAGTACAAGTCGTCAAGCTGATTCTAGTGGTGCTAAGTCTGTTCCATCCAAGACTTCTTCAGCCAGTACAACAGAGAGCAAGAGAGACTCTGGGTAAATATGAGAGGCATGATAAAGTCAAAAGTTCTCTATGCTACATATTTCCATATTTATGTATGCATTTTCACCTAATGTACGAATTCATACACCCTCATTCCTATTACCACATCCATGTTCTCCCTGTTGATAGAACTGTTAATAGAATTAACACAGCCCAGCATCACATATGTTGTAACTTGTGTTTTCTGTTATTCTTATAAACCTCCCTGATTGGAAGTTAAAATCTTTTAGTTTGTCTTTCATGAAAGATTAGGTAATAACGGTAAAGAAATTGTAATTAATGATTAGTTGGTTGATGACAAGTATTATGAACATAAATGTTCTTGATTACAACCCAGGGCAGGTTTGTTCACAGGCTTTGGTATAGTATGCATTCTTGCAAAGATTAACATCAAAACATGCTTTTATGACTATTCATTTCATTAATGAAGAATTTTTATAGAAAATTAAAATGAATAATATATGTATCATATTTTTATAAAATATTAATGTGTTTGATTTGACATGTAATATGGTTGTAAGAGACTACATCCTGGATAACAATGGTTTTGATCAGTGGCAGTAATCCTGGAATAGATTACTCATTAATCAAGGCTCCACTGTATCTTTTAATCCCTCTGTTTTGTATGTATCTCAAAAGTTTTATGTTGTTGAATTTTGTACTACGCTTGTATTCCTTGTTGTACTAGGACTAAGGTTAGTAGATTTATTATCTGGTTCACAAATTTTGCCTGTATTTGGTACTTCATTAAGTGGTAAATAGTATTTACATCAACCAACCATATCCAACTACTATGTACCATAAATGCCTTGGAAGTTTTCTTAGTTTCCATGGATGTTTCACAGTTGCTTATGCCAAAGGGCAACTTGCGAAGCATTAATGTAGATGTATGAGGGTAGTCCCAGAAGTACCTGACCTACATGTAGGTGTTGGTGGTTGTTAAAAAAAAATTAATATGGTCATAAGTACCAACCTTAAAAAGCTTCAGTTTGAAGTTTCAAGATGCTACGTTGTTAAGTATTTGTTTGTATATTTGTTTGACAGCCATCAATAGTGAACATACTCAGTGAATTTGTAAGCATGGGAAAAAATGGTCATGGTTATGTTATGCAATAATTTTATTGGAAAGGTCTCACTCAGTCCAATCAGTATCAAAGTCAAGCTAGATTCAACTGGTGGAAAGCCTGCTCCTTCATTTACAACAATAAAATATTGGGTGGCAGAGTTTAAAGGATGCTGTATGAGCTGCCAAGGTGAACATTGCAGTGGTCGACTGAATAAGGTGACCACACCATAAATGGTGAAGAAAATTCACAAAAACAGCATTCAGAGGATGTTTCAATTGAGTGTTTGGTGATCTTTCCCAGCTATATAGGTAGTTTTTGTGTCAATTCATAACCATGGATAAAACATGGGTCCATCTCTTCACACCTGTGATGAAGGAACACTCAAAACAATGGGCTGAAAGGGGAGAATCAACTCCAAAGAAGGCGAAGAGAGTTCCATCTTCTGGCTAGGTTATGGGATGTGCTTGGGATAATTTTGGTGGTTTTAGTGCCACATTTTGATGGTTTTCCGGTCAAGCTATTATATTACTTTATCTAAGGGTCTCTGAAAGATTTTACTCTTCAATCATTGATTTCAACAATTTCTGTGAATTATATTTGTGATATACTTTTATTTATGTTGATGTCTGTTGTGATTCTTAGTTGTGTTGATCATCCCATCTTACTTGAGATATGATGGCCATTTCAGGCAAACTAAAGAAAAAGCTGAGAAAGAAAAGTCCAGAGAGGGTTATGATAGTAAAGAGAAAGCGTCCAAGAAGGAGGAACGAAGGGAGGAGTCTGACAAGGAGAGACGAGCAAAGGAGAAGAAAGAAGAGAAGGCAATGAGGGAAGAAAGGATGTATAGGGTAAGTCATTCTTCTTCACTCTTAAGATCAAGTCACTATTAAGCCTCTTCTTACATCCTACCTAGTACCTAACTTAGTAGTTCATTATTAAGTCTCTTCTTGCATCTTACCCTTAAGGTTAGATGTAAGAAGAGACTGTCTAGTCTCATTCTCGCCCTAATAAAGATGTTTTATTATTATTATCATTGCATGATATAATTAAATATTATATTTTGTTACTAATATTATGCACTCTGCTCAATCAGTGATTTTTCCTTAAAATGAAATCACTCTGTATGCTGTAGTGGAATATCATCAGCCTGTCATAACTACCTCTTAGTGAAATTTTTCTCTGAGGATTTAATTCAGGCGCACATGCAACATCTTAGAAAAAACTTAAACCTGAGCTTTTATTGGGGATATTGTGTGTGTGGGTGTTTTTTTTCTGGGATTCTCTGCATGAAGAGCATCTTACAGAAGAACATCTTATGTTTAGCCTACATTGCAGAGTTCTTCAGGATTGCAGTGAAATTAGCTTCTTTTAATAAATAAGCATCATTTTTTTAATTCTGTAAATGAATTTATGAGACTATTGAATCTTCAGATATTTAGAGTTTTCATCATTCATGAATTTACAAAATCTCCCAAAAAAAGAACATTAAATAGGATTTTCCTTTTTGTTATTTTTCACTTTCAAATACTTGCTGTCTCACAAAGATAGGGCTAATGCAATATTACTTTTTTATAGTAATTAAGTGCTCCCCTGTTCTAAATTATATGTTTCACTGATTGTTTCCTTTTTACAGCCTTAGGAGGCAAGATGATGATTGATAAATATGTTTTCATTTGTTACCCTGGTGTAAAATTCAGTTTCCTCATCATCCTTGATGCTAAATATGCATTGTTAATCCATCAGGATGATCAGCGGTTTATGGACAGACCATCCAAAGATGATCGTTACAATGTCAGCAGTTCTGGGAACATGAGTGGAGGAGATAGGTACTACGAGAGAGGTGGCGGAGGTTCTTATGGTGGAGGGGGAGGAGGTGGCTATCACCACCGCGGGGAGCCAGATGACCCCCATGATCGAGAGGATATAAGCAGTCTTTCCAATAGCAGCACTGGATCTGCAACAGGAGGCTCACATCGCCGAAGCAGTCAAGAGCCACCAGAAGTGGAAAGAGGTACGATCATTGTTTCTATGATTTCTGAATGATAGTGAAAGAGATTTAGCCTCTGGTTTTGCTAATATCATCATCTGGCACTATTATTATTATTAATATTTATGCCTTTCTATGTATTTAAGCCATGTTCCTTATTTTCTAGCAAATTATGATGCTTATTTTTAAGTGGCCCTAATCTTAGTATTCCTAGTTTAACAGAACAGTTTACAGTGAGATAGTTTGTCATATTCTAAGTGTTCTCTTTCTATAGCTTAAATATGGAACAGCAAGGAAAAAATCATTTCTTGACGTTAAAAGTAGTGACAAGATGGACAATCTTTACAAAAATTGTGCCTCTTTTCAACAATCAGTTGAAGCTATTCTTAACCTCTCATCTGGGTATCCCGAGTTAATTCGTCAAGCGCGATCGCACCGCTGGTGGGTATCCCGAGATAATTCGTCGACATCGTTTCCGAGCTATTCGCTGTGGGTAACCCGAGATATTTCGTCCAGCGGCTCTTCCGTCGTATAGGCGTGTCTTCTTAGTTTGCGATCCTGGTAATAGATGGAACATGCTGACGTTCGCCTGCTGGTAACACGTCGTTTTCTAAAACCCTGCAGTTGTAATGCAGGGTTGCCTACCCATGCCCCAATTACCCGAATTATGAAATCGAATGTTGCTAAGCCTCACGGCGATTTCTCGCGACATTTAATTTTTAACAACTTGGTACTCTTACAGATTATACTTGGAACTAATGCCCCAACATCACAAAAAAGTTAACTATTCCTTGACAACATCCTAAATTAAGATTTTGGAGTAAATGCAAAAAAATATATGTGGGTAAATTCTACAATTCTTAACTTCTAAATAACCAACTCTACGTGAAATCTGAAATCTTTGTATGGGAATACATCAACGTACATGGGGAAGCTGAAGTTGGTAAAATATTTCGAAACAAATCGCAGTTGTAAGTCGTATTTTTGCGACCAGGATCAAGTCTGTCTGCGGAAACATATTTTATGGTAGGTAAGTATTTCACAATTGTGAAGGCGCTGTGTTTCGGCGCCCTGAAAAATTCCTAAACATCTTGCAGCTGCAAAATCTGGTATTTTAGGCAAGAAATTTTTCCGATGCGTGTGGCCAGAATCAAGTCCATTTGGGGCAACTTACTGTATAATAGGAAAGTAATTCGCAATTGTGAATGCTGTAGAAATTCCGAAAAATCTCGCAGCTGCAAAATCTGGTATTTTTGACGAGAAATTTTTCCGATGCATGTGGCTAGGATCCTGTTCTTCAGCGTCATCGTATTTTATGATAGGAAAGTAATTCGCAATTGTGAAGGCTCTAGAAATTCCGAAATATCTCGCAGCTGCGAAATTTGGTATTTTTGACGAAAAGTTTTTCCGATGCATGTGGCCAGGATCACGTTCTTCCGCGGCATCATATTTTATGGTAGGAAAGTAATTCGCAATTGTAAAGGCGACGTTTTTCGGCGCTCTCAGAACTTTCGCAACTTCCCACAGCTGCAAAATTGGGGCCAGCGGCTCTCACCCTGACCCTGGTTTATTGCACCCTGCGGATGTACTTTATTGCAGTGGAAATGCTGTGATTCTATGGAAGGGTAACTCTTAGAATAAAGTTCACCCACTGCACGTGCCATGTCGTTGACAGATGTACCTCTTGTTTCCTATTGGACATTCTCATTGTATTCATATATATTTTACGGTTTGAAGTCTGTAGATTTTGTCTTATTTGGAGAGAAGATCAGTTGGCCCTTGAGCTGTGTAGTTGGTGTTCTTGAGTTTTGTGAGAGTATAGCGTGCGACTCTGTCATTTTATCAATATTGATATCTGATTTCAT
Organism: Ladona fulva; assembly: GCA_000376725.2. Lineage (NCBI taxonomy): Eukaryota > Metazoa > Arthropoda > Insecta > Odonata > Libellulidae > Ladona > Ladona fulva. Next base: position 1,292,487 of record KZ308446.1, read on the forward strand.
AAATATCAATATACATACTTATTGTGTGCATAGTCTTATTAGACCTTATAATGGCATCATCCAGCAAGCGTCCGAAGTTATCCGAAATTTCTGAAAAGGATTTCACTTCGCCGGACGTTACTGATGAGGAAAGTGGAGATGATGTGGAGGACCTTTATATAAACACTGATGTGAGTGACAGTGAATCTGACGAAGACGAGATTGCAGAGGACGACGATCTAGTCACGAACGTTCCCGGTCATCCCTACGTGTGGACTGCGGAGGAACAGGCGACTCGAGAACGATTTGTTTTTGCGGGTGACAGCGGCATGAAGGTGCAAGTGAATGAAGCTGAAAACATTTTGGAATACTTTGACTTGTTCGTTGATGATGTGCTCTGCAACATGATAGCGGAACAAAGTAATATTTACGCAAAGCAATTTTTGGAAACTAACCCAAATTTGAAGCCTCGGTCAAGAGCACGTGAGTGGGTAGAAACAAACTCGAGTGAAATAAGAACTTTGTTAGGTGTTTTTATACTGCAAGGGATTGTTTTAAAACCTGACTACGCCATGTACTTTTCTAAACAAGAAAGTGTAGCCACTCCCTTCTTCTCTAAAGTCTTTTCGGAGAAGAGATTCCACCTCCTCCTCAAGTTTTTACACTTTGCGGACAATTCAACCTACAATCCAGAGTGTCCAGGGAAGAAACTTTTTAAGATACTCCCAATTTTAAATTATTTAGTGGAAAAATTTTCCTCTGTTTATATCCCACGTCAGGCGATAGTTGTGGATGAGTCCATACTTTTATGGAAAAGTCGCCTTTCTTGGAGGCAATTCATACCTTCAAAGCGCAGCCGGTTCGGTATGAAGTTCTTTGTTTTGTGCGAGAGCATCTCCGGATATATTTGGAAATTCCTTATATATACAGGAAAAGACACAATGTTTGGTGAGAAGTACAAGGATGAGAGCATAACCGGCCGCATTGTTTTAGACTTGTCTGATAGTCTTTTAGACAAAGGCTACACCATATATTTGGATAACTGGTATACCAGTCCAGCTCTTGTGGAAAAACTGACTGCAAGGTGCACCGATGTAGTTGGAACAATGCGATCCAACAGGAAATAGTTCCCTACTTCAGTGAAGTTAGCCAAATTGAAGAAGGGTGAAACGTCAGCAGCTTTCCGGGGCAAGCAGATGGTAATGAAGTGGAAGGATAAG
>KZ308446.1:1294774-1341817 GCA_000376725.2 Ladona fulva
GGTTAAATATAAAATGTAAGTTCTTTTTTTACCAAAAATTCTCAGTAGCATTAGCTTATATATCAATATTGCATTCAAATTTATAGATTTTAAAAAAATAATAAATATAATACATTTTTTATATCATCTTAATAGAATATTTCCTAAGAAGTGGTAACCTGACCTTCATATCTATCAATTTTAACTATGAATAACATATACATTTCAATGACACAACAAATTTTTCCCACAAATAATGCTTGAAAATCAAACTAAGAAAAATGAACATTTATCGTATTATAAATGCCCCTTCAAAATTTGAAACTTATCGTCTTGGGACACCAAAATCTCCTCTGCACAGGGTGGCAAAATTCATCATTATGGCTTTGCAGAGGTAAATATGGTATTTGTTATGTTTAAAGAAAACACCATCAAGGAATTCCTTTTCTCACACTGAAAATTTGCAAATTAAATTAAATTTTTTGGTGAAACACCGCCATAACTTGAATAGATTTGAGGTAAAACACTTTATGTAATTCCACTTTAAATAAACACTATTGCAACCTAGTTATCACTACACTTGAAACATCTTCAGGCAAAGAATAGTCATTATGGCTGGTCCTTATTTACTGAGGGAGGGAGGGAGAAGGGTTTGAGGGTTGGTAGCCCCATGGATGGTTGGAATAGGAATGGATAAGAGCAAGAGTTGGTTTGGTTACAATTGTTTATTGACTGAATTCTTTGCTCCCTATTGCTGGAACAGTTTCCAATTGTTTTAATAGCTTGGCTCTTCTTGTTGATTCTTCCAAATGGAGAAGGGTTGGGTTGGGTTTCTTTGCTGATTTGGGTTGCTGTGCTGATTGCAGTGTAGTAGATGTTTGACAAAGAGAGAGTACTCCTCATCTTCAAAGCCCCTTTGATGAAAACTCTATATTCCTGCAGAATTGGGTCCCAAATGAGAAGACATTGCTAAATGTAATAGGATCACTTCTGACTTCAGGTGTAGATTCCAGAACTAGCTGCCAAAAATGGTTTAGGGAATAGACATAGAGTTTTTCTATGTAGTGACAGAGCTGGTTAGTAAGGAAACTGGAAATGGGCATGCATTTTAATAGTGCTTAAGAATTTTAGAATTGATAGGAAATATGTAAGATGTGAACTACTTCACAAACTTGGATGTAAAACGTTTGTTATAGTTTACTATATGTTATATTAGATTATGTATGATAGATGATTAGACCCTCGAATAATGTATAGAAACATTTTCCTCATAAGTAAGATCCTTACAGAAGTTTCTTTTTGTGGTATCATATGGAAGGCCTTCATATTAAGTAGTTCTATTCAGTTTCTATCTCTTGTAGATTTCCTTTTTGGAGTATATGTAAAGAATGTTCGATTTTAAAAATTTTCAATTATTTATGTATTCTCTTGGTTTTGTTTGAACTTACCATGTTATATGCCATGACATCTGAACTAAACTTGGAAGTACAAATATTTGGGGTGTTTTTTTAACATTTATTCTTGCAGTTCATGAGCAGGCGCATAAGAAATTTCTGATTGTAGTACCTCATAATAATTTCCTTATTTTTAAAATTTCAGATGCCAAAAGAAGAAAATTGGAGGCAGTATCTTCATCGAAGGTTAGTATCGAAGTCTCCTAGTGGCTCCATTCCAATCTATTTATGGTGAATGTGATGACGGGTTGTCAAGGAATGCGATTCCGGGAGGCAAGAGATGGGAGAGTGGGATGATGCTGCCACCTAGTAAGGGGGAAGGGAAACGTGGATGTAGATCCCTCGTGTCCTTGAAGCCTCGGAAGCCGTAATCATCAACTCCTCCATGCTGCCCACCAAAACATCTTCGTACATCCCTTACTTCTTTCGCCCAAGCTGTCCCTTTGCCCCTACAAGCAACCTGCTACACTATGTACACCATATCACTTAACACTTTTACTCACGAGCCCACACAAACATGTTCAGTTTAAAGAATTATCAAAGATGCAGTAAAGTTGCGCATACTTCCCAGTCGTTGGATGTTCGAGGCCCGTACGAGTGCAAGAGATCTTTGGATACCTGGACTCTTGTTTCTGATGTTATAAGGAAAATTCATGGCGTTGTATTTGAAAGAAGAAAGTAGGAGGCAAGATATTTGTTTCAGAGGATACCTGCATTCAGCCAGGGGATCTCATTTTGCATTGAGGCTCAAGAATAGTGCCATTTGGAGAGTTTATTTATTTATCAAGAAGTTAATAATATGAACCCGATGAAAGAAGCAAAGAAATGTGATTTTTCTGTAACCAGAAAACTTTCTCTGGGGACCATGATGTAAAGTTTTCATTTTCGTATTGAAGGAATCTGTTGTTTTTGAAATTTTATGCAAAAGATCGATGTATCTTCAAAGAGAAGTTTTGTTTTCAAATTCTTTTATTATTATTTTGAATATTAAACCAGATTGTTATGATTTCTTCATTATTTTATTCTCGCAATCTCTTATTGTCATGGATGGAAAGTACCAGATGCCTTTAAGAAGAGAAGAATACAGCTAAATGAATAAGAAAACTACAATAACTATTTTAAAGGATAAATATCCAAACATTTGCATGAAATGATTGAGGAATAATGCTTGAAGAATATTTTGTAACCAGATGCTTCAAACATAGCCACAGAAAAAGCTATGGCTGCTTATCATCTGAAGAAACCCTGAACTCAATGGATTTGGCTTTGGATTGCTGTATAATTATTCATGGAGCCCTGGTGTTAGTAGAATGAGAAGATTTTGGACCCGCTCAACTGGCACCATTTGCCAAGAAAAGAATTTAACAAGAATATGCTGCTTCAAAACATTATCAATCATTTCTCAGTTAAACTTATATTCTGTACTCCTCCCATGGCTGTTAGTCTCTTCATTTCCATTTCCACCTTGCTGAGTAATCTTCAACTTTTCCTGCTTAAAAATGTTTATCTCATGATCACTCCCTGGGGTATGAAGTTCATGAAAATTCTGCAGTATCAGAAGAAGCTATAATGGAAAGAATATTTTAACAATTCCATTCAGAATGACATCTTTAGATCCTTCAGTGAAGATTTCCAGTTTTGCAGAGACAGCAATGTACATCATAAACATAGTCTTTCGAACTCTTTCTTTACTTCATTGCAATTCCACTTTTCATCATAGAAATCAGATGGTTGAATAGTAGGCATGGTTAAAAGTGAATATCCTCACGTGGATGTAGTGGTAATTTATTTTTGCCATCTCTCTGGAACTGTTGAAAGAATCGTATGGACTAGTTGGATTACTGGAAGGACTTGCAGTGCCTGGTGCAGAGTTGAAAATTGAAAGTTGATCGTGGTTACAAGCACGTTGTGGTTTTGCGGACAGATATCTGTGATACGGCATGTCAAAAATGTTCAGTAATTGCCTACACTCTCCCTCCCTGTCCCATGCATTGCTGTTTTGAGCCAATACCGGGGATTAAAGAAAGGATGCAGGCCAGGTGATGAAGTGCTCGTGTTTAAGTATGTGTGGGATGTGTTAGCAGAATATCAGCCCTAATGTCCTCAATGGAATTGGAGCCAGTCTCCCCCTCCTTCTTGGAATGGAAAGCATTCTGATGTATGCCACGGTTTGCTATGCTGTTTGTGGCATGTAAGAACGGTGAGTATTGCTGGTCTCGTCAAGTTTTATTTTTGTTTGCCTCATTTTACCTTTGTTCCTGTTCATCTGCTTATAATCAACTGCGGTGAGTTATGTGAGACTTGCATAAAGGAAAAGTTTCATTCTCTGTATCCACACAATATTATTTATGGCAAGAAACCTTACATTTTATCTAGCTATGATCCTGATAGCTTATTCATTTTTATTCACCTCTGTGAAATAAACTTCTGCAGATATACCTCAAGCTGAGGTCCATCACTGTATTCAAAATTTCAGATATCTTATGTTGAGAGCTTAAATCGACTTTCTTTTGGTCAGTATCAAATTTTCAAAACTTGAAATTTTTCCTTAAAACTTGTGTATTAACAGGAATGGTGATTAGCTTGAAAAATTATGGAAATACATTCCCAGAGAATACAAAAAAAAATATTTAAAAATTGCGTGACTTGTTTAGAAGAACATTTTTCAATGTGTATGATCATATACATTTTCACTTACACACCAAGTAGTTGTTCTTCGTGACATTTACATTAGCAGTGTTGGTGTTACTACATTTCAATTTGGAAAATCATTCCTGATGAACTGGTACAAAAATCTCTCTGCATTTGATTGGTTGAGTTACAGAACATATTTCATATGCTATGCTTCAGCATGTATGTGGACAAGATAGCTATATTGGTATCTTTTCCTGCTGTAACTGGCCATCTCAAATAATTCCGTATTCCAAAAAGTAATCTCACTTAAGAAGATGATTTTCATTACATTATTTAGTTTGGCAACCATTTCCTTCTCAGTGCATTTAATTTGTATTCTTTGCTGCAACTCAACTGGTGATACCATTTTTGCATCATGAAGTGGTACCACAGCTAATCTAGCTTCATAAAACTTTTCTTCATTTTCCGAAGACATTGATTTAAAACTGGTGATTGATATTTGAGGAAATGTGTGAATAAGAGATTGACTGATGACATCATTAAGATAAAAGGATCATTCAAATTTATAATATTCATCAAGAATACTGCTGTATATTTCTTGAGAAATAGAACTGCTAAATTGATACTATGACTACCTGTTTATAATGACACACGTTCTTAACTTATATTATTGGTTGTTCAATTACAAGACCAACTCATATGTGGCTTATTTCATTTCTGTATCAGTTAAATCTTAACATCTGGCATGGTACAAGTTCATTCTTAATCTATTAAGCTGTTTCTCTTCAGGCTAAATTAATTTTTTCTCAAATGCCATTCTCTTCTTAGCTAATCAAAATACATTGTGCAAATCTAATTGTAGATTTGATCTAATTTGCCAGGATACAAAGAAAGGATGTCAGTTCAAAAGTAAATGATACATACAAACACTCAAATACATGTTTATATATAGAGGCGGATTTTGGGTCAAGCAGCTTGGCAATTACCTATGGCATATGGGGTCTTAGAGAGTTAATACCTCAAAAATTATCTTAAAATATTTTAAACTGACGATCAACCTCAAGCTAAAAATTTGAGATTAATTATACAGGAAGTAATTCTTTATTATTCCATTTATGTGTATTAGAAAACCAGTGATTAGAGATGTGTGAACATTCGAAGTTCTGAATCTAAACATTTCTTTCATTCAGAAAAAAATTTAAGCAAATTTTTGTGCATAACTTCATATTTAATACAGATTTAAGTGGTTGAAAATCGTTTCATTAATCCTTTTCTTGTTTTGTTTTTTACTTAATTATCAGAATTATTATAATTACAAAATTCAATCTAGTGTGAAAATTTCTATATTTGTATGAATTCGGTGGTATTTTAGAGGAAGATGATGATAATTTGAAAAGATGTAAAATATTTACTCAATTCGATTCAAATTGAAAAAGCAAGAATCATGCATCGCTCTTGGTGATTATTTTCATCTTTCATAGAGAACAGATTAAATAATAACGCTTTTTGAGAGAACTCTTTAGACAGAATTTTGTTTTTTTTACATCCCTGTATTATATATTCCTATTCCTGAAATAAAGTTATGATTGGAATAGGTTAATCAGTCTTAAAAAACTAATTTTTTTCTTCCCAAGCAGTTTCTTATCATTCTGACAAATATAAACCTCCTTAGAATTTAATTGCCATAGGCCCCTTGACCCTTTCAAAGTCCATCCCTGTATATAATGATGCATTAGCAGTATGCTCTTAGGGAAGGGTTGGGGGGGAACTGATTAACAAAATGCCATATTTCTCTTATTTTTGATGAACCGACTTCAGAGCACAAAAGGTGATGAGCGTAAGGAGATGCCATCTTCTGCCAGTGAGAAATCTGAGAAGAAAGAAAGGAGCAGCTCCAGCAAGACCAGTAAGGAGAAGAGTCGAGTAACTTCTGTGATGTCGGGGGATGTAGGTGAAGAAAGAGAGCCACGGAAGGAGCGTAAAGTGGCAAGGAAGAGGGTGTGTTTTCCTGGGTTGATGTTCTGATGTCTTTTTCCTTTTGTTTGCTGATTTTTCTGTTGATGAAGAATAATTTGTGTGCTGAGAGCATTAATTTCGTTAAAGTTTAATAGCTTCTTTTGTGATCTCTTCTCTCAAACACTTATAGGATCGTACAGAAGAAGCCCTACTTCTTGCTGAACAGCAGAAAAGGAGGAAAGAAGACGAGAAAGGTAATTTATGCTTATAATTGCAAATATTTTCTTTCTCTGTTAATTAAGACATAGGTTCCAATCTTATAGAATTTCAGCTAGGTATTTCATTCTTATAGTTGGAAGTAACTTAACACAGTTCAAGGTTTTTTTTTCATTGGTGAATTTGGATGCCAGATTTAAAACACAAAGGGAAGACTTGATTTGCAAAAAATCATCATGAGCTTACATTAGTTTTAAATGTGTTTCAATTTAGGTAAGATTTTTCTGTTTAGCAACATTCTTGAAAATAATGAAAGAAAGTACCTTAATAATTTTTAGTTTAATTAGTTATTCTCTTTTCTTTGATTTCTCTGTAATCCTTCGTGCTGCTTAATTTAAGGACTTAAAAAAATTAGTTGAACTGAGGGAAACTCCTATGATTGTTAGTATCATGGTAATATAACCTGTATTGAGTCAGGACCCATATATTGAGGATTTATATTTTTATATCTTTGGAAAACTACTTTGTCTGACGCTATTGAATTGTTCTATACTATGACAGTCTGTGACAAACAGCAGTAACTTAGATCTTTGATATGTTAACAGATCTTGGTAAAATACCTGGCTTAGGGCCAGTTAGTGCACCTAAGTTTCTTCAGCTAAAGACTAAGGGCCGTAGTTATAGTCGACTGACAGCAGTTTTCCAGCACCTAGCAGTCCCCTAAGACCAAAAGTTGCATTTATAGTTCTTTTCCATCCCCTTACGGACGACAAAGGGATTGCCAAGCTGGGTAACTGTGACCCATACCCTAGGAGACCCCTTCGGCGTGATATCTGAAGTGTTAAAATTTGGTACTAAGAATATTACAGTCACTTCGCGTTCCGCCTTGTTGTGTGATAGCTTGCTGTGTTCTTTCGATCTTGAAGTATCCATTATATCATTTATCATATTCATCTACATATTATTATATTACATTACCCATTTTCCCCTTATTTCATTTTCCCTTTTCCCATTTATCCCCTTCATTTTACCATTAAAATGGATAACTTCTCGGAGTTCGCTCTTCGAGTTTGGAGGCCAGCTTACCAGCAGTCTCCTTGTCGGAGGACTCTGAGGGGTTGTTTCTAAATACCACTAGCAAGCAATCGCCTGGCAGCTTTCTCATAAGGAAAGTGCTAGGGGAAGGTTTGGGTAACGACTATAAATATGGCCCTAACACTGAAGAAATTTTTGCAAAACTACAGTTGTGAACATAACTTCCACTATGTGGAAGAAAATATGATTGAAAATGAAACCAAAAGGGATATAACTTGTTACTGTTAGTTAGAAAATAGTTTACTTTAAAGCCATTAGAATTAATGTGGCTGACAGAAACTTAGATAGGAGAAATAAGTGGAGGAAAGGAGGGCATTTGAAGGGTATGTGCCTGCTATGCAACATGCTGTGAATGCTGTTTGGTTTCAGTACATCTACATAAGTACCCTGCAAGCCGCCTTCCAGCATGTGGCAGGGGGTGTAAACACCAAGAGTAGAATTACTTCTTTAATTTATTATTATTGCGTATCGTTCGCAGAAAAAAAGTCTCTAAAACGACTTGTCCTCGCGTCTATTTCTCTTATTTTACACTCACTGTCGAATCGGGCAAAGTAGCAGGGGGGTCGCATAATATCAATTACGTCATCTGAAAATGTATTTCCTCTGAATTTATCTTATCAGTAAGCACTGCCTCCCCTATTTTCCAAGTTGGACAAGGCCATTCTGTGCAGTTGGCAGGGTGTCAGCAGTGTTAATGTGAATGAGCTTTAAACCAAAACTTTGATCTCACATTCAAATTATTATAACCCATAAATAAGCTAGAAAATAATTTTTTCACGACCTTGAAATTCTAATGTATTATTTAGAAGAGTATATATATATATATGATATGAGAGGTGTAGATATATGGCTCCTTTGATTATTAATGTGGGTATTGGATTTTGTACATAATCATGTGCATCATTATTAACCCTATATTTGTCAGTTTGTCACACATTTTTTCAGTTAACATAAAGCTTAAGGTATTAAGTTAATAAACTCATGCATCCATTTTTCTGGCAGCACCTCCTAGCAAATTGTATTTCTCCCACTTTCAATCTCCTGAAGACAGCCCAATCCCACCAAAGTGAAAAAAAATTGTTTGTTGTTGTAATTTACTATTTTATGAATATTTTGTTTGCTGATGAAAGAGAAACTATATTAAGTAAACTGTTCTAAAAATGAGATTCTAAAACAAAATTATATTTACCTCCTTGAGTCCTGCCATTAAGGTTTTTGAGTTTAACTAGTGGTATGCATCCTACTTTTTGGAAAAGTGACACTTGCAAAAATCGCATAATCTTTGCCTACAAGGAACCTGTGAATAAAAAAATTGGATTGGGAGGGCTATCATGTGAATTTAAAATAAGTTTGTTTCAATCATACTTAAAATGCCTTTGGCTGGATTGTAATACTTGAAAATGTCTAGCCTAGTAAGCCCCAAGATTGCAATTTGATCATGTAACTTATTTTTACTGCTCTTGGCCACGTCAGACCTTGTTTCATATCTTTGTGTGAAACTTATTTGTTGATATCCTATTAGCAGCCTATTATTAAATATGTGTATCTGAGTGCTGATTAATCAAGATTCCTTATTATCCAGCGTACTATGTTTTTTGCTTTGCATTGTTCACTTACACACATGTGCCAGCTTAAATTACTTATGCTTTAACTGCACCATGCCAGTTCAGCATAGACAAGAAGTGGTAATTATCTGGAGATAATCAGAGAAAAGAAGTAAGGACTGTATTTGGATAATTGACGTATTGTTCATTAAGAAAATGAGAAATGTTTACATTAAAAAGTTTTTTCATCAAAGTGATTTTTTAATTGTAAATACACATTTTACTGCAGCGAGGCATTATTATTATTATTATCATGAAAGTAGCGTGTTTATTCCATGATGTACATATGCAAGACAACCCTTCCAAATTATCGGAGTTTTCAACTCTCCAAGGTTACCCCTATCAGCATTAACTCAGATTATCAAGACTGTATTGTATTTAGAAAATGATGCACATATTTTGAGAAATCCATACGCCCAGGCCATCTGTCAGTTAGTGGAGAAGATATATGGGCACTCACTTGTCATTTATTGGTGCAGATCTGAACTATCCCTAGCCTCTGAATCATATTTATGTACAAGTAGCATTTCATATATTAGATCATGTCTTACTGCTGCTCTAAGATTGTTTAAGTACAATAAAGGTAATGTAAAATGCTGAGGAACTTACAGAATTATATTAGAAGAAGCTCTATCAGAAAACTAGTCCAATTAATTAATTTTAATGCATCCAATGGTATAGAAATTATGAGAAATCTGCACCTGTAAAGAGTAAAAATATCTAAGAACTAGTCAGAAGATTGATTTGTGGTCTTTAAACTGAGTTACCATATCTTGACTACAAGAAGTTTTATATGAATCTAACATGATAGTATTATATTTAAGAATTGAGTCCTCTACAATGTTAGAAGATCGATTACTGAACAGTGGTAATTTGTTTTTCTGTAATTCAGTGTTAATCTATTTAACCCCTCAAAACTGGGATTAGTACCTACTGAGGAGATATCCCTCCTTCCAGCCAGCATTAGTATCTCATACTTACTCATATGAAATCTTGATAGTTTTGTTTTAGAGGTTTTGTTCTCAAAATATTCCTCAATTATATCATTTCTGTTTATGATGAATTTAATATCAAGGTCGTTGTGTACAAACATAATTGATGTAATTAATCTCTACAGATATTCAAGGAACTGAGTTCTTAGTACTCAGTAAGAACTCAGTTTATTACAAATAAGCCTTAAATGATTTTGTTGCTGTTTGTTATAATACTAGGTATTTGTAAAATATTAAATTTCTCAAATCAGGGGGAAAAAAATTTCGACACGTTGGTGGAACTTGGTTGTCTTGAGGAAACGAAAAGTGGGACCTGAAACTGTAAAGGTCAGGAAACATCGAAGTCACGTTTAGTGAAATATTGTCCATAATCATCAATAGACTTTTTAAGCTGCATTTAATGTTCTATTTGGATTTTTTCATTACGATAGATGATTATATTTTGTCCTTCACATAGTAGCATGAAAGATAATTGCATGGCAATTTTTTATTCATTAAATGGTCTACAATTCTATTAGCTAATGTGGGCTATTTTACAAAGAAAGTAAGGAAAAATTCAGTTCTACAATTTTTATATTCTTTGGAGGTTTTCAGAAAATAGATTTTTTAACTGGTTATATTTATTGAAGTTTAATATATTATTTGTGAAATAAATTGGCATAGAAGCATCTCCATTGTCATTGTAACCAGTCATTTAAAATCATTGCCCTTATTTTTTAAGTGTTTCATGCACTCTCAACTAGAGGTCCAAGCACTGAAGAACATAAAATCCTTGTGTGTTACTTAAGTGTTACCTTTCATAGCTTATATTCTTTGCAAAGTTTTAATCTACGCCTCTCTCAAATGAAACTTAGCTATGAGAGCCCCTTCTTTATTTTTTATTAAATTCAATTCAACAAACATGTATGAAGGATCCCCCTTCTACATCAACTGATCCAACAATGATTAAAAATAACAGAAATAGATATTCTAGGACAAGTCCTTTTAACAACTCATTCTTTCTGCAAAGAATATTTTATAACAACAAACTAAAAGTAGTAATATGAACTCTAATTGTTTACACCTGTCACATGCCAAAAGACAGCTTTCAGGGATGTTGAAGGGTGCCCAAAAATTAGTTTTTATGCTGCAGGAAATAAAAACAATTTAAAAACAAATAAATTATTAATTCATTACTTTATGTTTATTGTAGTCCCTTACCTTGCAAGATATTTGCGATATCTTCTCAGAAAACTTGTTCCATTGTCACAGCTTCCTCCTGACAAATTCCTTGCTTAGCACTCTTGCAAACCACTTTTCAGTTTGACATCATTTGGAAATTGTCAACATTGAAGATGTTTTTAATGGCGTCAGCAAGATGACTAAACTTGTGTATCTCAAGTTTTTAAGCAGCAACATTGTTTCAGGTGCAGAATGTGTCTTCACCTTTTGTGGATGAGCAAAACTGGATGACTGATGAACTTGCGTTTGTTTTTTTTTGTTCATAGGAGAATCCTCAACACCTTACTATCTTGAGTACAATTTGCTGATGTCCTATGTGGTAGTTGATCAATGATCAATGAAACTCCCTAGCAACTCTAAAATATTGCGGAATTGTTCTTCTGGCTTATGTAACCACCTTATCTCTTTAGGGAGTACATTTTCCTTTACCACATCATCCGTTGACTTTTTGGCTGACAATTCCCAGTGATGGGATGATATATGACGGGATGATGATGATATATCTTGTTTTTCCCTTGTTGTATCATCCAGAATAGTAGGAATATTGCATAATTTCATTAATGACCTCCCTGAGGTTACTTTATCTGAATCAATTAAGAGATCTGTACCAAGTTTCTGGTCTCCTTCCCTTCAAGAATACCCTCTATCTATGAGAAAGCAATTTTGGTAAAGCTTGCATTGTTTATCACAGAATTATTTAATGAAAGGTATCTCCTTGTGCTTCACCTTCTTCATTGGTTGGTCCTATATACTTACCACAGTGAGTCCTGGCTGAAGTGAAGTAACATCATTCTCTTACCTTATCATCTTACATAACAACTGTTTGCTTTACAAATCCAATGTTTTTTTATTGATTTACTGAAGGTTTTTCCTGTGTACATGTTCCAGTTTGTTCTGTATGTCTATGTAACTGCTACATACTCAGTCAAATTGTACATTTATATGATTATATCATTTATTTGATATTGGTAATAAACTGAATCACTAAACTTTTACCACACCTTGGAGAAAGATTCTCAAAAGTTTCCTGCTCTTTTTTTTTTCTCTTTTACAGTAGGTTTTTATACTTCAAAATGTTATGTTCTAAAATAAGTTAGACTTATCACTTGTGGGTGTGATTCATTATGATGCCATTCAAGTACCATTCAAATTTTTAGGTATTCTCTAATGTTTTCTTAATGGTATTCTTGAAGCTTTTTTGTCTGCTAACATTCCTTTATTGCTTTTGCTTACTAATGTGAATTTAGCATAATTTCTTAAAACTGTCATCAGTGATCAATAACTTACTCCATGTTTTAGAATGAAGCTGAAATTTGTGTATTACTTCCCAATTTTGATGCAGAGCTGTGTTCAACCCACAAGCTGTATGCTGTTCTTTCCTTATTTTGTCCCAGGACTAATTTTCCCTAAAAGTTTAACGTGATATTTTTTATTAGAGTTTAATTATATTTATGTATACTAAAATCATTTTAATTAAGCTCTTTTGTTCATTATTATTATTTTAATATCTGATAGTTTGGAAAATATCAAGCCTCTAATATAGAAAAACTTTAATCTTTTTCTGGGTCGAAGCAAATAATGAATGCCAATTTTATTTTATTGTAGCTACTGCTCTTGTCACATTTTCCCAAATTATAGTTTGGTCAAACTTTGCTTCATTTCTTCCAGTATTTCTTTCTGGTGTTTCAAAGTTCTGAATCATGCATTGAAAAGTTTATTATGTATTCAATAGAAAAGCATTGTAATTTTAGTATTCATTCACAACAAAAGTATAATTCAAAACATCCCTGAATGTAGTGATCAATGTTCTAGAAAATACTGATGTCACTTTCAGATGTCATGAAAAAATGCCTTTATTAAGAGTCTACATGTATTTCTTTCAATGTATGAGCAAACCAGGGTTGTGTAGTCATTTTTTCACCTGTGGGAATTGTTATATGTCACCTTTCATTTCATTCCAAAGAAATATTAGTTGTTTTTAATCAAAGTAATTAGATAAGAAAAGAGAATAATGTGCAACTCTTACTGAAATTCTTAATTTTTTTCTAATTAAAACTTGAATTATAAAGAAAATGTAAACCTTAGCATTCAACGCAAGGAAAAGGGTTTAGGTAACTTGGCATGATAAGGCGTGTACCTAGGAAAATTCCCAAGGAGAAACGGACATGAAAAAAGTCTGACGGGACCAGGACTCGAACCTGGGTCTCCCAATTGCTAGTCGGTTGCTCTATCCATTGAGCTATCCCACAGAACAGAGTTCTAGTCAATGGAAAGTTCAGCTCTGGTGGGATAGCTCAATGGATAGAGCAACCGACCGGCAATTGGGAGACCCAGGTTCAAGTCCTGGTCCTGTCAGGCGTCTTAGCATTCAATTTGGATATCCCCCTGAGAGAAGCATCTGATGCAGTTGCTTCATCGCTTCGCCTATCAGCACGACCCTGAAGCAGACTTGTGTATTAGGGTGAAGCTAGTAACAAGAATTCAGTTTTAACTGTTATGGAAGGCATAGAAAAAAAAGCTTACTTTAAATAATACCTGAACCTAAAATCATTATAGCCCGTTTTTCATAAACTTGATGATAGTGCTTTTATTGTAGAGAATATTAGCCAATCATTAACTAGATTTTAAAATTTCTTCCTTATTTATGACAATAATGTATATTGAATTATTATTTGATACCTATTTTTGACTTATGTTTCATGTAAATTCTTCACCAGCTGCCAAGCTTCAGAGTCATCAAAATGGAGAACCAATAGAACAGCATGGGCGTGAAAAACATCATTATACCAGCAGTAACAGGGTAAATTTATTATTACCTTTTAATCTAGCCTTCTATTAATTAAGATTTTGTCACAACAAAGTGTATTTAAAGTTGAATTCAGAGTTAAAATGTTAAGTTAGTGTTGCTCGATTCTTTTGTTTTGATAAATAGTGTTCTCTTTTGGTATTAACTCTTATAGCAAGTTTACTATAAAGTGATATTTTAATTACACAAGCATTTAAATGATAGATTGCATTGCTGCCTCTATTTATGCTAAAGAGTAGTCTCTAGTAGACTAAAGTAAAATATATTTACACAATATAGTAGGTCTCTTTATTATACTTGGACCTAAAGTACTTGGCTATCAAGGTGCCAAGAAATCTATCATGGCAAAGAGGTTTCACTCCACTCATCACTTACCCTCGGAAAACAGCTCAGATTGCAACCCTAAACTTTTTTTGAAGCACTACTTCAGTGAAATCTCAATTAATTAAAGCTGTGTGTGACATGATTTTACTCTTCAAATAGACATGTTACATAACCAACTAGTCAAGATATAGCTAAACCTAAAATCAATAATGTTTTATTTTGGAAGGTATATTGGCTGTTTGCATAATTGTGATAAACATTTTTCCCAATGTTACGTCATTGGTTGATTCTTATGGTATAATAGAATTCTTTAAAACTTTTAAAGCCAACCAGACAGAGAAATTTGCTTTTGGGTATTGCAATTGCTGTTGCCTTGGTTTGGTGATGTTCACAATGTGAACTAAAGAAAAAACTTGAAGGCTGCTAAATTAACAACTTATGCCTATAAATATGTCTTGCTATTTTTTAGGAATGTCTTGCCTCAGTTTATATACTCCCCCTCTCAACCAATTTGTTGCAAACATTTTAAATTTGCTTTAACTTCTCACCCCATGTGTAGCCCATTTCTAAAAGTTTTCATCATTCCTTTAGAAATCTTCATAGAGTGTTTTCTTTTTTGAATGTTCTATAGTAGCTAAATGTTGTTATTTGAAGTATTGTGTAGTAGGACTTCATTTGCTTCTTTTCAGGAGAAGTCGCCCTACATCAGAGAACGAGAAAGGTCACATGACAGGGATGGCCGAGATAAACAATATCCTTTTTAAAATTAAAAAAAAATAACTTAAATATATTATATTTTATCTTAAGCAAAATTTATTGATATTTATACCCTAATCTGCTCAAACAATTTCAAGCTATATCTGCTTTTTGGAAATAATCAATCAACCAATTTTCAGGTTTTTATTTAGTCTCAGTGAAATAGAAAGCACTGGGCAAGTTTTTAATTCTTATACACCCAAGCTCCCTTTTCATCTCAAGTACATTTGCAATTTCTGTTTTAAATACTATTTGAAAATGTATTATATAGGAAGTTTGGAAGCATTTACTTGTTTCTCTTCTTGGAAACTGATATTTGACCAATTGGGCCTGTTGAAGTAGCGTTCAATGATGTTTTGTTGTTAAATGTTTTGATTACCTTTTTCTCATATTTAAAAGAGTAAATTCTTTTATCCCATAGACCCTTTTCATCAATATTTCTTATGTTTATTTCCTAAACGTATTCTGTAACATTATCCTATGATTGTTAATTTCCTACAGTAAAACTTGGCAATAATGAGACTCAAAATAACAAAATTCACTCAGTAACAAAAATTAATTGGGTTATGTTATGTTGCTGGAACAATGTTAGTGATAGAGGTCATTGCTCTCTCAGATCTCAGTCAACCTATATCCTCTGTCATTTCTATTTCTTAATTATGGGTTAGATGAAAGAGGAAAATTCTTATCCCCAATCTTGCCCATTGAAAGTCTATTTGCTATTAATATTATCATTATCTATTCTCCCTCTCACTTCCTCTCCATCTTTACCTTTCTTAACTACTGCATCCCAATCCACCACAATAATTATATTTTTCATACCTTCACTCTTTTTATCACCTCTTCTATATGTTCACAAAGTTAGTTAAGCTGCTAATCTCTGTGTACTTAAGAGCACCTACACCGGAGCATGATGTTTACTTACCCAATATTTACTCCTACTGCGATGACTTAGTTGCTTTTTGCTATGTAGTTATCACCACTTAGTATCCTCTCCCTTTCTGACTTGCATTTTTCCCAATGCTAGTTAAACATCATCACTCCAAAAATCTCTCCCATATTTCCACCATGCTTCACATAATCTTTATTCATTAATATTGCACTTATTTCTAACTAAACATTCTTTCCCCTAACATTCCAGGTCTAACCCTAGTTTCCCTGGTCATCTTTATTTTACATTGTTCATTAACAAAGAATTGTGGGGAATGATGACTGGCATACCCTTACTCCCATCACTGCTAGGGCACAACCCTCTCCCTACAGAGTTAAATCTCATTTATGCAATCTGCAATATCATATTTCTTGGGATAATTATTTAGGATGGTTGTCTCCTTCCCTTCCTCAACAGCATTTATCAAGAAACCATCTCTCACAATGGCCACCTCTCTATGATATAGATATCTTTGCAGTTATCTCAATGATAAGTTGCTGAATGGATTACTTAACCTTTTTGGCTACAGTGACCTTACCAGAATCATAGTTCCTAGCAGTTTATTGGTAATCGGAAAAGGCACGTTCTTTCACTTCAAGGTTGTAATCCAGGAAAGGGCTTTATTTAATTATTGCTGCAAGTTCCAAAAAATTCAGGATTAAGGGCAGGAATGGCTTATTCTAGTTTTTTGTAATTCACCAAATACGTTTTTTTCAATGATTTAAGATGAGTAATTTAGAATTTACGGTAATTCATTGAAGGAGCCCTCATGTTTCTATCCACAATCTTAAATGTATTAATTTTTTGCATTTTGCATAAAACAACTACTTGGGTGTAAGTTAGTTCAGTAACATGCAATCTAAGTTCTAATGATTGACTGCTTCCATCTGTCGGATGATTATTCCTTAATTCACTCTTACTCGGCGTTCCAGTGAATCAAAGAGGAGGTGATGCCAGAAGTCCTCGCATTGCATACCTGAGAAAGAATAACTCTTTGAGCCTTCTCCATTGGATGACATGTTTGTAGGCTGATCTACAGTGGGAGTCCCATAAACAGAAGCATAACTGTGCTTTTTATTAGTGAATGCGGCACAAAAGATGCTGGAACTCCATCTTTTTTTTTATCAAGAGTGAATGTGAAATTGTGTGCTCATCCCTCTTATTCTATGTACTTAGCTGTAATGTAAATGCATTTTAACCATATTTCCATATGTGTACTTTTCAAGTTTTATGTAATTTATTTCCCAAGGAAGCTAAAATGAGAAATTGCATTTATGTTCCTATTTGAAGTGTCAGAGAATTGAATTAAGAGGGTTGAAAATAAGGAGATATATATATATATGTATACAAATATGATGTTTATAAATGTATGACATTATGAAAATTTCCAGAATGGTTGGAAAAGAATTGGACCTGGGAAGTTAGATATCTTAGAATGCTTCAGTGGTATTCCAGATACAACTCCCATCTCCTGCTTTTGAGTCTCAGACCAGCAGAAGAGCTGGATGGGAAAACTTTTTGTAGTGGTCCACTTTTTGTAATGTGAAGTTGGAATAACAATGGCAGAGAATTGAAATACGATGGGTTTGCATGAAATTTGTTTTATTTGATTAAATACAGAAATATGTTTTATATAATTTAATATTTTATTGAACCTTTGTGTTACTCTGGATAAAATGGTATTACTAATTGCAGTTTTGATTCAAAACAGAAGTACAAATACATATTTCAAAATTTATTTCATTGAATGTTACCAAATTATATGATAAAAATTCCATAACTATGTATCAAATTCACACAGCCACCAAATCCTGCTTTCCAAACAACATTTTGGATACATTATTGTATTAGCACATGTAACATTCACACAACATAGTAAAACAATGCATTTTAAATGGGGCCTGATTGCATAATTTCAACATAAATGTCTCTAGTTCAAATTGATGAAGGCTTGTTATTTTGATGTCAAAATTGAGGCACAATTTTTCAGTGGGTTTTCCAAATAACCCTTCAGAGGTATTTACAGTAAAGATTTGTGAAGGTGGAGATTGTTTCATCAACACAAGAAATAAAAACCTGAGCAACGTTAATATTGACAGTATTTCATCCTGTATGAAAACTTTGGATTCAATCTGTAAATTAAATAGTACAATTGTAAAATATAACCATATCATGACACATTGGAAGACATAGTTGGCTTAAACACTTGTCCTCAATACTAATTCAATATAAATCTATACTTTGGCAATCTTATAAGCAATTGAAATTTGGATCACTGGAAATTTTGAACTATGTCCCATTACAAAAACGTACCATAAACAATGTATTTTCACAACTTGGAGCAAAATGTAACAAGAAAACAGTAAATAAGGTTCATACTAACATAAATTACAAGAAACAAAGAAGAAAATCAGGGCCATCCATGCAATATCATCTAAAATACACTGAAAGTTTCTCACCTACACACTGTTAACACAAGGCCAACAGCTGAAAATGAAAATTTTATTTTCTTGACCATGAATAAAAAATTACCACAGATATAGACAAAATTCCCAGTAAAGTCATTTCATCATTGCACAATAAAAATAAGTACTCTCTCCTACAGACTGCTGAAAATAGGTGTAACAACTTTGTAACTTGGTTTGCAAGATTTAGTCAGTGCATATTTGTCATCCTGTTTTCAAAGCTAATAGATTGAATAAGATATTCAACCAGCTAAACTCCAAAGATCTGTATGAAAA
Organism: Ladona fulva; assembly: GCA_000376725.2. Lineage (NCBI taxonomy): Eukaryota > Metazoa > Arthropoda > Insecta > Odonata > Libellulidae > Ladona > Ladona fulva. The sequence continues at coordinate 1,313,484 of KZ308446.1, forward strand.
CTCATCCTAACACTATACTACATATTACTAATGGAACAATGTCCATAGTTTAGAATTTCAATCAAGACCTGCAGATCATTAATTAAAACATTTAAATATCTTTTAAGTTACCTTTCTTCATTAATAAGATTAGAATGGTTAAAATTTCATATAAAGGATTTTGTTATATCACTTGCATATATTTTAGGTAAAAATTTAACAAATTTCATCAAAGTTGCAATTTTGTTGGAAAAAAAAGTCAACAAAATGACAAACTTGGATCAAACAACTGCCAGGTTGAACCTGACATTTTGGGTTTTGCTAATACTTTAAAAATATAAGGAACATGATTTACACAAAACAATCCAAACTGGCATTTTCAATATTTAGGTAATAGGAAGCATATTGACTAGCAGGTCAAATAATACAACCATAGAGTGATTTCACCCTTGGCAAATTATATCTTAAATATTTCTTATTTATAATAGAAATTTACCATTCTTAGATATTGGTGTCTTCAAATGTTAAAAAAATTACTATTTTAGACTAGAAAATCTCCCTTTATAAAACTTGCTTTATCTTTGAATTATATCACCCTCATTCTACAACCATACCATGAATAGTGTCCCAAAAAGGTTATCACCAAGAAAAATGAACTATGAAAATCCCTGAATATGTAAAAACTACTGAAGTTGCCTTCATTAGGGATAAAAGACTTGGATATCATTCTACAGTTCTTTATCTCAACCTATGCTTTCCAATTGATAAGCATGAAATAATTTGAGCAAGGAAAGTAGAATGTTCTATTCTTGACAAGTTTGGGTAGGAAGAAGAAACAACAACATATACATTCACTGAAGAATCGATTTTAACCCATTGTGTACTATTTGGAGTTGATAGTTAAACATTTTAGATACAGCGTGGCAAACTAAAATCAATTGGATAATTTTTGTAAAAGGGAAATTAAGAAAAAACCTTATACTGCATTTAACTAGGAACACAAAATAAGAAATGATAAATTAACCACAGGCTCCTGACAGTTGGCAATGAACTTACACTTGAAGACATTAATGACTGAACTAAATAGGCCAAACTGTTAATATTGCCAATAAGACAAAAGGAATGACAAAAATTCTATAATACGACACAAAGGGTTAAGAAATTTCTCTGGTTTCTCTATGAGAACCAATTATTCAGAAGCATAAAATTGAAAATGACAATATTAAAAAGATTACCTTTCATCAGAAATTTTACATCAACTGATCATCCTTTTAACTCATTGCCCCTAATTCATCATCATTACCATATTTATTAAAATATCAAAATATGGACCTAAACTACAATGTTCCTACTGATACAACTTACAGCCATTTAATAGGTATTGTCGATTAATTTTTACATACATCCATCTAAAATACTTTTCTTTCACAACCTATAATGGAAACGCTTATGAAACCGTAAAATGCCATCATTACCAAAACCTGGCTCTTAATTTTTTCATACTTTCAAATCTGAAAAACAACTATTAAATAGCCGAGATCTCATATGAAGATCATAAAAATTTTGTGGTATCAAGTAGTAAATGTACTTCTACTGTGTATGAACTAGCAAAATTTACATTTTTTCCAAGTAACACAAAAATATTTTCATAAGGTTGACTAGGATGAGCATGTTCAATGACATCACATAACTTTGTGTAAAAATACTTTATGAAATATCTTACTGATACCCTCGTGATCTCAATTACCTATTAAGAAATAAACACTGATTCAACAAAAATTAAATAAATTCAACAAAAATAATACTTTACACAAAACAATGTTAACGGTGAATTAAAGCGCTTCGGCTTAAGCACATCTAATCGACTTTCCAGCCTCTCCATGCACCATTTTTATAGAGCAATGATCCAAACAAATCATCATGACGATTTTCTGCACCAGAATGCTCTACTTTAACATTACTTCCACCATTAAGAAATAAATCTACTGATTGCACTTTTATAACTAATCAATGATGATGCACTGCAGCACCATCCAATAGCCTCTTTTGATAAGGGAATTACTAAGTTACTGATAGAAGCAATGAAATATTTTGAAACAAATTGTTTAAAGATAAAAAAGAATAAGGAAAATTAATAGGAACACAAAATGAACACAAACCTAAATGCTTCCCTAATAATTTATCCATGGCATTAATATATTCATCTAGATTACAAATCTCTCACTCTAACATGGCGCAAATACTTCTGTTATAAACTTTTTAAAACCCTGTAATTCACACTTGGTTGAGGTTTATTCAAGATAACCTCTTTTAGGCAAAGACTTTTCTTCCAATGCTTTCCACTCTATATTCATCAATACCAAAATAATTCAAAACTGGCCTAATCTTTGATTAGTTAGTGAAGAAAATGACTAATAAACTATATATCTTTTCACAAACTCAGGTAAATTTTCTTTCTCAGAGTTAAACACTTCAATACTACTACACACACTATTCAATTATCTTTTGAATCACAACAGTGATCCTGAAAAATTATTACCATCTGTGTGACTAATACATTCTCATAAATCATTGGTTAGAAAATACTCTACATCAGTAAAATTCAATAGGAATGACAGTTTCCTAACAAGTGGATAATATGAATTGCTTGTACTTAAATATGAAAACTATTTTGTAGCCCAGGGCTTTTCCTTCAAATATCTATATAAATTAAAAATACTTCTTTAAAAGTACTATGCATGCCACAATACTGAACCAATTACTCAATCAAATTTTCACAAAGGATCTTTTGCATTAAGGCCTTCGAGTGTATGCAGAGGAATAGACGAGATGGGGACCAATGCACCTAATGGACTGTGTAAGATGCCAGCCAACTTTTTTTTCTTTTTCTTTTTCCTTCTCCTCAGCTCATCATCGTCCAAACCATCAGACGTAACCTTTCTCTTCTTTCGAGACTGTTTGGGTTTCATCCCTTTCAAGGTATCTTTCTGACCATTAACAACCTCAGAATCAAGCATGACTTTACCTGTTTGGAGTCTCTCACCCATACCATTACAATCAGCACCATACTCTCCGTTAAGTAAGGTCTTAAGGCCACCATACACTGCTCCCTCATCGTCTCTCATCCCATCTCCATTTAGTAATTTTGGTTGGATCTCACTCGCGATGGTGTCTGAGGGACAAGTTTGCACCGTCAACGCAGGGTTGACTATTTCACTCTTCCCATCCTGAGTAGATTTGGTTGAAGGAATTCTTCCGGTGTGGACCTTCCCTATATGTTTTTGGAGGAGGAAATTCCGGGTGAAAGTAGCACTGCAAAGATCACACTTGAAGGGCCTCTCTCCAGTATGAGTTAGGATATGCCGTTTGAGATCCGTCGACCAACCAAACTGTTTGGAGCAATAATTACATGGATATTTCTTTCGGGAGGTAACAGGTTTAACCGCCCCATTCCCGTTACTGACCGTGTTTCTTTTCAATTTGGCAACTGCTTTGGTATTATCATTTCTACATTTCATGGGCTTACGGGCCTTTTCAGGAACGATGTTGCAGGTCGTCAGCTCATAAAGAGGAGGAGGGGAGTAACTTTCGCTACTTCCCTCTTCGTCGTTCAATTCCAGCTTTTCGTCACCCTCCTCTAAAGTGACGACACAAAACTTCAAGGGGTTGAAATCATCCTGAGTTTCGGGGCTCTCCACCACATCATTTGTATCGTTTTCCCTGTCTGTGGTTAAAGCACCGTTTGGAGTATTAGGGACTTCGCTGGCCTTAACCGAATTTGAAACATTTTGATCACTCTGTAAGGAATTAACTTTATCCACAAAGGCACTCTGACTTTCTTCAACCAGAGAGCTATCACGCCTAACCAATTTTAAGACACAATTTTCGAGTCTCTTTTGTAAATCTAATTTAACAAACATGACATTGCCAATAGCAGAACATCTGCTTTTTGGCCTCTTCGGCATTTCAAATAAAACATTTTTGCCCGAGACTTTGGCACATGAATTTGGTAAAACAGCATTTTTATTATAAGTCTTTGGAGATGAAAATACGGAACATTTCCTAGAAAGAGTACTTATGGATTCCCTCACAACAGAGGAACTCTTTGTGGTATTAATTAACGGAAGAAGGCGAGAGGAAAGTTTCCCAGTTTTCGTTACCGTTGCTGAAGGGCTACGGAGGGCTTTCTCCAAAATACTTTCATTTTTTTCCTTCTTCCACGACTGCTTTGCAAACTCCACGTCTTTCTCATACGTAAAATCGTCTTCATTTCTCTCATCCTTTTGGGCTGCCTGAGAAATGTGTTCTGCGAAGTGTTTCAGGAGCAACGATGCAGAATTAAAGCTACTTTCACATTCGGTACATCCCAAGGAAGCAGACAATTCTGAAATAGAGAAGAAAATATAAAATTTCAATACCTAATTCATTCATTGTCCCTATTCACCCACTTTGTCAACCAGCAAACATATTGTACGCAAATTAAACTTTACTCACCAGAAAATGATTGCATGAAGGAGATGAGTTTTGAGATCAACTATCGTGCGTACCACACAGCACTGAAATAATCATTAAGCCAAAAAAGCAATAGGTTAAAATAAGAATTCCTCAATTGAATAAGTGGCATTTTCCAAATGAGAAAGGAACTTACCTATTGTTGACAAATCCGCTCTCAGTAATTTTCGCATTACGATGACTTCTTAATCTTATTTCAATTCCAGATGCGCAAAGCACCTATTCATCCATGTAAACTTATAATACAGGTTTCTACAATATATTGAAAAGACTGCCTCAAGAGTCAGAGTTAAAATCGGAGCTTTAAAGTAATAACCAAGGTTAAAGTTCACAAATCTTGACGAAGCAGACGATTGTCAACAAACAGACGCCATGTTGCAGTTACTTTCCCTTCACCAGTTTCCGGTACTACGTACTCCGTTACTTGCTTACGTTTTTCATGAGTGATCTTCAATCCTTTGAGTTTTATAAAACAAATATAATTATAATTTGAGCTCATTCCCCTTAAAATGAAACTTCAAGAGGCGACGGCTTATTTCGTATCTACCTTAGTATGAGTAAATTACCTAATACATGCTATTTCATTTATTACTTATAATAGAGTTTGATAATTGTTGTTATCGAGCGTGAAGAAGTATCATGCTGAGTTAAATAAATTATTCATGACAATAATGTTCCATATTATTTTACTGTGTAGTCGAGAACGATGAGAACTCACTGACATGCTGCCATCATGACATGTTCGATAGGTCGGCTTACACGGCTTACATCATCAAGGCTGGGTTCTTGTAGGTGGTGGACTGGTAGAGGATTGTGTGGGACGCATTGCATATTTTTAAAAAAATGTTCATTTATTTATGTATGCAAGAAGTTCTTGTTTCTTATTGTACCTCGAGAATTCCATGCTTATGACTTGAAAAATCGTCATAAATTTTAATTGTCACACTTATGATGTCAAATATTGCTAATTTCTTGAATCTCTTTTTAAAACTATGTATAAATCATTCACAAGATAGTTTACTTAAATAATTAATCATTGTTAAACATGAAGATGAAGCATATTAAAGAGATGAATAGTAGGAATGATATTTCCTCTAACAATAAGAAGAATGAAAGGGCAAGAAGACACTTATTGAAGTCATAAATAGAAACTGTTTTTGGATTTAGGAAACCTATTTTCTGAATTGGATCAGTGGTGAATAAAACTTTTTATTAATATAAAGATATTCAGGGAAATATACACCATGCACAGAAACCGTATCGATGATACCCTGAAGTGCAAATATTAGACAATTTCTTGTTATGAATTTGAGTGATTGCAGAAATTTAACCTCCATTTTCCACCGAAAGTCATACTTAAAAATTTATTACTGGCTTCCTTCAACTTAATTTGTATTTAAAGAGCAATTCCGAGAGATCTCCAGAACGACAAAAGCGACGTCGAGGCCGCCAAATCAACTTCTTGAATCTATCATCCTCATCATACTTAGTGGTTGGTGGATTTCACCATATCATACTGAAGGTGTAGAAGGTCTACTAATAGTAGTGTTTTATCTATTTTCCTGAAGATGTCAGCTGAAGGAGAAAGTGAAAAGGTATTACTGTAATATCTCTCGTAATAAATGTTAGCCATCAGTCTTTAAGCCGTTCTTCTTTTTATCGGAGAGTGAATGGTAAATTTTTATCTATTCGGTGCTACCTACGAGTTGTGTTGATGCAACTTAAAACAACTTCCGTTAATCGTGGCGAAATTTTCTAGGAAAAGTAGGTCTTTGAAGGATACAAGGAAGAAAATATTGAGGCAGAATGGGAGAGGAAAAGGTATTCAGATTTACCGGCCGAATATTTATCGAAGTAGTAATCTCCTTGATTTTGCATGGATATCGAGTGGCAGTGTGCTTATGTTAACTAGTTCATACCTGTTTCCGTTTGCTCGTACGGAAGTTTAAGTAATCTTCCTCACCCATTGTTTTATGATTAGGAAGGAAAGTTATGTGAATATTCCCGTACACGCTTTGTGCTCATGGTAGATCATTACTTGTTTAGGATGCTTTTAAAACTCCTCCGCTTATTCACAAGTTTCATCTAATAGTAGTATATTTTATAGTTCTTTTATGTATATGAAATATTTCTCTTTTCCAGCTTCTGCCAATAATTGTCGGTATTGTAGCCATTACTGCTTCGATCATTATCGCGGTATACCGTTTTGGGAAACGTAAATCTACGCCAAAAACTTTAGTCGATCCTACTGTAAAATATCCTCTCCCTTTGGTGGAAAGGGAAGTTATCAATCATGACACAAGACGTTTTCGGTTTGGTTTGCCTTCGCCGGAGCACATTCTAGGTATGTAGATGTTATTTTATTTCTCACTTAAATCAAATCTTGACCTCTCTAATTGTTTAAATTTCTCTAGGACTTCCTATCGGGCAGCATATTCACTTATCAGCAAAAATAAATGGAGAACTGGTTATTCGTTCGTACACCCCTGTTAGCAGTGATGAATGCAAGGGATACATGGATTTAGTGATCAAGGTATTCTTACGGAATTTACGTAATTCAGAACTATGATGAAAAGATTTGTTATGATTTATAATGTAAGTTCATCAAATCTAATTTTTATGGCGGAATGCTTAACCTAACTCTGTTTCTTTGAAGGTTTATTTTAAAGATACTCACCCTAAATACCCAGATGGAGGGAAAATGAGTCAGCATTTAGAAAATATGAAAATTGGAGAGACTATTGATGTTCGAGGCCCTTCTGGAAAACTGAAATATCAAGGTCAAGGTGTATTTTCTATCAGGAAAGATATTAAACTTCCACCAGTCATTTTGAAGATGAAAAAAGTTGCTATGATTGCAGGTATGATTTATCTAAGCTCTAGAAAAATTACTCATTGTGAAATGTAGTAGAAATTATAGTAACTAACATAATTACACAGTTTGTATTCAATGGTATGATACTAGGTAGAGAATAGTATATCTTTCACCATCCCGTAAAAGGAGAAATTGTACACATTAAAAAGTACATTTAGTAGTTTTAAAATATTTACTAAAAGTTAATTTGGATCAGATTAATTCAAAATCAGTTAATATTATTTTCATAAGGTTGGCAATTAAATTCTGTTTTTCCCAGGATTTTGGTTTATTAGGTGAAAATGTATGAAACAAGCCTATTATCTCTTTTTAAGGAGGAACTGGTATTACTCCAATGCTTCAACTGATCAGACACATAACAAAAGATAAAGATGATACCACTGAGCTATCTTTGCTCTTTGCCAACCAGACGGAACGAGATATTTTGGTCAGAGAAGAATTAGAAGAAGTGGAGAAGAACCATCCTGACCAATTCAAACTTTGGTATACAGTAGATCGCCCTAGTGAAGGTAAACGTTTTCCATTGTCAATATTTGAATTACAAAATAAGGATTGTGCTGTTGTAATTATGAACAGTAAACTATTTTATCTACTGATGCAGGATGTTGGCTTGCATATAGATCTGCCATTATATCATTTTAGGCACTTGAACTTTACCTTACCATTTTACCAAGTGCTAGGTAATAATAAAATCCTTGGAGAATTGTATTTGGAGCTATGCTAAGATCATGTTACACTTTTAAGAATCTGGCGTAATATGCCAAAACTAATTGGCATGAAACCCTGTACCAATTACAGGAAATTCTGCATATGGTGCAAATAAATTTGTACATTCTTCTCTTATTACGTCTCATTGCCTTAGATAATCAAAGCCATGGTGCAAAGCACAGGTCATATCATCGTTAAATGGCACTTTCTGTTATATTTCAAATTCTGGTAGCTCTCATCTTTAGGAGGATTTCATTCCTGAAAATGTTGCGAAATACTAAATCAGGAAATAGAAGTAACTGGGATAATGGGAAATGCAAGTTTCAGGTTCTAACTCTTATGGAAATGAACTGACAATTTTTCCCTATATTCTTGAGGGTTGAAAATAGGAAAAGATAGGAAGATAATATATGCACGAGGGAACTGAGATGAATCACGTGAAAATAATAAAATAAAATTTCATTGTTGCTCTGCACTAAAAACCAATATGACGAGCAGTGGTTGTCTAACTATTTGAGACTAGTTTCACCTCCTAGTGGGAGTGTACCAATAAAATTTATGCTAAAGATATGATATAAAATTAATGTCATAGCAGATTGATAATAAATCAAAGTAACCTAGCTAAACAGAAATTGAAAATCCTTCCACATCGATAATGTTGAAAAATTGGTTATGATGTGGAGTGGACTCTCACCATCACCATTGAAATTTTATATGAGAAGATGAATTCATTTGCTAAGAGATCTAAAAATGATCATTTTCCATTTTTTCACTTGGTGGCATTAGCAAGGCCAGAAAGCAATGTTATTTAACATTATTTAGGGTATTTATTTCAGAAAGTTACTAAAAGTCTGTAATGAACAACCAAAAATGCCACAGCTCCCCACCTCTGGTTTAGTCTATTTTTATGAGCTGCACTGGAGCCAATTTAAATTAAATTTTCTGTAAGGGGATCTTGTCTTTGAGGTTATGACGGGGGTTAGACCATTTGCTGCAATTACGCTCTGTTGTTTCCAGGATGCATTAAGTAAAAAATGTTGTGAGTTTTTTTAACTTTAACTTGTTCAGCACCCATGGCCACATGCAGACTTCAGTTTCCTATGCTCTCACATCCACTGGGCCTCTTTGTTTAGTTTTCATCTTTCTTTGGGTCTTCGGATAGCTCCATATTTTTAATATTGGTATTGGGTGGACTCAAAATTTCTGTTTGGCAGCGAACATGTTAAGGGAAGCACAGTGTTTAGTCAAGACATCTCTGTATGGACTAAATTGCTGAAGAGAAATGTTTTAAACAATGAAACTACTGAAAGAAGGTAGAACAAACACAATTATCTGGTGTTAGTGAATATAGTAAAGATTTCTAAAATATAGGTGTGATTGGTTTCCCATATGACAACATAGTTTAAGCAGAGAAATTTTCACGTTACTGTTGGCTAATATTTGTCATTTTTTTCAGGTTGGAAATATAGTGAAGGCTTTGTTTCTGCTGATATGATTGCTGACCATCTATTTCCACCTGCTGATGATACTATTGTGTTAATGTGTGGACCACCTCCAATGATTAACCATGCTTGTATACCTAATCTTGAAAAGTTGGGCTATGACTCAAATCTGATGTTTGCCTACTAAACCAGGGGTCCAGTTTAGTTATTGCTTGTAAGCTATGCACACAAGATGTACTCTGCAATAGACTTCATACTGTGATGACCTTAATGATTCCTAATAATGAGTAGCAGCATTGATGGTCATCTTCTAACCATAAGAATTGCTGTATGCTGCTCAGAGCTGTGTCCTGCAGTGATAGTAATTTCAGAGACTTATCTGACCTTTTGTATTTTTTAGCAAGTTAAAGTCTGCTTAAGCTTTCCTTCTCATAAATTCTAAGTACTGATGGATTATCAGGATTTCTGTCTCCTATTTCCAGGAAAGGTTTTTGTTATATCATTTATAAGAATGTTGATGTCATTTGATTTTTTGGAAATCATAATTTTTTGTTCCAGTCATAAATTACATTTTGTAATATCATTCTTTTAATGTTCATTTGCATTTATAAAATTTGGTTGTTATATGGTGGTATTACTAAAAAGTGTTCTTTTAGTGTCATTCATTGGTGATTGATGAGCTATATTTTTGAAGAATTACATTTTAAGGAAAATGAATAACAGTAACACTCATAGTGAAGTCTTTATTTATTGAATTAGTGGTTAAATTAACCAGGGAAATTCTACATCTAAGTTCAGGCTTTAGGCATGTGGCAAGAGGTGCAAACACCACTGGTTGATTTAATTTGTTACTTTCATGAATATTTGCGGAGAAAATGTATTTATAAATTTTCTAGTTTTTGCAATCCAATCCTGGTTTTTTTTTTTTAAGTTCAGAATGGCCCACATAACACATATTAGTCACTATGTTTTAATTAATGAACTATCAATGAATGAATTCAGGAAACTTAGCCATAGTTAGAATATTCTCCAACATCCTATAGCATTTGTGTAACATTTAATGATTATCTGTGACAATTCTTAAGCAAATTTATTGTTTCATTCTACCTAATCTAATTCACAAATACGACTATTATAAGACTACAAGAGGCTTCCATTTAATACATACATACTAAAGATTGGGTCTTAGTACTACTCCTAAGGACTATTCTTTCGGCAAAGCCTAGTTTCTTAAGTGTCTGTTAACATTTGTTGAATTTGTAACCTATGTTAATTCATATCAAGTTTTTTACTCAAATGCTGAGTGAATACTCTCTTTCCCAGAGATTTTATTTTAGACTAGTTTCTAGTCATTTATCTACAGTCAGCTGTTCTAATTGTCAATATTTGGGCAATTTCGTTTTTCTATCGAACTTTTTGGACAGGAGTCATCTATACTGTCATTTCTACTTCCCTGCACATTATCACACATCCAAAAATAATCTACCTTAAGTCATTCTCATTGCAAAGTTACATAATTCTAAGTTGGAACTAATACCTTAGAGCATACACTGCTCCTTCCTGTTAGAGAGAAAGTTCTTAAATTAAACATTTGATTAAGAATGAATTATACTAATGAAACATACTGAATTAGATAAAATTATTTTTACATCCCTCATTACATCAATTTATATAGGATCCCGATTTTCAGATGGTATGTCTTGGAGCACCAGTGCAGAAAGTTGAAATTAAAAAAAAATTTAATAGGCCGAATTTAAAGTGCTACATAATAGTGCCACAATGACAACATTGTGATTATTTCAGCAAAAGTTAGGATATAGTCTAACAACAATTTAGCTCAAGGATGGATTGCTCAACCAAACAATTATAGATGGAAAATTTTTCCACAAAAGGAAACCTTTGACTTTCCTCTCTGAAAAAATTTAATGACCTCATGCATGTAGAATGAACAGGTTCTTTCCATATGAACATTTCGGTCCATGCATAGCTAATACCATAAACGCAAGTCAATTTTTACAAGCAAATTGAACAAGAAGTTTGCAAATCTTTGCTATACATCCTCTCTTCCAAGATGCAAAGGCTACAAGGAGTATCACAAATAATATATGTAATTGTGTATTTAAAATTTTATTAAAATGCTTTTCACATTTTTAAATGAAGTTGGGGTGTGATCCTGAGAAAATCATTTTAGATGATTTGAAAATGTCATACATTTAACAACTTATCACTACAGCTGAATAAAACAGCATGAAAGCACATGGCAAGTAAAGAACCAAAGGCTTACAAAACACTTAAGCAATAAAGCATGTGAACAATTCATTGGGTTAATTATTCAGTTAGAGAAAATTTTAATTCTTATCTATAAGGCAAAAGTGCATGGTACTGTTTTCAATAGTACCAACAGCTTACTAAGAGAAATATTAAATATACAACATTTCTATACTCTCATAAAATAGTTGATACAAAATGTTTAAAAAGGCTGAATAAAATTGCCAGATGCTTCAAAAATGTTTGCTTATGTTACAATAAATCTATTAAAATACATTTCATAAAGGCACTTGATTGCTATACTACATTGAAAAATATCAATAACTGGACGGAGTACAATCAATTGGCTTAGAAATACTACATCACAATTTTTTTAATGTAAAGCATCAAATCAAACAATACTGTTATAAATGACAAAACAAAATTATGCTGATAACAAATAAGAGATGTAAGAAAATATAACATTCTTCAATTAAAATTTTACAATATTCATATTTTAAAGGATAAAAAATAAGATCTGGCTTCCACATTTATCTGTTCCAAACAATTTCAAAAGGCATTTTATTGCTATATTACTTTTAAAAGATAACAATATCAATACTTGGACGGAATACAATCTATTGGCATAGATTTTATACATCACAAATTTTTGGAATGTTGTGGCTCAAAGTAAACATTACTGTTAAAAATGGAAAAACCAAAAGATATTCAAAACTCAAATAAGATATATATAAAAAAATATTTCTAGAATCTAAATTTTTGGAAATGCATACATCCAGTTTAAGGATAAAGCAAAATCTGGCTTCCATATTTAACTGTTCTTACATGGAAAACTGAATAAAAATAATTCTAAAACTCACTCATTCACCTCAAAAACCATACAAGTCAAAAGAATATTTCCCACAATTATGGACTGTTGAATTACGGATGGACCTATCTATTAATTGTTAAAGTTCCTCTTACACTCATATCTTTTGACCTATGTTGTGAACAGATTAGAAAGATATCAACAATCCATTAATTTTGCAGAAAAAATAAATGTTATAGGTAACAATATTTGTATTATCTTATTAAGTAAGAGATAGACAGTAATAAGGCCGAAGAAAATGTTAACGAAGTTCTTGTAGCAGAATTACATCTATCATCAAAGTAACAGAAACACCAAGTGACATTATCATAGTGGGTCCTGAAAAAAAAAAAAATAGATTTAATCCTGATAAAAACGTAAATTCACAAATTAAATATTATCACCGAAACTATTCAGTGATTACAATTCTTTACTAAAAGTATCGGTTCCAGGAAATGTAAAACCATCTGAATTATTTAGAGTATGCAAAGAATTTATTTGAGTAATTTTCAACTACAGAGCAAATATTACCAACCTAGCTTCAAAATCGATTAGGAATTCACTTCTTGAGGATTAAAACCTAATGATGATAATAACCTTTTTATTATTTATACTGAATGTATAAATAATAGTTATCAAAGTAGCATACATCATGACACTTTACCTGTGTACGTCATGCTCAACTATGGAATGATTAACGTAATTTCCTAGCGTTACATCCTTAGCGGCACTCCTACATCCTTCATATTTATCAGCAGGTATATCTCTACGGAAGCTCGCTAGTGAACTCAGGCAGCTTCGGGTAATTATTTCCTCATCTACCGTAACAGAAGTTTTATCGTAAGTTCATTCAACCCAAACAAAAATAAAATCATATGATAATCAGATATTCACCTCCTTTTCTTTCGATCAATTTCACACATCTATCATCAATCTCTGGACAATATATACCCCAGTATAAAATCCAGTTGAAATTGTGTCCACAACTCGGATGTGTTGATACACACTCGTAGCAATACAATCCGACACCTAAATAGCATATCGGAAAATAAATTTATAATTCTCTGACTTTAATCGTGCGAAGCAATTGTAAGAGCACCATTTATATACATAAAACAATCACAAGGAATGTTAAGCTATGCAACAAAACATGCCAGCCACACCCCGTGAGGAATAAAAATTACAGAAAGTTATCACTTACTATTGGTTATCAGACCCAACAGGCACACAAGCTTTATAGCCCACCTGTCCATTACAAATTAGGTATAAAATTAATGTTAAGGAGTTATCGAAAAACAATACAATGATAAACAACCGTAAACAACACAAAGAGCCTGACTAAAGTAATAGTTCTTGACTATGCACATAGGTGACACCGGTAAACGAAGCGAAAATTCTGTAGCGGAATATTCAAGTGCGAACAATAGATGGTAGTACAGACATTTTTCTGTATGGTATAAAATGTTTATAAATGTTTTAACACATTAAATAACAGGCTGAAGAAGATTTCAAATATGTAAACTCGAGTTGAAATCCATGTAATCGACTAATTTTTTCTATAAATAATTTTGGTAATCCAAGTTTCTACTTTCAATGTCTGCCACAAATATTCCTTTTAATCATATTTGTATAAATATACATCCCTATTAGGATGGCCTAAGCATGTAAACTGCATAAGTAATTTATATAGGATCCCGATTTTCAGATGGTATGTCTTGGAGCACCAGTGCAGAAAGTTGAAATTAAAAAAAAATTTAATAGGCCGAATTTAAAGTGCTACATAATAGTGCCACAATGACAACATTGTGATTATTTCAGCAAAAGTTAGGNATCATAAAACATTTTAAAAATTGTATAAGGCTCTATTGTTAACGCATCTTTTAAATTCATCTCTAAGGCAAAATAACATGTGCGTCAAAACGGTGCAGATTTGATTTTTTTTGGAACTTTATCCAGACTCCGTTAACGTAATTTCCGGCCGGCCGTTGGATGTGTTTATTTCGACGATTTATTCTATGAAATATTTGATCGGAGTAATTTAGTGGACATATCCCCGTAGCTCCTTGCATTTTTACTTAATCTAGAAATGGATCTTGGTGATGGGGTTTGAAACCGGTTATGATGACTCTCCTCGTTTCACGAAGCTGTGAATTATTTAGAAAACTAATATGAATAATAAATCAACTGTGCGAAGAAAAAGATTCTAAAATGAATGAACTACATCATAGAAATGTTTGAACGATGATGGCTTAGAATCATAAATTAAGGATTTTTTTACTTTATTACGTTTAGAATGGCAAAGACCACAAGTACAAAATTGTAGAATGCACCCATGCCACCCGAGCACCTGTGGGACCCGGGGCATCCGATAGAGGGGTCTGAAATTGCGATAGCGCCGATTGGTCGGTTTAAATGTCAGTTTCATTTAAATTCCTCGCAGTATTGTGAATGGGTGAAACTGTATCAATGCCCGAAGTTTGTCGTGATTTGTAAAGGAAACTAGGCGATGACGGATTTTGTCGTATGATGAAAAGATACATCGCTTATTAGTGCCGAAATTATTCTTACAAAAAAACCAAATCGTGCACTTTGTGTTTACTTCAGAACGAAAATGGCTGGTGTAAACGCATGGGATGATGAAAATTTCCCCGTCTCACTATATATTCAGGAACCTTACGATCCTACGAAAATACCTATGTATTGCAAGGATAAGGTAAGTAACCAGTGAAAAGAGAAAATCAAAATTATGCTCTTGACGCTATTTTAGTGGTATCTTTTTGTTAAGTTTCCGCAGCCAACAATCTAAACAATTTTTTCCAAATCACTGAAATCTATAATTTTACTTTACTATTTTAATAACATAAGTACGATTGATTACCGTGATACAGTAAACACAATAAAGATTACTGGCCGTTAAAATCTTTCTTTGTTTATCAAGATTTAGATAGTGTTTGCTGTCAGTTTTTACCTTAGGGGTTGTCTCCTAAAGTCGCATGATTATATGAACTAAAGACGCATCTCATATTTTGTTTGTCAGCTATATGAAATGTCACAGTTAAATAAAATCATTCCTGAAAGTGGATTACTTAGCTTATGTGCCGAAGTGACTAGTATTATTATTTATGTCCTTGTAAATCACCAAATGACAGGAAGAAAACTCCTTCTTTCCTCAGTCTCTCGTTCTAAGCTGTTACAAATTTTGGAAAATGCTGAGATTTTGTAATTGAAGTAATCAATGCAATACTTGTATTCTTCTAATTTTTGGGTTTTCATCATCTACGGAGATTTTTTTAATTCAAGCACTTGCTTTCCATTTCGTATCAACACTTATTCTTGAAATGAAATGATCCTTTTATTGGAATGTTTCTTTTATTTTAGGTTTATTGTAATGGAATGGAGTGTGAGTATAGCCTGGAAGAGATTAGGGCCCGGAGATATGGTTATGTGAGTATTATGTTTTAGCTATAATTAATTTATACCATCAGGTTTTGTTGATTGAGGCATTGATTTTGTAATAACTTTACGGAGTAAAAATATTACTTTCCATATTCTGGCGATCTCTTCTCAAAAATCTCGTTTTCATCAAAATTGCTTTCAAACGTTCTATTGAGATTTCCTTGCAGGAAGGCGAAGAAGCCTTCTCGTTAAATTTTTTCCGTAAGCCATATCTGCATCGTATTTGGAAATCAATCAATGATAAATGCTCCTTTAATAGGGAAACAATTTACGAATAAATTCGGATACTCTTTCAACTTTAAAGGGAACAATTTTGTCTGCAACATCAGCCTGCAAAGACGTTGAAGTGAAACCCTTGTCAGTTATTGATGTAAATGCAAAACATGTGAGTTAATTCTTATAATTTATCTTTTGGATATTTTTTCTTTTGTTATAAGATTTCATAAGATTAATTTTATATTTCTATGTTATTTGTAATGTTTCTTATAGCCCAGGGAGAGTACTGGGAGGAAGTCTTCTCCTGTAATGAAAGCTCAAATAGAGTCCTCATTAATGAAAGATTGCTTCAAAACTCCGGTGATAACTGCTGCTTTTAATGGTGAGTGTAATATAAAAGAAATAGAATATAAGGATTATTGATCAGTTTTGGTTTCAATAGCAGTCTTCTAAATTTCAAGCAAATTTATTTCTCGCTCAATAATCATATCTTGAAAAATACAATTAAAAATATCTCAATATTTCTTATCTATATCAATTTTCTTCCATTGTTGGAATTTTTAGTGGCTTTCAAAATTATGATTTTAAATGTGGGAAGGACAGGCTTTACCCAACACTTCTGTTGCTTTTTTGCCCAGTACTTGCAAAGTTGTGATATGGAAAAGCCTTGTCATTTGACAACATTTTTTTATTACAAACATTTGATAGCTCTGTTGTCATCCATTTGGCATGCCTAATCCATTGCCATCGTTTTTCTGTTTATTTACTTCATTCTTCTCTGGAACATTTTAAAGTGCTAAAGATAAAGTGTTCTGTTCCCTGCTCTCTTCCACTCAGCCATCCTATTTTTTTTTCTTTAAATGTATGTTGACTTAGTGTCTTTTCTTTTCTCTTTTTTGGAAGATCTTTTCAGTATCTTCCAAATTTTTTCTATATTCTCATTAGCTTTGCCCATGGCAGTGTATGATAAACTTTTATAAAATTTGTCAGAAGGAGATTTTGTGATGCACCATAGCTATAATTATGAAGTTCCACTGGTTAACCCATTAAAGAGTAGATATTTTTTTCCAACTAACCCCTGCTGCCTGATATTTTCTTTGGCAGGCATTTTTTTGCAGTAAACTCTTAATGAGCTTACAAGTCATAATTTTTTTATAGTATTTTTTTTCACTTTCAGTGAAAATTCATATTCATAAATATGGCTAAAATTGAGTTTAGTACATTTTTACTAATTTAAACCACTAAATAGACAAAGTAATAGAGATAGATTATGGCAGGTAGCATCTAAGGAGGGCATGCAGAAGACATGAGTTATCTCATGCTCTGTCCCTAACAGATGGTGCACAAAGCACGAGTAAACTTGCAGTCCATCTGCAATTTGTTAAGAGCTTTATCTGAAGTTATACTCCAAGACTTGAGAAATCATGCCGTAACACCATCAATGCTCTCTGCTTTGTTCCCTTTCACTTTCTATTTATCATATTCCAGTTTACTGTGTCATATGCATGGTTTTCATATGCTTGTTCACTACCTATTGTGAGCTTAGTAAGTTTCCATTATTTATAGCGATATCAGATAAAATCTTTTTCATGGCATACAATCATCAGCTCACTTTTTTTTTCACGGAAGCCTCCTTAGCTAATGCATATAACATATTGTAACCTCTTTTTCTACTTTCCATTTAAACAAAGATTGCTACTAAGGTAAGGAAATTGCCTCACTTGTTCTAATATTCTCTATTTACAGTCATTATTAGCTTGAGTTTGTTGGTATCTATCCGTTAAAATGAAAGTTAAGAAATAGGTATCTTGTAACAGGAAGACAATCTCTGTAATAATATGGTTAGTATTTTCAATTCAAATTATTTCAGAGGCATACACAATTTTCATTCATATTCTTATAAATATAAGTTAAATTATTTTAATAGAATAAGTTTGATGTTTTAATACTTGAATTGCAGAGTCAGACTGATGAAATAGCTGAAGTAAAATAACACAAACATTCTACTATTTATTGTTATAGTTCTAAAATGGTTTACCTCCTAGAGTTATAACTCTAGAAAGAATGGATTTTAATTGTTCTGAATTTAAGAATGTAAATTGATGCTGATATCTATTAGTAAGTGATGTCATTGCTAGGCATTTGTCTGTATGTGAATTATCTACATGAACTATTTCACTACTGCTATACATGCTCTTATACTATGTTTAGCTACAATTCCCTCTCCTCTGTTGCAAAATGCATGAAAATAATATCTGATATGCACCAAAATTCTTATTAATGGTAAAATTTGAGAATTTATATCCCTCTGGGAGACTGTTAACATTTCTAAGTCATATCTTATAATAATACAATGGATTTTGTGGCCTAGTATTATAATCCATGGGCTCCTAGATAGCCAAGTGGACAAAGCGTTTGCCTTTGGTGGAAGCAGTCCTGGATTCGATTCCCGGTGGGGGCTCACGTGCAAAATGACCTTAGCTGTCGAATCACTTTTAACAATACTACTACTACTATTAAAATCCATATTTAAATTAGAATTTCGTTTAAGTTCACTGTTGAGCATGGAATTATAATGCTTTGTTAAAATTAAGATCATAGATATTCTCCTATATATATGATAGAAAAGCATTTAAAGCATGGAGATTAACTATAATCTTCACTTGAACAAAATATTGTAATTCTGGGTCATAGACTGAATGTAAGTTAAATTCCATTGTTAGTATACACTCAAGTTCCACTTATCAGAAAGTTCTGTTAATCATAACAGACTATTTGGATAATTTTTAAAATTTCAAATATAGTTTTTGCTAAATTTTTGGGATAAACTGAACAAAATTACATTACATACAGACATAGAAAAACAAATCTTTAATTAAATTTTACAGTTATATAGTACATAAACACAGTAGTTTGTATAATTTAATCTCTATTGTATCAAATAAAAATTATAGGTTCTGTTACAAAAATTACTGTTAAAGAGGGTGATACAAAATACAGAATTGTATACAGTACCATATCAATCAAAACAAAATAAATTGGTTTCAATGGATTTTTATTGTAATGATGTAATTTTTTTGATAATGTAAAAAGGGAGAGTACTGGGAGGAAGTCTTCTCCTGTAATGAAAGCTCAAATAGAGTCCTCATTAATGAAAGATTGCTTCAAAACTCCGGTGATAACTGCTGCTTTTAATGGTGAGTGTAATATAAAAGAAATAGAATATAAGGATTATTGATCAGTTTTGNTGTAATGATGTAATTTTTTTGATAATGTAAAAATGTTTCAATCTAATCAGTGTCCAGTTCCAATTAGTTCAGATTATAATACTGGGCATATCAAGTCAAATCTTTGCGGGAAGTTCATTAAAAGTTTTGTAAATAGGCACTATGGGAAAATGTAGGAATTCAGGATTATCTGGGTTTGAATCCTTCATAGTTGGGTCAAATATATAATTTTTATAATGTCTGATTAACGGGTATTACATGTCAAAACGTCAGCAACTCACTCATATCAGTGTGTTTAGACTGTGGGTCTTTATTGGCTCCTCTATGTTTACAATTATGAGGTTATTTTAATACTTTAAGACAAATTTTGTAGACTTCTAAATCATGTGAAGATTGTATTATTTTGTTCATACCTATTGTTGTCATTTTTCTTTCAGACAAAGAAAATCAAGAAAATTCTAAAAGAGCAAAAAAATTGCTTGCAGATGTGTTACCCTGTGATCCTATCAGTGAATCTCTTGGATTAGGTAAAGAGGCTGATAAAGAAAATGTAAGTAAATTAACATATTGTTAATAACAGGTGTTAAAAATAGCGACATGCCTGTTATTCCTTGGGTTTCAGCTACTCAGCTCTTCTGTGTTATGTTATTCACCTTTCCCTAATCCTTAACATATTTTTGTTGAAATACGAGGGCTGTGTGGTAAGTACCCATGTTTAGCGACTGATGGCACCACTGATTATGTTATGTATGCCATAATTTAACACCATCTTTAGATATATGACTGTCAAAATTTCAGACAGATTAATCGAATAGTTTTGTTTTGATAGCTGTTGAAAGTATTCAAGTTCGTGTTTGCTTGCCACCATGGAGAAAAAGCAATATCGATCAGTGATTCAATTCATTCTTTTGGATGGGTAGATGTGTGAGGAAATCAAGTTGGAGAAGGGAAGGACAATCATGGGGCAGTACTATGCTGATTAGTTGGACAAATTCGCATGCTGCAAAACTGGTTGAATTACAGTATGAATTGCTACCTCATCCACCCTATTCCCTAGATTTGGCCCTATGCGATTTCTTTTTGTTTGCAAACATGAAAAAATGGCTTGGGGGAAAGCGATTCACGTCAAACAAGGAAGTCATCGCCACAAGGCCTATTTTGCAGAGTTTGACAAAACGTATTTTTTTGGATGGCTTCAAAAAGTTAGAATATCGCTGGAGTAAATGTATTGGGTTGAAAGGAGACTATATTGAGAAATAAATTTAAAAGAAGTTAAGAAAAATGCATTTTCTTGCCTAACACAGGTACTTATCATACAGCCCTTGTACGTATTTAATTACGACTTTAAAAACTTTGCAAATTTAATTTAGTTTATTATATTTATTTAAAAATTTTGGTAAAAAATGTTCATTTAGCCATTTCCTCTGGCCAATAATTAATGTTAATTGTAAAAAAATGTATAAAAAAACTCTGAACTGCTTTGCAAAATCATGAAACCTAACTTTGTAGTCATCAACTATCTTGGCAGAATGCATTCATCTGAATGAACTCGAAATTTAATTATTAAACAGTAAATGAATAACAATTGGAGAATTGAATCATAAGCAGAACTCCTCATTCAATGGAATATTTCATGATTGCTTCATTCCTGGGTGAGAGATGGTGACTTATGAAAGGCAAAATATGGACAATGGGTAATAGACAATAAAAATAAAATTGGTACTGTAATAACTAGACTTATTGCTGGCTGGGTCCTATAGATGCAAAATATAATACAGATATATTCTTTCTTGAATAGAAGAGAATAACATGTGTCATTCCATGTCAAGTGGACCAATGGTCCCAGCTCGACCATCACAGATTTTAATGAAATTTTGTATGAACGTTTATTCATATTCTCAATGAACATTGGCCAAGTTTTACATCCATCATTGCAATACCTGCTGAGGTATAGTAATTTGCGTGACCACCTATCACAGCCTTCTACAGTATGTCATTGAGATTTTATCAACTTCGAGACGTTATCTCAGGCAGCATTCTTTTGGGGAAAACAAAACTTTGTATTCTTAAACAACTTTTGTTGCTCTATTACACAAAATAATTTGCAAACTTTCATGAGCAAATTTCATGTAGAAAATTTGAAGCAAAATCTGCCAAAAAATTATAGCTCGAAAAAATTTAAAGTTTGTCACTTTAAATCTTGGGAAAAAAACATAAGAAAAATGCGAAACTTCGTGCCTTGTACAAGGTATTTGAGTAAAGAGTTTCATTTTCCTAATACTTTCCATTAGTTTAAAAATTGAGTGTAAATTTTAGGAATTTTGTTACAATGCTAAAAATAGGGTATATTCAGCTCATATTTACTAAGAAAGACCCTCTCGAAGCTCTTTCAAATTCTCCGTATAGGAAAGAGCATGCTTTATCACCTCTAAAAATGTAGACTTGGTTTTTCATCACAGATATATAATCCCTAAAAATAGAGATGTTACGTTTAGCGTCGTATCAAAATTTGTAACATTTACACTCAATTTTTAAACAAACGGAAGGCACTAGGAAAATGAAACATTTTATTCTTACACTATGTATTAAGTAGTTACAGAGCACAAAGTTTCGCACTCATATTATGCTTATTTCCGGAAATATGGAATGCCAAACTTAAATTTTTTTTTCCACCACAATGTTTTTTCAGAGGTAGCTTCACCTATATTCAGATTTCTCAGACCTTATCTGCCCGCTATTCTTTGAATTTTTTTCGAGCCATAAAGTTTTTGGCTGATTTTGCTTCAAATTTTCTGCAAGAATCATACAAATGACTATATCTCAGCAGGTATTGCACCAATGGATGTAAAACTTGGCCAATATTCATTGAGAATATGAATAAATGTTCTCACAAAATTTCATTGAAATCTGTGATGGTCGAGCGGAGCACTTCTCTAACATTGGTTCACTTGACATGGAATGACCCACATCCCTAATTTTACCATTCCATTCTTGTATTTTTTAGGGTAAACTGTGAATTTAGTCATCTCATATTATGAAACTGCTTTGCTTATATTCTAATTATCCAAAAAAAAAACTTGTTTCATGTAACAATCAAGTGAACTGCTATCAATTCTTTACTTGTGAAATTGATACATGAAATTCAGAATTTGTTTCCTTATGATCATTTTTTGTACCTTCAGCTGCAGCATACTTATGGGGTTAACTACTTAGAGGATGATGGCTTATCAGCATTTGATGCCACAAGTTATACTAAGGCATTTAATGCTCCAATACCCAGCTCAACTCCATTTATTGGGGACAGGATTGCATTGAAATGTCATCGGAAAGAAAGGTTTGCTTTATTAAAATTATTAATATTGTACACTGAATGATATATATGAAAATATTTATTTTTTTAGTAATCTTGTTATATGATGATTTAGATGTATTTAGAATCAAACCAAAGGTAAGTTAATGAAAATTTTGAGCATTTCTCTATGATGTGCTACTAAATAAAGCTGTAGATGAAATCAAATCTTTTTGCGCAGAGGAGATAGTTTTTCAGGATGTTGTAGATGGATTGAAATTGTTGTCTTTCAGAGAATCCTATTCAAGAAGTATTTAAACAAATGTATCATGCCCCTTCCACCACTTGTATCTGTCCTATAAGGAAATATGTTTTCATTGCCTTTAGATAGTATTAGCACATAGGCTCCCTCCAGGAATTGAACCCAGGACCGAATTTAACCATCTTGTCCACTTGGCTATCCATTTAGATAATACTTCCCAATTTATAATAAGAGTAAAAGCTCTAAAGGTGTTAGAAATTTTAATTTTTTAAAATGAAATGGGAGCTAAACTAGATACTCATGACTATCTATCAGCCAAGAAGTTATTTGAAGACTTAATTGTCAAATAGCATTAAGGAGCTGCCATTGAATCTTTTTGCCACAACGATTAGGCGAAAATATTGTTAATGCTCTGGTTACCTGTACCATAATTAAAGTGTTGTAGTGTAATTATAGATTGTTTAGTTCACTCAAGGTTTTTACATATATATTTATACATAGATATATTTAACTTTAGATTTAGATAACTATTTTATATATTATTCAAGGTATAATTTTCACCTCAGCCTCTTTTGACTTTTGAAGTTTAGTTGCATATATTTTTTATGCATTCCAGTGATAATATAAATTCAGCAAATGAGAACACATTCATAGTGCCACCAGTGGCTCCTGTTAAAGAACTTAGTGTGATAGAAGAATCTTCCAAGGAAATGATGGTAGGCAGCATTGGGACCACTCCTGGTGCATCATCTGCAGAGAGTGAACGAGGGGCCAATCCCAGTGGAAGAAGCTATAGCCACTCTGTACATGGTAGTGCATCTCAAACCTCTTCTTGTATACCTATTCCTGTAATCAGAGAGCCTTCTAAGGAGAATGTAAGGACTTCAAAAGAAGCTCAACGTATCCAGAAATTGAAGGAATTAACAGAAGAGGAGAAACTTTGCAACTTAATGGGTGAAGTGATCCTCTCTGATGATCCGTTTGATCATGACTCTAACCTTAATCACCTTAAAAGTATAACACTTCCAGCAAAGGAAAGGGAAGGTTTTTTTTCTGTTTCATGTAAGGCTCCAGTTTTGAAGTCGAATTCAGACATTTCTCTCAGACAAGACCAAGGAGATGGCCATGTGCTGAAATCTCTAAAAGTTATTGGTCAGGGAGCTTATGCTAGGGTGTATAAAGCATTTAGTTCCAGGTATCGGCAGACAGTTGCCATAAAATTGCAGAAACCAGCTTGTGAATGGGAATTTTACATTAGCAGAAAAATCCATGAAAGGATCCAGGAATTTCACATGGTAATATAATTTTTTCATGAAAATTTATTTAGGCCTATGATTAGGAAAGGGATAAGGATTACTTTGCATCCTAAGGTGCACACTTGGAAAATTCCCAAGAAAAGACAGACATGAAAAACGAGACTCCCCAGTATCCTGGGTTCTGAGTTTGAGTCCTGGTTCTTTCATACTAATTCATGTACATTTTTCCGTGGAAATATATCCTAGGCTCACGCCTCAGCATGCTTTAGCATTCCTTGTGTTTTCCTTTGGTCCCTCTTTTCACCACTTTATTTGGTCACTGTCTCATAGAGGATGTTGGCCATGGATGGATGATGCCACTTAGACAGACAAACCATTTGCCCTCTATTACAAAGTCTCCCAAGTAGCATGTCTGAATGTTCTGGCAAGATTGCTTAATTGGTCAGAGCTGCTACCTGTCTGGTAGAAGATCTGGGTCCTGATCTTGTCAGATGTTTTTCATTTCTGTTTTTTCTTGGGAAGGCCTATGATATTTAATAATATAGCAAAGGCCTATGATGGGTGGGGAACATTTTTTGTCAGAACACCATATTTACCAATTGGGTGAGTGAACTGAAAGAGAATATTTTCCATTTGGTGGCATTTACAAGGTTGGAAAACAAAATTATTTTAATGTAGGCATTTGTTTCAGAAAGTGACTAAAAGGCTGCAGTGAGCAACCAAAAAGGCCATATTTGGCCCAAATGCTGTAGGTTCCCCACCTTTGACCTTTGCTAATTTATAATTTGACCAATCTATGTTTGAATTTTTAACTCAATGTGTCAAAATGTCACTTCAAATTAAGGTGCATTGTTTTCAAATTACTATCTTTTTATGATGCTATGTTTTTCCAGAGGAGTTCCTTCATGGAGGTGAAAGAAGCGTACGTGTTTCTGGATGGGAGTCTTCTTATTTATGATTATATGGAATATGGGACTCTGCTGAATGTTATTAACTTATATAAGGTATTTAGAATCCTAAGTTTTTGTGGTCATTTTCTTTTAGGTATAATAATATTCATTCTGTGCATTGTCGTTCAGTCTTGCAAACAAACATATGTAGTGCTTCCCTGTATTTCCATCTCATAATTCTTTTTTGCATGTAATGTATTCATTCATCTGAACAGACTAAATATTTGATGTGACATTTTCTACGGCCATTCTTTCTATAAATAGAATACCTTGACCACCATTTCCTCCAACTATTTCCTTTTGTATGCGGTTCAGCTGCTCCTAATGGATCTCTCATTCATTCCCTAACTCAGTTTTACCATTACTGCAACTGAAACATTATCATTGATATGTTTTTTATTCCACCTTTTACTTATATAACAAAAATATGTATGCCATTAATAGCAAAAGAATATAAATAAAGGGTAACAAGTAACAAAAGATAGAATGTCGGTACCCCATAAGAACCTATTTTCGGGTTACCTTAAAAATACATCTACATATAGTCATCGACAGAAGTTGGTCTGTATTTATTGCATCTCATCAATATTTTCATTGAAGAAGAGAAAATCTTTTACTTGTCTCAATAAAGCAGGTTCAGAATTAATATTTACAATATAGAATGCTGAAATCATTTATATATGTAGCATTAATTTATGTATGTTGCAGTTCTTTTCAACATTTGTATATGTATTTAGTGTTTAAGGCTTATGTTCAATTCTGTTTTCACCCCCTATTAAAATGTATTTTTGATAGCTTATAAATAAATGGAACAATTACTCACATTGTCATGTTTGACCTGTTTACTAAGCTTCCTCTTGCATTTAACTCACTTAACTTTTGCCATCCTGATTTTTTACCTTTTATTCCTTGTGTATTATGTATAAAATACTAAACATCACTCTGGTTGGTTTTACAGATGAGAGGAACCAAACTTCCTGAGGTTTTGGCTCTTTACTTCTCAATAAATTTACTGAAAATTCTTAGTTGTCTGCATACCTGCAATATTATTCATGGTGATATAAAACCTGATAACTTTTTACTGAGGAAAATGTAAGTAAATTTTGAGCCATTTTGTTTTCAAACCAAAGTGACATTGAGGAGGCAAAAATGAAGTAACTTAACCCATGTTTACATTTTGCCTGCTGCTAAAATTTTAACTCAACCAGTGCATGACACCACGTCGGTGTAACTGGATGACATAGTTTTAATGAAACGATTTTTCATTCCTTTTTCTTTAATTTCTTCAATATTCATTCTGATTAATTTTGTCATCTTAATTTTCACATCTCAAAAACAATTCTGAAATGTGTTCGTTTTAATTTTTCTTGAATCAAATCATTACGTTAGCCTATTGTTAACCTGAAAATTTGTGTTTTTCAGACCTTCAGAAAAACCAAATGGAATTCAGCCCTCATTGCAGCTTATTGATCTTGGACGATGCATTGACATGAGCTTATATCCAGAGGGTGCATGTTTTTCTACTGTTTTCCAAAAGTCTCATTTCCAGTGTGTTGAGATGCGTACTAAAAGGCCATGGTCATATCAGGTGAATTCAATTCTTATATAAGCCTCAATTTTTCAAGGTTGTTCACATAAGTTTAATTTTTACTCTAAAATTCAGGGAAACTTTGGTTTAATTCCTCAAGTTTTGTCTGTTATAACTGTATCTCTCCATTAACCAGAAAGATAGGAAACCAAAGCCCATATAATTTGATGTCCATAGTGAAGTTTTTATATCTAATTTAGATCAAGTGCATATGAAATGGCCTAAGAGTTTGTTTTCTTCACACCTAGGAAGATTTATTCATATAATTCATTTTCACATACTTAATCTGATTTTGTTTTATGGAGTCCTCTTCAGGGACTGTATTGCTATTTTTTAGATTGTTTTGTTATTCTCTAGACTTTTATATATACTTTATAATCTATTGTCTCAAATCATGCCTTCTTATCTGAAAAATTTTCCCTCCTTTTTTCTCCTTTGGCACTATACCTAAGAGAAGAGAAAGAGGTTGGCCATTAGTTTCTAACAAATGTTTTGTTTAGCTTTTTCTCTTTCACAATGGCAAGAAGGGTATCACTTAAGAGATAGGTGATCTTTTGATCAGAGATGAGACAAACATACTGTTTGGTGTGAATCTATATAGTTTAGTTGCATTGTGGATTACTCTCCTGTATTGGAAGTAATCTGTCTTAAGAAGTTAACTAATCATAGGATTTCTATGGTTACCTGTATTTCTTAAAGGTGAAATAGTGCCATTAAATCAACAAGGGGCCACATGGCTATCTGAATGAATTCATTCTTTTTTTGCTTGTTTACTTGGTCAAGAGGAGAAGAGCGTGAGCTCTTGAAGGTTGCATCGTCTAATTCACTTCAATCAAACTATTCTAATACAGTGTTTCGAAACCGAATAACTTCAATTGAATGACTCCGGGCTCCCGGATAGATATGTCAATTATGCGTTCGATTTCAGTGAAAGTGGTCCCGGGTTTGGTTCCCGGTGGGAGTCTACCAATTTCCAAGTTAAGGTGAAAGACTCAATGAAAATTCAATAAACTGCCCGAGTAGTGATCGTCTGACCCAATTGAACAATCGTCAAAACATTCAACAAAAATTCCATGGTTTCTTTCAATCTGTTTTCCTCTCTTAAATGTGAACTTCTCTAATTCTTCCCTAATTTCATGATATATCCGAATCTATTATGGTGTAGGTTTCTGGAATGTTCAATACTTGTGAATTAATATTTTCAGTTCCGCAATTCCAAATCAAATCTGAGAGGACTGATAAACTATAATTGCTGTCTGCTTCATATGTGTAGACATTTTTTTTTCATAAATCTCAATTTCCGCAAGATATTTTATCACTTCTTTTCTTCTCAAACCTAGCCATAAAAATAGTTTTAGCAAACTCCGGCTATTTTCTGATTCAATGAAACTAATTTGAATTTCGAAAATTCCATATAATTAATTTTTTTACAATAACAATGAAAATATATAGATCTTGT
>KZ308446.1:1342306-1372264 GCA_000376725.2 Ladona fulva
ATATATATATATATATATCAAACTACCACATTTTGACAAAAATCTGCACTTGCTGACTCTTGACACTCCTTGTAAGAAATATGTTAACCTCAAAATTATTTTGATTCTATTTATATCCTCAGCTTGATTTGTTTGGAGCTGCATCTGTGGTTCATTGTCTTGTATTTGGAGAGTTTATGGAAATTCATTGTAAAAACAACATTTGGAATATAAACAAGAAACTACCAAGGTAGGTGGTGACATTTCAGTTTTATTTACTTCTATATTGAATGTACATACTTAAATTTATTAAACTATGCATGAGCTTGACTTGCCAATTAAAATTTTATTACATTGAAAGCGAATGATTTTAATTGGTATCTTAATTAATACTTAGAAGAGTCTCTGGCTATTGATCAAGATTCTCCATCCATAATAATTCAATTAACATAATTCAAATTTATGAATAACTATCCAATTTCTCGAATGTATTGTACTTTCTCTCTAAAACTATAGAGGCCCTATTAGTTTTCCTTATTAGCTTGCTGTTTAATGCTTGATTAAATCAGTTTTATTAGATAATAGGAGAAACCTCATGGAACACCTCCTTTGGTTGCTCTGTGGTGTATTTGTTGATAATTGTTAATGGCAGCCTTCCTTTTTTCCCAAAAACGATGTTGTCAACTAGATTGTATAGGAAACCATTAACTTGTGTGATATTTGGGGCATTGTGACTAACCAACCCAAGAAATTGAACTTGGTCGATCACCTAAACAAACATGGTCATTCCAGTGATTTTGTTACTAGCCCCTGCCATTTAGCAGCCAGGGGGAGACGCTTGGGAATGGTTGGAAATTTTAAAGAGTAAAAATGACAAAGACTGCAACATTGTAAACTAACTTGATTGTTATTAGCCCATTCTCAATGATGTCGCAATACCTCTTCCACATAATCCCTGTTTTTGTGTGTATTCTCTTTTGGTATAGAATAATTAAAATTCTGGGAGAAGCCCAGTCTACTAGCTGTTATTGCTATTGGAAACAATGAAAAGGAATTTTAGTGAATGCGAACTCCTTTCCTTTCCAGAAATATGAATCAGCAGTTGTGGCATGGCTTATTTGACACATTTTTGAACATCAGTTCCTGTAATAAGTTACCAAATATTGGTGAGATGGTTAAGGAAATGGAAACTTATTTTTTTTCTGAGTTGGTAAGCAGTTGTATTACTTTTTCCTTGTTTTGTATCAAGTTGACCCTTTCTTAAATCAATATTTGAAATATTATAATTACATTTCTTTTGTTTAAAGGGACACTGATGTTTAAACAAGGCATTCTAAACCAGAATGTCTTACTTTTGGTGATTTCAGTTGGGGTTTTATTGTGCCAGTGTTCAGAATGCAGTGCTTTCCATCATTTTTTCTAGATGAAGCACATTTTTGTAGTTAACTACCATTGTAAATATTTGTGTAATATTTCCAGGAAATATAAATTCCTTGCAATAAGTTTTTCTAAGATTCAAGTCTTTATGAAAGTTTTACTTGCTAGAATTACAGAATATTTGTTTGGCAGTTGAAATATCTTGGAAAAAATAAGTTTTATCTCAGCATTAATGGTGTGATTGAGTTGATGTCAGTCACTGTAATTTGTTTAATGTCAAACTTATTCTCATGAAAATTAGCATAGTTAGATAGTCAGGAAGACTAATTTGAAATTGTTTAATTCACAGGCTCATGAAATGGGTCCTGCTGTAGCAAATTTGAGAAGAATGCTGAATGAAGACTGTGCGAAACGTAAATAAACAAGATAAATGAACATCCATTTATTTACACATTCCTATGTTTTTAAATTGATTTAATTTTTATCGCTTACCTCATCCTGTTTCATGATTTCATTCAATCATTGATTTGTTTTTGTAGATTTGTATATATTGATTTTATGTTTTTCAGTAGTAATAATATTTTCGGTGCTTCTCTTAATATTACTTAATAGCACACACTGCAAATTGATAAGTAATATTAAGAGAAGTTTGCAAGTCCAAGAAAATAGCACTGTGTCTGGTGTTTCAAGAAAAATAATTCTTTTTTCATAAGTATTGTATTTCTGGCATTAATATTGTATGATCTACTTCAATTTCTTTGTGTTTCAAGTATAACATAAACAAATTAACATTGCATATGTACTTTCTTCTTTTTTTCTCCATTTTAGGAACTATTCTTTTAATTTAATTTTACTCATTTTGCTTTTGGAAATTGGGGGAGCAAATTTAGACCAAACATAGTCTGTCTAGTATTAGCAACTTGCAACTAACTGACAATATACCCTTGTTAATTTAATGTGATTATTAAAGATGATTTTATTGCTGCATATTTTATTTAATAGCTTATTGGTTTATCATAAAAACATTTTCAGTAATTTTCTGCATTCATCTTTGCAAAATTCCTTAAATTCTATGCAAAATTTGACAATCGTTTGACAAGTTTTTCATCATTTTCATCTTTTTTGTGACCAGCCAGCTATCAGCCAGAGATTCAAATATATCCCCAAGAAAGATCATATTCACAGAAGAAAGGGAACTCTCCAAAGCAACCAATATCATTTAGACCACCATTTCTATGCACTGCTCCACAGTCCTCTATGTTGTTGTAGTTGTCAGGCTGGGTTGGATCAACCCATTTCACAAAACCAGTCGAATTTAGAGGCTCACCTAAGGAATATAAATTAATAAGCTATAACTAATACTAAATTAATGTATATGTTAGTTTAGTATGTAATCCAAAAAAGAGTGACTATGTAAATGTATACATTCTGACATATAGACATACTGCTCAATATGTAATGAGCATGCTATAGCTGCCAAGTCAATGACACTTTTTAGTGCTTATTGTACAAAGAACCAAAGTATTTTATGTTGTATTACAAAGCATGAGGACTGTCTGAACAAGAGTTACTTATCAGGAATGATCTGGTGCTTTCCCGGTGTATCAGATGAAAGAAGAGTTCTTGGAATTCCAGCCAGGGCGCACATTCCGGAAACGGGATGCACCGCGGAGAAGAGGATTAAAGAATGAGAGGAATGTCCAACTAAAGCAACCTGAGAAGTCAGCAATTGCAGAGCACACTCTAAACAAGAGACACAAGATCCTGTTAGATTAAATCAAGGTATTATGTACCGCCCCAAGATACATGGAGAGGATGATCAAAGAAGTGATCGAGATAGAAGTAGAAGAAAAGAATTTTAACCGTGATGAGGGAATAAAACTGCATAAAGCATGGAGACCCATCATCCGCAGGTTAAAGGAAGGAAATGAGGGGATTGCCCGAAAAAGACAGCACCAACCAACAGAATAAAAGGAGGGGGAAGACGACCATTTCCACTACCAATGGAGGAAGTGAAAGGGAAGCAGTACCCAATGGGAAAAGTAAAAATGAAGCAGAACCTCTCCGGATAGGCTGAATCCCACATGGATATGACTATATAAAGCGTATTATCTAGACCGGCACTTCTGTCAGGTGGTCAAAGTATTTGTAAGGCAATTGCAGTGGCTAACTCGATGAATATTTTACTGTTTAATGACAAGATGAGGGACAGATCAAAAGTTTTACTCTTTTTAATGCTTGTAAGGCCACTTTTAACATACGCTTGTCCAGCATGGTTGTATTAAAATATTAAGGACATCATTGCCATGGACAAAAGATCATTAAAAAGAATTTTTAAGGTTCTGAGACTAACCAGTGCATCTGAAGTTTATAAAGTTTATAAGATTAAACCAGTTGATGAGTTTATGAATGATTTAACCTCAACACTTATGCAAAACCTGCCAAAGGCACCTTCTGAAATTTTTAGAACCATGTGGGATGACTTCGAACAATGGCAAAGGAATACCCATCGCAGATCAAGGTCTTTCCTAAAAACAATGGATATTAGAACCTAAATTTTGAGGTTAAAATAAATTTCGAAGAATACCATTCTATTTAAAACAAGTTTAACATGGTAATTTAAGGTTTTAGGATCACTATACTGACTGATGCAAGACATTTAGTTGGCTTTATCACATAATGAATGAATTCGACAGGTTCGTCGAATCTTTAACAAATGAATTTTTATCCTTATTCATCATTGCTCATGAGTGGAAGGCAGAGCACTGCCTTCCACAGAGTTTTTTTCAACTTCAAACTAGTACACCATAAAAATGTGATTTTTTGGATGAAATAACTTCTAGATTTTCCGGTGGATTAAGCCCACGAAAGGGCCTGGTGCCACCACAAATAGTATCCTTTCACAGTAGAGTCAAAGTCAGTCAATCACCACCGGCTCTTCTGTCCTGAAGATGGCCTCTATGGAAGAGTCCAAAACGTTGACCGTCATGGATGACCTCACCCGGCTGTAATCCCAAGAACTCTTCTTTCAAGAGTTACTTATGTTTTCATGAATTTCTTCGTATGCTTATAGTTATTTACTTTGTCATGATTGCATTTCTGGGAGAAAGCAACACCTTGATTAGTTATTTTTATGGAGCATGTAGTTGCAACTTTTTATAGATTGCTCTGATGTTCATTACATAGAATTGGATGATGATGAAAAAACAAGATATCTTGGAATGTGGAATTTCAAAACTTTTTCTTAAGAATATTAGTTTTTTATTGTGACCAAAATATTAAAGCAGTGTGTTTGATTAAATTAAGTTCCTTTGGAAAATTACCCTGAGATAGTGGAACTTTTAGTAATCTGTGGACTATTTAATGGAATGCTGCATATTTTTTGAGAGAGTAGTGGTGGGCTGAGTTTTATGGGAAGACTTGATTGGTGTAAGTAGATTTATGGAAAATATTAAACACTAATTTATATTTTTATTAATAATAATTGATAATATTCTTAAGAAAAAGTAGAAAAAATTGTCTGCTCTGCTCAGAGTTACTTCAGGGCTTTGACCATTGGAAATCTGAAAGATCTCTTGGAGGAATTGCTGTTCCTTGGAAAGGTTTCTTATTAGCGAATGCACTACTGGGAAACTTCAGAGCTGGTTTTTATAAACCTTTTAAAATTGAAAGGCAATTGGGAAATTCTATAGACAAAAAGAAATTCTATAGAAAAGGGGCACTTAAGAGTGCCCCTTTTCCACACAATAGTCCATACACCCCGGTAGTGGGTGTATGGACTATTGTTTGTGGAAACTGCAAAGCAAGATACATTGGAAAAATGGGGAGAAAGCTGCAGTTGAGAGTGGCAGAACATAATTAAGACTAATGTCTCCAAAAGGGGTGGCATATTGGCATAGCAGCAGTTTCCAGCCTAAATATCTTTACCACAGACATAAAAGTCTCTGCTTAGACCTGGTAAAAGAATTGGAAGTTGTGCGCTTCCCAAAGAATGGGACTAACGAGCATGTTTTTACCAACCCATCACCATTTCTCTCCTTGCCCAACAAACTCTGCATCCTTCCCCTTATCCTCATTTTTACTTGTATATATTCATGGATTAAAAAGTTATCATTGACCAATAATTCTACCTCACTAGCAGATCTGTCACAAAATTAAATCTACTCTAGAAATATACAAGAGGTTTTATTTCCATCATTATGGCCTTCCACAAAGTAATGCCTTTGTATTTTGAGTTTTATTACATTGATAGTGACTATATGGCATGTAGATTTCCGAGTTTTATGAGTTTCCTTTATAATTATACTGACAAAAGAATCTATTTTCCCAATGAAAATTCAAACAGCTAAGATAAAGATATACTTTACCAAGAATGGTCACATATACTCCTTCTTTGTAGCGATCATGGAAGCCAACATAAGCCCAGTCACTGTCGACCATTCCATTTTTTGGGTATCTTGCAAATATTTCCTGCAGTACCAAAGCTTCTGTATCAGAATTTATAATGGCTAGATGACCTCCTTCATTTGCACACTTTGCTAAAGCATCATCAAAGTTGTTAGCATTTTTAATATGAAACTTATAGTAACCCACTCCGGGGAAAAGCTCATAATCAGCAGGTCTTGGAGGAGGAACTGAAATAATCAAGAAAATCTTTTTTTCAAAAATCTAGTTGAAGTGATTTCTAGCCTAAAAACTTACGGTAGTAGACTAATGTCCTGTTTTTACACCTGAATGAAATTTTCATCAGTCTAATTCACTCCTGATGCCTTATAAATGTACATTTTAGATTGATTAAGCTGCTGCTGTTGTAAATAAACTTCTTCCAATTTTCTTTTACATACATATTAGATTATATCTAGTAGTTCTTTCACATTAATGTTTATGGTAAGGAGAGAAAGTATGTACATCTGATTATATCTTAGTAAATTTTATCTTGATGATTTGTTGATTGAGAATTGAATACCTTTAATTAATGATTCTACATAATTCATTCCTCATGTAGGGAGTGCAGAGATTTTATACTTTAAAGCTAGCCTGCACAACATGGCCTGCTGGGGTTTACCCTACAGCCCACAATTGGTATAGGAAATCGTACTTATTATCAACAATATTGAATTAAAATTTGAGAATGATAAGCATTAGAAAATAGTTTAACCATATCAACCACTTATCTGAAACATACTTGAAAGAGTCAATTCTTAGAAACTCAAAGTCATCAAATAAATTGTGTATTCAATTTATTTTAAAACTAATTTTCTTGTAAATTGTGAAACACTGGTAATATTTGTCATGGTTATTAAGATGTACTACCAATATGAGTAATATTTATTGGAACGGCAGCTCAATAAAACTATTTGAATGTACTTCATTAAAAAACCCCAAGTGGCCTATTTATTTTTTTAGCTTATATTTAAACAGTCCCTTAATTTAGAATATTTTAGGTTTAAAGATCATTGTAGATTAAACATGGAGAATAGATTTTTGATTATCATAGATTTTATTAATGATAACTAATGATGATGTAAATTATGATCAGTTATCTCGAACGTAAAATTGGTTCTTCTTATGCTATCCTTAAAATAACTTATAGTTCTTAGAATTATGCAGTATAACATTACCTATGACGATCCCATCTAGTTGAACTGTTTGTGCATCTGTAAGATTTCTAAAACTTTGTTTCACTTTTACATGAAGCTTGTTTGGTGATTTATTGGAAGTTTTCTTCACAATTGCTTTTGATATCCAATGACCAGTGGTATTACTTCCAGTACTCATGGTAAAGTCTATTGTTTTGTTCAATATCTGAAGATCTTGCTTTGATGTTAATAATTTTTCTCCTTTGCAACCGACATATGTAAAAACTGACATAGTCAACCAAAAAAGACGTATTTTACTCATTTCAATCGGATTATTTCACACAATGCCTTTAAGAAATCTGAAGATTAGTTTATATAACATTTTTATATTTTGCCTGTTGTAAAACGTTATGAATGATCTTTGACAAAGAATAATGTATGAAGATAATATGCATAAGCCTTTCATACAGTACCAAAAATGGTAAGGAATGAAAATAAAATGGATCAGTTGAAATTACTAAAATTAGGGAACTTGATGAGTTTATAATTAGCAAATATTTGGTATATAATGTGAGGATTACCATGGAATGATATAAAAAGGTATTATTAATGATATTGCTCAAAAAAATTTCACTCATTACTTTATGACATAATAAAAATGATGACTTGAGTTCCTTTCCATGCTGTTATCTTTATGATCCAATTGCTTTGCTAAGACAGTTTAAGATGCTCATGGAGGATGTACAATCGTTGAAGATGTTGCAGTAAAGCCAAAATTTTAATGAAGTAAAAACAAGAGTTTCTGAAAGTACACACATTGCCTCTTTCCAGCAAAACAAAGAAGTGCTGTTTTATACTTTTTATAAAAATAGATAGTGTTCCAAAGTGTCTCATATTCTTGATTGCTTTCTGTGATTCCTTTAAAAAAGGTGACATACTAGGATGATAATTTCAACCTATCCTTTAAAGTATTTGATGTTCCTCTTAAAATTACCAGCCGCTAATCTAGAAATTTTGGAGGTGGTATCTTCTAAGTGAAGCAAATAAATCATTTTTAATAACCTTTCTAAGCGAATATCGCCATTTATCATTTCACTAATTTTTTAGTCTAGTTATTTCTAAAAAATGATTCTATGAGGTTGTTCAGAAAAGTAATACAACAAACTCTAATTTTACAGCGAACATTAAATAATTATCAAAAATTTCGTAAGTATTTTTCTGGGTGTTGTATGGGTACTACTTTACAAATTGTCTGTGGATGGTCATCAGCCTAGCTGCCAAACTTTCTGTACCTTTCAGAATTCCTCCCACGTAATTGAAGAAACAAGCTTCAATAATGCCTATGAATGATTCAATTCAATTCAATTTTATTCCGCCAAAGACTAAAGAAATTAGTATAGGCACCGTCAGTAATACATAATAATATCATTAATACAAGTTCAAAAACAAACATTAAGAAAATATACATAAAGACATACTAAAAATTACGAATGGAGATAAGCATCGATGCTGTAATACATTTTTTCCTGCAAGAAGGATATACACTTCTTTTTGAAAGATGCACTGGATGCCACATTCTTGATGTGCTCAGGTAGTTTGTTATATAGTACAAGTCCCATGCGTAGAGGTCCCAGCATAGTGGATTTCGTACGCATGTAAGGCACATGTAAATCATTGGCTTTCCGAGTGCCATGGCTGTGTATTTCAGCATTAGTCCTGTGTTGCTGAAGATTAGCTTTGGTATACGTGACGGAGGAAAGAAGATAAATGCAGGGAAGGGGTAAAATTCTTAGATATTTGAAAAGCGGAAGACTAGGGGCATCGAGCCTAGTATTCATTAGCAGTCTAATGAACTTCTTTTGAAGTTTGAAGATTTTGATTGCTTGGGGACAGGATCCCCAAAACATTACACTATACATGATATTGGCGTAAAATAAGCCGTAATATAAGGATAGCAAGACGTCAGTGGAGACAGTGAAGCGGATGGTACGTATGAGGAAGCATAGCGGATTCAGTTTTTTCAACAACATCTCAATGTGCAGATCCCAATAGAGATTGAAGTGAATACGAACACCTAGCAATTGACAATCATCTACCTGAGGTAGTGTGTGACCATCCATGGGAATATTTAGTATGTGAGGTATTTTATTTTTATGCGTGAAATTAATAACTTGTGATTTGCCTGGGTTCATGACAAGAAAATTATTTAAGGACCAAGAGTGAATTTTTTCTGTCACAAGATTGCATCTTTCAACCAGTTGTTCAGGACTGCAGGAAGAAACAACAACATTGGTGTCATCAGCATAGATAATGGGAGTGCTGCCCTGAACACTGTTAATATGATCAGGAAGGTCATTAATGTAAATTAAAAAAAGGGTAGGGCCGAGGACAGAGCCTTGAGGAACACCTTTATCAATATTATTCGAGGAAGATGTATACTTAATACCATCTTTGTATATCATTACTCTCTGTACTCTGTCATTGAGATAGGACATCAACCAGGTCTTAGGAAGTCCTCTGATACCAAATCTGTCAAGTTTTTTGGATAAAAGATTATGATTAACGTAGTCAAAAGCTTTTGTAAAATCAAAAAGAAGAGCACACGTACTATGGTTTTTATCCAGGACCGAGTTTAAATGGTTGATAGTCTCAAATATAGCAGATTTGGTAGATTTATTCTTGCGAAAGCCATGTTGGTGAGGTGACAAAATTCTTGAAGTTTCTAGAAAAGAAATCAAGCGACTATGATAAGCC
Organism: Ladona fulva; assembly: GCA_000376725.2. Classification (NCBI taxonomy): domain Eukaryota; kingdom Metazoa; phylum Arthropoda; class Insecta; order Odonata; family Libellulidae; genus Ladona; species Ladona fulva. The sequence goes on from KZ308446.1 coordinate 1,351,996, forward strand.
TTCTCAAAGATTTTAGCAAACTGTGTTTGAATAGCAATTGGTCTGTAAGAGTTAAGGTCAACAGGATCACCCTTCCTTTTATATAAAGGGATCACTTTTGAAACTTTGAGAACTGAGGGAAAAATACCCTCTTGAAAAGATGCATTTAAAAGGTATAATAGGGGAAATTTAATAAATTCAAAGGAGATTTGAATAATAAAATTGGGAATATCGTCAATACCAGCGCTAAATCTAGAGCCACAGTTGGTAACAATGTTTTTAAGTTCATTTTCCAAGCAAGGAGAGAGATAAAGCGAAGAAGTTGAGTAAGAGATGTGTAATTGATCAAGAGGAACATTAGGTTTGTCACAAGAGGGCAGATTAGAGAAATGGTTGTTGAAATCAGAGGCCAGGGTGAGAGGATCCATAAAGTCAAAAGAGGGAGGTCTATCCCTGCGTTTGGATTCATTTATAATTTTCCAAATTTCACGTGATTTATTATGGCAATTCAATAGTCTGTCATTATTATATGTCCTCTTTGCACTATTTAGCATTGAACGATATTGAGTTTTGAGGGCTTTGTATTCAGCCTGAAGTTCCTTATTAGTTTTACATAAAGTGAAAAGGTCTCTCATGTAAGTAGAAAAAGCACGAATTTCGTTAGTAATCCATTGTTTTTTAGGGTTCTTTTTAGCAGATTTTGCAACTTGAGGGAAGGCAACATTAAAATAGTAAAGAAACTTGATCTATGCGCGATTAAAGAAAAGTTTTCGTCGTAATCATAAACACTTAAATTCGATTCACATGCCTTATGTAGAGGCGAAATTTTTCTAATTCCCTTAGGTTGTGACCCCTTTATGAGTGAGCAGAATTCTTCGCGCGATTGGGAGGCATCGTTACCCCACGATGTTGCAAGGATACCGATCGTGGGTCTCCGGCCAAGATTAATTTTGAGAAGAGTATTTAAATTTGAACTGCAACTCGAGCTGAAGATCCTTCAACAGCTAAATGAGGGTGGCGTTAGTAGTTAGAGGTAGGCATTTCTAAACAAGGGTAGAAATTGCGACCTCTTGTATCTTTATTATTTTGTAATAATAAAGATAATAATAAAGATAATAATAATAAAATAATAATAATTCCGTAAACTCGGAAATGGCTTTAAGTGGAAATAAAATGAAAAATATTCCCTTATCATTCTCTTAGGAAAACAATCATTTTCTCCCAGCTGCGATATTGGACACTTTGAATGTATGTAATACGTGTGGTCCTGACCTACAGTCACACGAACCATTCCGCAGAATTTGAGACGGAATATGACATCTGTTTATTTAATTTTAAAATTTTTACTCTTGCATAGCTCGAGAAACCCTTATTGACCAAGTTGCAAACCAATAAAAACTTCTGCTGCTAAGTTTTTCTTTTTTTAAACTTCACTATGTTTGCAATATAATATTTCCTGCAGTAGAATAATTCCAGAAGCCGTTTATGTAGTTAAAATTCCGGTGAATATGTGGAAAAGTGGTAAAAGGCTGTATTTAATATTATTGCAAATTTATACAATATCGTTAACAATATTTACGCCCGTTGGGCAGAAAATATTAGATTTTTCCGTAAGTGAGACCATCAGCATTCAATCTCTAGTACGGAAGGTATTGCGAACGTTTTCCTTCAGGAGATTATTAATCTGGGTGAGCGCATTATTTTCGCAAATTCAGAAAATTTCGTGCAGATTAGCAAAAACGATTATTATTAAATTTTCCATACATTGTATTTTGATTCGGTTTCACCAAATTAAAAATACTGTTTTTATTGTTATTACATGATACTGATGCATGAATGCAGATGATGTTTGATGTAAAATAATTCATTGTAAACATTCATATATCAAATGCATAAAATACGACATCTTTATTTTCCCATAATAGATCATTTCTCAACAATCCAAGAATTAAGTTAATCACAATCTCGTAATCCCGAATTTGAATAGTACCTCCGGGATTGTAATTCCTAGGTGGGACTGCAATCTCGCTGAAGACGTCACTGCAGACACCCTCCTACAAGCAAGTCGTGGTCCTAGAAGAAATACCAAACGCTGCTAAGAGAAGGTAAATAAAAACCCTTTAATTAAAGCGGTAAATTATACAGCAATTTTCCTAATTTTGATAGGATCAATAAAAGAAATGGCGAAGGAAGACGAAGATATCCTTGGTGATCGGTTATTTTTATTTTAAAAATTGGAGATTAGAGGGAAGTTTTAGGACTATTAGGATCGTTATAATACTCAATTCTTAAAATCATATCAGAAAACTCAATACCAACAATTCGTTAGAATTATTTACAAGAGAGAAACTTTACAACTGCTATACATGTTGTCCTCAAAGCAACTAAACTCTAAGCAATTTACTAGTCAGAAAGAGAAATATTTGGTAGTTTTCTGATAAAGATAATAATTTAGGACAGCAGTATGAAAATTTATGGTTTTCGTCCACTAAGTATTTCGTTTCACGCGTTGGCATTTCTTCAAGGTAAAAGATAATATTCAGTATGATTCATGAATAAATAATTCCGTTAAACGCAATGATAAATATTTCGCTAAAAACAGTGTAATGAGCGAAAACGGTACCAATAACACAGATACACTTTTAATTTGCCAACGGAGAAAGACTCCAGCGATCAACGTAGCCAAGTTGCTCGACCAGTGGAAATCGAAAACATATCCTCTTGGGGAAATATTTCGAGGGTAACAACGTAACCAATACCTTTCCACTTGGGCAAGGGTCGCTCCCCATTTGATTTGAGTACACAGCAAAGTCACTTATCCGGATTTCCTTGCTAGCTCGTGCTTCGTAAACTTCTACCCCCTCTTACCTTTTCTTCCTCACTGCAAACCACTTACAAGTTGTAGTACCAACAAAAAATTGTAAATAAGAGGTTTCCGATAGAGTAGCAATCAAGTTCGCCCATAGATTTAAAAGTTACTATTTAACAATATAATGAAGTATCCTATTACCCAGATTTTATTTCGTGATGAAAAATAAATATTATTATTTAATTTATAGACTGAAGATAAGAAGGTACGAAGTATGCGGTTTATCTAAATAAATTTGTATATTGCGGTCATAAAAAATATTTCGTTTTAAGTCGACAGTAAATTCAAGATTTCTCCCTCGTCGAGAGCAATGGGGGCAGTTCGTGTGGGAGAGGCACCTCATCCTAAAAATATTATTTGAGCCTCCCATAAAAACGCGACCGTCTTCGTATTACGTAAGGTTTTTGCTTATATTTTTCTCAGAAAAATATAGATGCAATTCAGAGAGTAAGAAAATATAGAGTCCATTCAAAGCTCTATATTTTTCTCAGAAAATGTAGAGCTTTGAATGGAATACAGGTTGCAATTCGAACGTGATTCCAGCCGTACAATCGACAAGCAACCTTGTCACGTGGTGATGTAAGGTCGAAGTTTGGGCTTCAAAATTTCAGTTTGTACCTTGCATTAGCTGGAAACAATCGGCGCGGGTTCTATGTCCTTGGCATAACTTAGTTGATTATCTTACTTGAAAAACCGCATAACGTTACTGCCTGAGTACGAAAGTAATCGATTGCAAATGTGAGCTCGGTTAAAAGCAAGGAATGATTAGGTACTTAATTCATCAAGGATGGAATTACGGCCATCCTCCTCTTTCGGCTTCCCTTCTCGCTTCTGCTGGTGCTGTTGTTGACACAGTAAGAAGAATGGTTCCGACTAGCAAGGTAAGCCATCTATTAAATATTTTGTCTCGTAACGAAATCAAGGTATTCGCGAGAAAGTGGAATAAAAGATGTATTCGGTGAATTTAATTTAAATGACTGTAAATTAAAACGGGCAAAATATAACTCATCTGAATTAGCGATTATTTGGAAGTATACATGAGGCTTCCCGTACGGAAAGGTCGAAAAAGAAATTTCCGAACGGTTGCAAAAGGCTACGATTTACTTGGAACATTTTCTTGGCATAAACCTCAAAACAGGGATAACCTTAACGATAGGACCTGAGTAAAATATTATCATATCGTTAACTGCTGCGTTTATGAGAGGAAGTAACTAAACCGAAGGGGATTATTTATATATAGCTTCCATTCACAGCAAGTCATGCGTAATATATTATGAACCGTTATTTTTCATATTTTCCTGCCCACATATCTTAATGAATGGAGCATTGTTCATTAGGCTTTAATAGGGTGGAGGAACATTTATCCTCCATATACTTTCGTCTTAGTCTTTCTCATAGTTGTTGTCTGAGACGGTTCAAGCTCCAGAAGGAAAGTTGGCAAGATATCTATCGGCCACCTATAATAAGAATCGAAAATATCGAAATGAAAAAAGGAAGAAATAGTTTTACAATCTAGACAATACTGTGAGATTTTTTAGTAATGGTAGTTTCCGAAGAAAAAATGATTGGAGGGAAATAATTTTGGTTGATTGGTGATAGGCCGACCTGAAGACCAACCACCTGTGGCTTTTGCCTACGTTACCCACGCAGAGCCGTCGCAGTCTGTAGTTTAAGAAAGTTACTGAGGTACGAGTGATGCTGAATGATGGCATTCATTCTGGTCATCATATTCGTCATAAAATGCTATGAAAAGTGCTAAGCGTAGGGTCATAATGCTTATACTTAAATCGACTCTTTCCTCTTATAGGATTCTGGTTGAGTCATGGAAGCGACTCCAAACTACCCCTTTCTTCACCTTGCGTAGTCGCCTCATTCCCTTTCCAACGTTTTAATTAGCTATCAATGAAAGGGTTGAGAATCCAAACAATCTTGGAGCTTAGTTTGTCTCTCAGATGTTTCACATACTCATGAAGCCTGTTTTTGGAATAAAAAGGGAAAAATTGCCAAGAATTGAATACATAAATATCATATCAAATAATTTAATACAAAAAATTATTTAATCTAATCTAAGATTAGGTAGAATGGATGACGTGTTTTTCGAATTTAAGCAACTTTTAACTGCGAGGCGTTTTAAAGATCTTTTACAATTAAAAACTTATATGTTATGCCTTAATTTAAATGGTAAATCGACACCCGCGGGGCCCTGTTAGCACGGGGCCCGGTGCCGTCGCACCACTTGCCACCCCCAAAGGCCATACTTCACTGACGGCATGCAGCGACTTACATTTATAACTCTCTCTGTTGGGTTTCAAGACGACACCATAGTATATAGAGTAGATTAGGTAAAGATGCTCCTCTAATAACTAACATTCAGTTATCGAGGCAAAATCAAAACGGGAAGTAGCTCAAAATATTATCTGGGTTTCCTGTATATTTCTTACGGAGTAAAAGTTAACGTGCCTTGGCATCGAACCAAGGATCAATTATGAACTATACCCATTAATCCTATTCATTTTCCGAATTTTAGGTATTTGGCTTTTCGGAAAGTTTCAAGATTCCAGTTTCAAGAAAAATATTCACATATTAAGGGAATGGAGGCAAATAAGAAATACAGAAAAACATTTAGTTATAAGTGTACCTTTCAAGATCTCAACTGCAATTTCTCCTGCAATATCATCAATAGCAGGTACATCACAAATTTCACTCCTTATAATGATGAGTGCCAAGTTGTTTAGCCCTCTTGGCCTATCAATTAATGCAAACGTTTCTTGAACAATTTAAAATTCGAGAATGATCGTTCCGCAGCAGCAAAGTCTCAATTCAACTCGCAAAGCTCATTGCAAATTAGGAAAGAATTCTATTAAGTCTATAGTAAATATATATTTTAAAATCTTAAGATGATTTATGCTTGGTGCCAGAAAGTCCTTTTTGTTTCCAATTCTACGATTATATCCAGTGCACTAACATTTCTTTTTCATCTTGATTTATCCATAAATCTTTTCTCTAAGTGTTTGCAAATATTAAATATCAAATCATAATCTCTCCTTGATAAGTCATGTGTATCACACAGAAAACAACAAATATTAATAATGGTTNCTGTCCGACCACCGAAGCGTTCGGATGCACTAATCCCTTTCTCTTTCAGAGCTAACCCATTCACCCCCAACAGGTAACCCAAACCGCGAGGATGGCCAAGGCAAGGGCACGCAAGGTGGACGACGAGGCCGCATCTATAGTCTCGAAAGTGGAGGAGTTGCTGTCTCCTAAAATATCGCTTGCCATTAAAGAGCAGTTGAAGAAAACAGAGGCCCCAAAAGACGAGAGGAACACGGATGATGTCCTGGCGAAGGTGATGGCCTCCATCAAAGAAGACATCAAATCGACTGTGATGGAGTTAAGGCGGCTCCGGACGCAAGTGGAGGAGCAGGAAAAGCGTTGGATGCTTTAGAGCAGTACAGCCGCCGGAACTGCCTCCTTATTCACGGGCTCCCGGAGTGCGAAGGGGAAGTTGCTGTGAATAATGTGTTAAGTTTCTTTGATACAAAGATTGGGATCAAACTTCCATTATATTCCATTGATAGGGCTCATCGTCTCGGGCGTAGGAACCGCGACCACAAACGACCCAGGCCCGTCATAGTTAAATTTGTGTCTTACGCCGACCGGGACATGGTGTGGAAAAGCAAGAAGCGGTTGCGGGGCAGTGGATTCCTCATCACCGAGTCCCTCACCAGTTACAGAAAAAGAGTTCTCGATGAAGCCAAACGCATGTTTGATAGAGAGAACGTCTGGATCTCGGACGGAAGAATCATGGTTCTAGGATCCGACGGCACCAAACACAAGTCCAACACACTTCAAGACCTTCAAGTACTACAGCAAATCCTCCCAGCAGCATGTGCACAACCAGAAACTGTCACCGTGGCTAACGGATAAGTCTTGAGCTCTGAAAGCTATTACAAAATCCACTACTTCGGCCTCAACTTTTTGGTAGCTATTCATGATGAAAAGAATAAGAAACACTTTTACACGTTACCACAGTTACGTCGTTTCATTAAATTTATCCTGTGGTAACGTGTAAAAGTGTTTCTTATTCTTTTCATCTGAAAGCTATTTTTTTTTCTTCTCCTTTCTCTCTCTCTCCCTCTCTTTAAACCTTATTCCTTAAACCTTAATTCCATCGCTCTTAGTATTCCCTCCCTCTCATGTTTTANGGATGACGTGTTTTTCGAATTTAAGCAACTTTTAACTGCGAGGCGTTTTAAAGATCTTTTACAATTAAAAACTTATATGTTATGCCTTAATTTAAATGGTAAATCGACACCCGCGGGGCCCTGTTAGCGCGGGGCCCGGTGCCGTCGCACCACTTGCCACCCCCAAAGGCCGGTCCTGATGTTATGTGTTGATAGCGTTGTTGATCAGCATTTCCCATTCTGATGTTCTTTCTAAACGTTACTCTATGTTATGTAATCACAGATACTTGTATGTACATTATGAGAGAATAGGTCCGCAGAGGTTTATTTATATCTCTCTATCAGATTTACCTGCAAAATATGACTATTTGCGTACTTTGAAATTCGTATATGAAGTTACATACAGGCTCATAGAATCGTATTATCAGAAGCATTGTCGCTGACGTTAAGGATGAATTTATTATCAATCTTTATTCCATTGTATGGCATAAGTTATTTCTTCTTATGGATTATTGATTAAAATGATATGGAGTGTGGTCATATTTTTTCTTAGTAGTAACTCTAGTATCTATGAAACATCATCTACATTGTCATTGTTTTTCCAGTTGTACGTACTGCGAGCCCAAAACCAAATCACGTGATGCAAAGGAGGGCGCAGTATTCACTGTTCTCTTGTCTGCTTGAATTCAATAATTTCTATATTATTATATTATAATTTATCAATATTTCGTAACTAGTTCTCGTCTGTTGCCAGAAGTGCCTCGCTGTATGCTGCACAGCTCAATTGTATCTCTTCAAATGACACAGCGCGTTTTTCAATCCGAATTACGTCAAACAAAACTTGTCTAACGTCGACTTTTCCTAAAACCGCTAGTTGCTTCTTCATGATTATGGATGATTAATGGTCGGAGATATTCGAACCCAAGATTTACCTATATGTAAAAAGCATGATATGGACTGTTTAACTGAGATATCCGATACGCTGTTATTAAGATTCTTTCGTAATTATGAAAAAGTTTCTCCATATTTTTCGGGTATTCGCCCCGTAGAATTTTTAGACGCAATATCAACGAGCGCAATTTCCGAGAGGCATCCAAAAAGCTTTACAAGGAAGTAATCACTAAAATAGGTAGTTACTTTTGGTGGTTCTTTCCATTTCATCAGAAAAGCCAATAGGGCAGACTAGTTAAGGTGTTAATACTCCACCTGTCATACGCCACGGGGTATAAAAATAAATATATATATAAATCATCTTTAGCCGGCGTGTCTTCAGATCGATTCATTTTCCCTATCGGTTCTTTCGCATTGTTTCTGGTTTCATCTACTAAATATGTACTTTCCTTTCTAATCGGAAACGTGTCCTCAGTGCTTCGAGCTTCCATTTGTTTCCGTAATCAGGAAAGGAATGCGTACCAAACTTTCCAAAGGTCATTAGTAATTCTATCTCGACCTGTTATATTCAGTGTTGAGGCATTCTCAACTGAAGTAGTTAGCGGTTCGTGCTACTTTAACCTTCAAGTCTTTTCCCGAAGTTCGAGGACTCGAGCCTTACAATAAAATTTTCTATAGAGTCCACATCACTAATAGAGAATAGGAAAGGAACATTTCAATACTGTTTAATATCAGTTCATTTTTTTCTCCGATACACAATACGTCCTTTATTTATGACGATTCACAATAAATAAGTGCAGCCCATATATTTCTAATGGTGTCTTCAAAAGAAAAGGTTCCCCACCCGAGGTTTAGCAATCAATGAGAGGTGAGAAAACTTCCAAGACAAGACTTCTTAGAACTTCTCATTTGTAATTTCCCTTTCGTTGGCTTTAGACTAATCCATCGTCCTCTCTTTTATCCCTGAGCTGGTTTCATTCCAGTTGCATTTGCGCTTTAGCTATTAAACAATATACAATGTTATGTACACTTCTTCTATGAGGGCACACATTTTCTGATTCACAGTCAGTCGATGTTTTTGTAAAGAAGAGATTAATGGCAAATATTCGTAAGCCTACAACTGCAAACGTGAGTAATCCAATCACGTAAAGTAATGAAATGTTGGTGCTATCAATCACTGGCTGTTAATATCACGTTTAAGTCACCTGGATTAAGCATATAATAAGTAAAAATGACTACCCAGAAAGCTACCGTAAGGAATTACGTCTTAAAATCTTCTGAAAATATAAAGAATAACTTTAAAAGTTTAAATCAAATTAAGCCAAAAAAATTAAAGCAATTAAATTGCAACTTTTAATGATTAGATAGTAGGCCTCTAACGAAATGTACAGAACTTACATAAGAATTGCATATAATAGGTATGATATTTTCCGTATATCTTAATTTCATCTTATAAATAAAGCAGGAAGTTTGTATGTGAGTGCGTTTGGCTCAAACTCGAGAACCAAAAGATTTTATGTGCATTCCATTCGCAGATAAGAGGACACCTTTTCTTATCTGTATATGTAAATTGTTCTTGTTTTGCCTTTCAGATCTCTTTAAACTGCCTTCTCCTTAAATTTAGCTAACTATCTGTAGGTTTAGCAGGTTTTTCACAACCCCCTTCTTGGGGGCGTTTTCCTGATGTGGTGTATTCTTTTTTCCTAAGCGCAAACTTAGGTTTTTAAACCCACTAAGTAGTTTTCTTCCGTACTCTTTTTTTAATGCTGTCTCTTTCTTTCATGCTCTGTAGATGTAGATGTTAGATGTAAGAAGAGACTGTCTAGTCTCAATCTCGCCCTAATAAAGACGTTTTATTATTATTATCTGATTGTTAAAGGTTAGTGCCCAGACGAATCAGTGTTACAATAAGTTCACTTATATCGTTTGCAGATTTTATTTCTTTTGCAATATTAAATTAAAAAGAATAATCGTACGAAGTCGAGACAAGTACCGAAAGAAGAGAAATTCAGTATCATTTCTTATTTTGGCAAAGAAATACTATTTTCAACCCATAATTAGGTAGTAATTGTGTGAAATTTAAAGTAAACAACTTGTCCTCCTGACAACCTAGCCAATTGTTGTATCTGAGATTTTGCTTTTTTATGATATTTAGGCTTATCTGAAAGTAAGTGTAAGAATGAAGTAGAGACAATGATAGAACTTAACGTTTCCGATGACTTATCGCCGAGTCAAAGACATGATCAATTAGATGTGTGTCTTAATTAGATCGATTTGGCATATTGCAAGGGTTCTAAGTTCTATTAAGCTATTTGTTACTTTGTCACTATCTAGGAGATGAGACAAAGAAAAGGGAATTTAACTGAGAGATTTACGCGACAGCGCATATATTACTTTAATAAATATGTTGGATGCTTCTCGCTTTTCCGCGACATGCAAAAGGTGATAAGTGGTGGTTATTCAATCATTTTTCCAATGATGCGCAACCATCTCCCAATCAATCACCTTCTAGCAATAAGTAAAAGCCGCATTTACTAGAAACTGCTAGAGAAAAGTAGCTTGGACTCCATGCTAGTCTCCCAATCAATATCCATTCTACTAAGTTATTCGCCATCTTTATTGAATCTGGCAGCATTTCACTGTTAAATTTTCAGAAAATCATCCCAATGTCATATCTCATTTCTTTATTATTAACCTTTAACAGGAATATTCTCCTCAGATACGGAAATTGTAGTCACCACCGGTACGAGAGGAGAGGCCGGGGATGAATCATCATAAGGAGCAATACTACGCGAATGGATTGCCCCAGCGAAAGGTAGAGTAATACTTTCATTTAACTTTTTCCCCCTTAGCTCTTGTGAGAGCGAAATACAATATCTTTTGTCATTAGTACTAATACGTAGTTGCGAAATACTGCTGTCAAAATAAGATGAGTTTATCCTGTTTTTTTGTATGAGCAAAAAAGATAAATTAAGAGAGCCAAACAGTTTATAGTACGATGAATGAATAGGCGTGTGGTTAGAATACCCACCGGAAAGTGTTCATTGGGTTTTAGAGCTTTTAGAGTTTTAGAGCTCACATCTATGTGAAATGTAAAACGCCTTCCTTCATTACTTTTCATTTTGGACAGTTAGTAATTTTGGGATGATGTCTCGTCAGGGGCACGGATGTAATTGAATGTTGAATTTAAAAATTCGGTCAGGTCGGTTAATTCGTAAAGATTATTTCTTCCCTTACAGGATATTATCTCGCTTTCAAGTTATGCGAATTATGGTATTGAAGATATGGTAAAATTTAGGCAGAATTTAAAGGTTTAATAATATTGAACGATACGGCTTTTAAAGGAACAATAAATTTGTATCATTATAGTTCGCTACTTGCTGTCGTGATTTTCTGGATGTCAAGAATTGTATACCTACCAGTTCATTAAAGAAAAATTTCGGTGAAAGTGGTTTCGCGTGAAATTTACATTACATTACATACAGATGCAACGAACTGATATAATAATAAATATCTAGTTTCGATAACGAGCGATAACGCTTCGGTTGTCTATGTGGAGTAGCGAGTGCATATGGCGTTAGTAGGGCAGGAATTCATGTCTGTTAAAATGCTACTAATATAACTTTAAACTGGCTACCAAATCAATATGACGGAACACTTCCTGTGGAAATCATTCCTTCCTAAATCGTTTTAACAAGCGCATAAATTTCAGCAAGCTTTCGCATACATATTTTTAACTTTGAATCTTTCGTTTCACTTTCAAGTATTACATTTTCCGCAAATTTTACCTCTAGCTAATGTTATATATCGATGATTAGCAGTAATTTAATATGAGGTATGATTTAAATTACTTTTTCGAAATCGTAAAAATACTGTGTATTGCCTATTTATATATTTTGCCTCATCATTTGCGCTGGCCGATTAATTCAGAGATTCCAAAATGTCTAAATAATTCCATTCAGCATTTCCCTTTTCAGAACGTTGCACTGCTGGGCACAACCTGTGAAAATGATTTTTAAAATGCAGGCAACTCACTCACAATGTCATATAATTTATGTAGGTGAGTAGTAAGTGAGTATGTAATGTCACAATTATATGGCATTGTGAGTGAGTTGCCTGGATTCTAAAATATTTTTCGCTGAGCTGGGAGCCCAGCAGTGCAATTTTTTGACAGTGGAAAAAATGTAACGACTTGAAATTGAAATTTTTGCAGCCAAAAAAGTAATACGAATCATAGGAGAAAAATAAATGATTTGGCCGCCCGCCAAGCGGGTTCGAGGGCTGGTGTGCGAGTCTTTTGCACCCGCAACACTAAAGTACGGGCTCGAATCCGTTAATTCCGAAGTTAGGATGAAGAAAAAGCTTCCGGTGGGGTTGGCGGCCCTCTAATCCCGGAAGCGCCCGCGACCGGATTCGAACCCGAGACAGTTAGCGTCGCACCTAGGTGCTGTGACCCACTACGCCAGCCTGTCGAACGGTTTTCAGAGGAAAAGATATCGTAGTCTTTCTTACCTCGGCCTTGGCGCGGGACGTTCGGTTCGGTCGGCGAAACTCGTACATGACATCATATGCAAACAGTATGGCAACGTTCTCTAAGGCGTTCTCAAGTTCTATCATATCAAGATATCACAGTCCCAATTCGATGCGAGGAATTTGTTCATATTATTAGCCTGATTTACCACTTTACCATAGAGTAATCTAGATATATAACTCGATGATTTTACGAATACTTGGTTTGCTAATGTATCGCAGTAGAATTCTTGGAGGATTGATTAGTAGTCGAAGAAAAGCTTAGAAAATAGATTTACAGAACGAAAAATATCTCCTAAAGTCTTCCAGAGATTTCTCTTATTCCCCTCCCGCACTGATAAATATCTTGATTTTTTGTCACCTCCTTGTTTATGGCATTGCAACATATAAACTATAAAACATTNCTCCATGGAGCGCTCCCGTTGTATTAGTGGGGAAGAAAGGGGAGGATGGGGGAGACAAAGACGAGGTTTTGCACCGATTTTCGAAGACTGAATTCGGTGACGAAGAGGGATGTTTACCCTCTTCCCAATATTCAGGAGACGCTGGACCAACTTGGCAACGCCCGGTATTTCACCACCCTAGATTTGGAAAGCGGATATTGGCAAATTGAAGTGGAACCGAAGGATCAAGAGAAGACGACATTACTCCCCGAGGCCTTTTGAGAGGACTTCTAAGGACATAGTCGGGCCGCTTCCGACAACAAATAATGGGAACCGGTATATTTTAACGTTTCAGGACGCATTTTCAAAATACCCCGAGGCAATCCCCTTACCCGACCAGAAGGCGGACACAGTGACACGTGTGTTCGTTGAACATATCATCACACGTCATGGGGCGCCCCGGCAACTCCTCACCGACAGAGGGGCGAACTTCCTCTCCAGAGTTATGAGAGAGAGAGTTGCGAGTATCTAGGGATCAAGAAGCTGCAAACCACTGCATACCATCCCGCATGCAATGGTTTGGTGGAGAGGAGCCACCCCACTTTGATGAGATATCATCTCCCACTTTGTGCGGGATGATCAGAGAGACTGGGACACCTGGGTGCCTTACGCCCTCCTGGCGTACCGGAGCACCACCCACAGCTCCACCGGCGAGACCCCCTACTTCCTCCTTCATGGACGATACATCGAGCTTCCTTTCGACGACATCCTCACCCCTCGAAGACTAGATTATAGTGTGGGTGATAATTATGCCGCCGAACTTCGGGCGCGGCTCAACGTCGCGTTCGAGAGGGTGCAGTCGCGGCTAAATGTCAGTGCGGAGAGGAAAGCGCGGCAGTACAAATAGGGGAGTCGCGATGTCTCCTTCCAGCTGGGAGAAAAGGTTTATTTATATGATCTCATACCACGTCCGGGGGTGAGCAGAAAGTTCGCAAAGAGATGGAAGGGTCCTTATCGGATCATGGGAAGGAGAGGGGAGGTTTCTTTCAGATTCAGCACCTCTTCAACGCAAGGGATCGGCAGTGGGTGCATGCAAATAGAATGAAACCCTATCGAGGACCATCGGCGCCTGAGAGAGAGGAAGGACCCACCCGGCGCCCCGCTGCGAGGGACAACGCCAGGCTTGGAGCTCCTCAGCCCCTTCCCTCTTACATNAAATCTACTTTTTTCGTAAGTTTTTCAGCGCGATTTATTTGTCACAATTGGTAATTTTGGCTCTCGTTCATAAATAATATTATCCTCTTATCGTTGATTCTATATAGACATAAATTCCCATTGGGAATTTATGGAATTTTAGGAAGCTTCCTAAGTGTATTTATTAGTGATGACCAAAATTTTAACCGATGGCGATACAGTTTCCGGAGAGAACAAAAATATTCAATTGATGGTTTTTGAAATCGGAGATGAGCTTATAAATTCTCTGATTCCGATACCCAAATAGCTTATTATTTTCGATTGAATTCTGCAAAAGAAATAAAGACTGCATGTGATTGAAATGAACTTTAATTGATTTGGTCGAACCAAGGACATTTTTGTAAAAATGAGGATTAATTTAATTGATGGGACGATACCAAAATTTTATTTCTGATACAATTTCTGATACTGCTCCAAACTCTGGATTCCGATGCGATTTCTCATTCTTATTTCGATTTCTGCGATGAGTAAATTCATTAATTTTAGTTAGTGTTGCCACGTCCTTCATTAAATTCAGAACAAAAATTGGAGTTAATTTTATATTTATATAATTTAAATTGAAATTTTATGGTGGTATTAGCAATATTTGAAAATAGACGAAAAAAAACTTTTGGAACGGAAAGGAAGAAGAAATTGTAGACAATGCGATGCGAGAATTGCGTAGAAACTCCAAGATAACATTATTTACGCGATAATAAGTAAAATAAATTCACATTAAAGACAATATATTATTAAGATCTATAGATTTTCATTTCTCCATTTCATTCTCCTCTCTCTATGACCAATTCATTTTACCTTTTCGCAGACATTTCCATGTGAAGGTTAACAGGAAGACTTTGTAGCTTTCATTTTCCTTGGGCTATGAAAAATTGAGCGTAAATTATTAATAAAGGTGTTTTTAACTACGGTATGAAAGTCGTCACAGTTTCACAACTCATTTCTTTATTCTTAATCCTTAACAGGAATACTCTGCCGATAAACAGAAGCTGTGGTCACTATTGGAACTGAGGATGAATTATCGCCGTAAAGAGCGATACAGTGCATATGGATTACCCCAGCGAAAGGTAGATGAGCATTTTTAATTGAATTCTTCTCCGCTGACCTATTGTGAGAGCACGTGCTGCCTCTTTTGCCGTTATTGCAAGAAATTAGCTGTGAAAAACCATTTGAAATAAGAAAAGTTTAGCTCTTTTATTAACCTAAAGATAAATCTCGAGATATATGCGGTTTGTTTTACAATGAGTAGGAGAGGTGCTGAGGCTTAAGCAAGCAAGCGATTATTTTTTACCGGACAATGAGTCATGTTGGGATTATTGCTTTCGTCGAGGGAAGGGATAAAACTGGTTAACCATATATATATATAATCATAACGTGGATGGTTTTGGAAAGTTCTGCTGGTTTTCTATGCTACGAATTTTATGATTTTCTGCACTATCTAGTGCACGATATGTGAAGTGAAGTTTTTTTAATTTTGAAAACCCGTATAGGATAATTATTTATTGATACTACCTACTCAGATATTCCTACTCCTCAAACCGATTCAGAAGTTAGTATAATTTCGAAATCGTTTTAATTTTCGCTCCTTTTGTTCTCCTTCCCATGAATTATACGGTAACCTCAAATCGAAACATGAGGTTCAATGATGAAGTAAATGTGATTAAGATAGTTACATTTCATCATTGTCGGGGTGATATATAAGAGAGGAAAAGATACGAAATTTTGCCTCGTCATTTGCGCTGGTCGATTAATTCAGTTATTCCATACTTGCACAATTTCAGTAATTCCTTTATTTGAAATGTTTGCAAATAACCATTAATGATTTTTTTTCTGTGGTTATTAATTGTTATTAATTAACCTAAAATAAATCATAATGTTATTTTCAGTAGTAGTCGCATGCGATCCTGTCTGCTAAGCCCACGTACATGTCGCGTTTGTTCTATATGCTGATTTATTTAGGTTTGGCAATAAACTCTGAAATGAACTCAATTAAATGGAAAATAAATAATAACAATCAGAAAATTCTTAAGAGAGAAATTTATAGAAACATTTCATTAAACAAGAGATTTGTACAAGATTGTAACAGCATTTATAGGAATTACATCTTTGGATTTGGAAGACATTAATGCACATTTAATGAAAGTTATACACATTACAAAGAGCTCTTATAATCATAGAGGTGGGCTTGTTACCATCATACCATAGTTTTAGGCAGCAACATTACTCCTTGTTGCTCGAAGTCCATTTTGCAAACCATTCTAGCATTGAAAAAAGAAAAACATCAATTATACATATAAAAATACCACCATAATTGTGAACTGCAGTGAACTAAGACAAAAATTATCCATATCCTCATTAGTTACAATTGGGCGTTGCGTAGTGATGGTAAGGCTGGCATTAGGGAGGGAGAAGCTACTGCAGATGCATCACCTCCCTTTACATCCTGCCCCTTCCACTAAGTCAAGGATATTTTCTAGACAAATAGCACAGGGGTAAACAATTGTTCACAGCATGGTGTTGATCATGCTCCTGAACTGCTCCTATTTTCACTCTCCTATTAGCCTGTTTCAGCTGCATCCTGTCTTTCACAACATCTTCTGTGATGCTCTCCCACCCAAATGATGGATAACTGCACCTTTAAAAAGAAAGGAAAATTAGAGAGGTGCACCTTCTACTTGAGAGCAAAACTGATAATTGATGTAAGAATGTTTGAGGTCTGACCTTGTGACCTCAATTAACACCATGAATTGCTTACCATGTACTATCATCAGAGTCTTCTCAAGAGCATGTTTATTACCCTGCTGACCCTTCCAATTGTAAGTTTCAGCAAGGGCGTTAGGATCATGTCAAGGATTGACTATTTACTAAGATAGCCAAATCTTTTCCTCCCACCTTACTCAAAAACATGATCTTTACAAATAAATGTTCACAAATTAAAGCAAAGCTAATGAGAAAGTTTTAGAGGTAAATGTAAGTAACTAAAAAGCTATATCACCAATCCTGTCCAAGCTGTCCTTAACTCCTCATTGTTTACTTTCTCCATAACATCACAAAATTCATCCCGATAATTTACTGGGATTGCAAAGGAAAAGGTTGCCGGTTGGTGTTGCTGATTAACTACATTGTGCAACCCCTCACTTAGTTGATCACACAACACTTGTTGCGTCGACTGCAAAGACACAAATTTTACAACCAATTATTCTTCTGTCTCTCCTCCATCCTCTCCAAGGAACTGGAAATTCTCCGAAGTTTAGATAATGCTGGAATCCACATGTATCAATTGACCTGAAAATAGAGTAAAATGACAATGAGATGTACTGATTATGCTGTCAATAGAAGACTATAGTCTGAAAAATAGTGAATAAATTTGAATATATTTTTTTAAGACTTAGGAACATATGAATAAAGTATGACATGTGAAAGCAATACATACTTGCTAGATCTCTATTCTCCTTTGGATATCTGTTAGCAACAGATTTGCCTGCATAAGATTCATCTGAAACAAAGCATTGGAAACATTTGCCATTAAAGACTTGAATAACAAATTAGTGATTATCATAATCTATGCATCTGCCAAAAATTACTTTCATCAGAGGAGAATGTTGGAGGTGTGGTAAAGACAGACATGGAATTGCACTCCCTTTGATTGGGAAGAAGCAACGTAACATATATATTTTTTCTTTTGGGGGGTCGTTTTCCCCTCCCACACTCCTCCTCCCATAGGAACTGGGTCTGTTCCTCCAGGTCTGACAAATCTGAGGAGTTCTGCAAAACCTCCCAGGCCTTTGTGCAGTAATCTGCAAATGAACTAGATGTGAATAACACAGCTGTGACACAAAATGTCTCATAAAGTATCATCGCTAATCATCACATTAATGGGTGCAGTCATGTTATTATCTCCTTGAATGAAACAGCAGAAGAGAAAAATTAAACTGATTAACTTACCAAAGGTTTCCTGGTACCTTCAGAATGTGCCATAACTCCCAGTCAGGCTGTGGCTGAGCACACTTACGTAGTTCTTGGATAGCCACCAACGAGATTTCCTCCCTTCCCACTCAAACAGCCAGGAAAGTGGCACCACAGAGACGAGGGCTTGCAGCTGCAGGCAAGGCTTTTAAATAAAAAGTTGAAAACTGAGTAGAGGATGATTGGTGATGTAGCAGCTGCAATAGGAAGAGGGAGAAGAGTACCACGGAGGAAAAGGATACCTTAATACAAAGATTGAGGAAGGAATTGGAAGAGGAAAAGGAAAGGGTCAAGAGACTGACGTTGGAGAATGAGGTACTTAAAAAACAGATAAGTACTAGTAAAGTAAATCTGACTAATCCTAATGCTACATTAAATTATGAATCTTATAAACATGTTCTGGTTTTAGGGGACTCAATGGTTAGGTTTAGTGGGAATGAATGTAAACATAAAGGGGCTGGGGTTGAATGTTTGCTGGGTATAAGGGCTGAACAATTGAGCAATAAAATTGAAACACAAGCCAGGGCTTGTGTTTTATTAATCCGAACAACTGGGTGGATCAGAGGGATTTGGGAAGAGATGGATTACACCTTAATCGAAGGGGAAGTTACAAATTAAGTAAATGTTTTGCAGATTCAGTGAGCCAATGTTTGGAGCAGGGAAACTAGAAGACAGGGCAAGAGATGACAAAACTAATGGTGGCTGCAGATTTGTTGCCCCAAGAAGGAGACGAAGTATGCTATCAATCCACTGAAACAGAACCTTCAGAAAGTGTAGAACTTAAGAAAGGCAATGAGGAATGTAAGGGTGACTGTAAAAGTGTTAACACCGACGGCAGTGAATTGTTTCACTGCCGTCACAAGCTGAAAACAGCTTGAGAATTCTTCAGGTAAATTGCAGAAGTCTCTATTATAAAAAGGAGTTACTTTCATCTCTATGTCGCGGCAGATGGCCGCTCCGGGCGGGAAGGCCCAAAAAGGGAACAAAGGGCCGCTGAGGGAAATTCCCGAGGGTCAGGGAACCCTTGGCTTGGGCGGGATTTCCCGAAAACGGGAAACCCAAGCTAACGGAACCGGCAAGGGATCTGGGAGAAACGGTGTCGCTTGGCAGTTGTGTGGAGGGCGAGGAGAGAGACGGTGCCGGAGCGTTTATTGCAATATTGTGATTGTTGAAGTAGCAATTCCTCCCACCATGTATTTTATATATCGTTTTTCTTTTGTTTTCATTGTTGCATGTTCCGTGAGTTTTCCTGCCTGATTAGGCGTCAGTGCGATGTAAGCTGTTGTAGTGTACGGTTGTAGTGCATTAAAGAAATTGTTTCCACGTTAAGTTGGTGTATTAAATGTTTTAGTACCATTCTTTTATTTATGCGAAGTTCACAATTAGAAAACCTTAACAGGTTATGGGCCCAGTCGTACTCTGATAGCCCAAATTTGTTTAGTTGCCGTGAATTATAGAAAGCTACATTGCCTCGTGGTCGTGGAAGTTCCGCAAGATGGAGGAAGAAAGATATAGGCTCCCATCATTTGATGGAAAGAACTATAACGACTGGAACTTCCGGATGGAAATATATTTAGATGAAAAAGAGGTCCTGGAATACATCGAGAATCCCCTTAGCAGCCTTTTACGCCCGCATGAGGAATGTGGAGAAGATAATGCTACGACGAAGAAAAGGAAAGAGGACGCCATATTGAAAATCAAGAGGGACAATAAGAAGTGCAAGAGCTTGATCGTTCAGAGATTGCAAGACGATCAGTTAGAATTGATAAAGGACAAGCCCACAGCATACGATGTGTGGAAGGCGTTGGAAGGACGTTTTGAGAAGAGGACAACGGCGAATAGGATGACCTTGCCCCGGAAATTGAACTTGTTGAAGTATCGCCCTAACGAAGAAACGCTGAATGAATTTTGCCTGAAATTTGACAGGCTTGCAAGAGAGTTGAAGCAAGCAGGCGACAAGACCGATGACGAAGGTTTCATAATGCAGTTTCTGTGGACTCTACCGCAGGAATATGAGGGAGTAGTGTCCGCCCTTCAGACTCTAGCTACAGATAATTTGACGATGGAATTCGTGAGAATACGTCTAGAGGAATTTGAGCTGAGCAGAAGACAGCAGAAATCAAAACTGTTGCCTTCAAAAGGTGAAGTTCCGAGCATGGCGTTTAGTGGTACCCAAAAGGCGGCATCTTACGATGGCAGAAGAGGTGGTTCAT